>JAQJVL010000698.1:0-433891 GCA_035578905.1 Stictocephala bisonia | reverse complement strand
AATGCTTTAGACATATCGTAAGATCTAACAGTTACATTATTACCTTGTTCTAGATCATTAACCACATTATGAACATTACAATCAGGAATACTATCACTAACTTTCTTAACATGATCAATAACAAAATTGTTAAATTTATCGGGTGTTATTCCAAGTGGAGTTGGAGCAGCTTTACAGTTACTTGCAAGCGTATTGGTGACTTGCCACAACTTTTTGGTTTTATTTGCAGCATTCTGGATCAAATCATTAAAGTACAATATTTCAGCATTTTTTAAAAGCATACTTGTATTGTTTCATAAATATCTTATATCTATCCATTAATTGTTTACTATCATAAACTTTACTTAAGTTATATAACATATCACAATGGTGTTTGAGTTTTCGTAAATTACTATTGTACCATTTGTTAATCAGGCTTTGGCCTCTTATTTGAATAACTTAAAAGTGTAAAAGCACCATTCACTGCCCATAAGAATAGGTCATGAAAATTCTAAAACTTATCATTAATATCGTCAATACTGTACACATATATCCAATTGATTTTATTTAGCCTATGAATGAAAATTTGTATACTAAAATCATTTACTAATGTAACTAAATTCTTAAGTGGATTTACATGAGACAAATGGACATCATTAACTAAACTAAAAACAATGGCATTATGATCAGAAACAACAGTATGATTGACCTCAGAGGACCCTTTGGTATTATGCACGTTTGTTACAATATTATCAATACATTTGCTAGAAATTGGCTTGGTGTGTGCTAATATTAATTCCAAAACGATTAAACAAGTTTTGGAGATCACTTCTAAAAACATCATCAGCGCTAGACCTAAAATTTACATTGAAATCACCGCATACTACTGGACTAAAATTTGGCTTAAATGCTAAGCAACATATATTGTACAGACACTCTAGAAAATGTTTAATGTACAAATAGTTATCATTATAGGGTCTATATACAGAGATAATAACAATTTTTTCTTTGATTAATTCTACAGCAGTTGCTTCACAAACCATTTCAACTGAGGCATCTCTAGCTCTGTTCAATTCAAGAAAATCTATATTCTCCTTTACAAATATTACAGAACCAATCTATATTCTCCTTTACAAATATTACAGAACCCCCATGATTTTTAGTAGGTCTGCTGTAAAAAGAAGCAAGTTTATACCCGGGCAATGCGAGTAATGAGGAATGCTCCAATGCTCAGCAATACTAATAACACTAACATTGTAATTTGAGCAAAGCATATTTAAATAATCTTTGTTATTACAGAGACCTTGAACATTCCAAAAAAAATAAATTAAAAACACCCTTTTTTGAAAAGCTCTAAGTGCTAATTCGCTAGACTTATAGGCTAATGGCCTAAAAAACACCAAGCCCAGACCCATCCTGGTCATTGTAATAGACCAGAGAAATAGGTGGTTCAGATTTTTAATGCCTATCATGTAATACCTTACAAACGGTTTCTTCTATCTTATCAACTACAAATAACTTACCTAGCTTATTTAAGTGGAGACCATGATTGGTATAAAATGTAGAACCTATGTTACTAATATCAATATAAATACAATTTTTAAATTTGATACACAATGATTTGATTCTGGCATTGATTAGTTCAACCTCCTTATTCACAATTGACCATGAGGGAAGATCAAATCGATGGGGCACAGAGAACACTATCACATTGGTTGTGCGCCAATGGAGTTAATTTATTGATTGTTGTTTAGTTTTACTTTCTTTATTACTATTTATTATATATTCTAAAATAATTATTTGTTGGAAATTATTTATAAGCATCTTGAAGCTATCTAATAAATATTGTTGTTAATTTTTATGTTGTACTTTTGTATGTATAAGTTGCTTGTTTGTACATTTTTGTAAATGGCACTGACCGTTGATAAATAAATGGAGGATGCATTTGTTCCAACCTGAACGGATGATTTCATCTGTTCTGACTCCAGTCTCCACAACTTGGTTGCTTCACGGAGGTTTTCTTTACCGATGTTTTGCTGTCCAATCCTTGTCCCTTTCTCAATAATTAATTAAAATCGAGATATATCTTTAATTTTATTTTTTAACAGCGGATTTTCTTAGTTAGATTTCAATTAGGTTTTTCAATTTTTACCACTGATGCTTCCAACTTGGTGAAACATATTTATTTTTAAGTACAGTATACATTTTAAAAATAAAAATGGTTCTGTAAATGTAAAATTATGCTTTTAATTATTGTGTGTAATTACCACAAAGTGAAAAGGCTAGTATATCTTCAATATTAAATAGTAAGCACAAACTTGTATTTTATAAATGGAGGAATCGTCTAACGCTACCTACTGTAAGTAATGTGAGCTACGGACAATTTCATTGCAGATGTTTTGTATCTGTTCATTTGTTAACGTACTAGAGGCATGAAGAAAATTAATCATCTAAACCAAATGAATGAAATGAAATGGCCATCGGATGAAACACCCGATGAATATTTTCAGTCGTTTGTCTCATCGCAAGTAACACCTTGCTGTTCGGTTTGACTGATCAGCTGGTAACCAGGTGTGACGGCTTTGAGCAGTCTGCGTCGGAAGAGGAATGCCCGGTGTTCTGAACTAGCACTGCTGGGCTGTCGGCAACAATAGGTACCGGCGTACTAACTACACTATTGCCAAAAACTGGTTTTGTTAGCAACAAATCTTTAGTGTTAAGTTTATTTAACTGTACATTTGATTATAAATCTATTAATTGATCTATGAGACGTTTCTAGGCCAGATTATAACTTCACTCCATAAGATACTGGACTTAATTGTTTAACAACTATTCGTCCAATCCACTTATTGGTACCTCTAAAGTCTCTAACTAAAATTGGTTGTCCAATGTATAATACACGAGTTTTATGGCCTCAAAAATTGCTTACTTGCTTTTCTTGGTTAGTTTTAACCCTCCAGGTGCTGGGTTGAACTTTCTTAAGTGCTAGGCGTTTTTCATCATGTTTGCAACTGTATATAAAATATTTTTTTAAATACTGTAAACCTAATGAAAATGGTACATATTACATATCATTATTTTCAGAAAAAAACCATAGAATAAGAAAATATACTTATACAGGACTTATCTTTTCATGGTAAACTATTGCTGGATGTTATTCTTTACGAAGAAGAAATTTTTTTTAATTTGAGTTCATGTATCAGTTCACAAAAGACATAAAATGAAAATCCAAGATAGACATATTGTAGCAAACTTAATAATAAACACAAAAATATTTACATGTTATAGGTTATCTTCTTAGACACATTCAGTTAGAGTAAAAAATGGAAAATTGTCCTATGTAAAAAATCACTAATACATGACAAGTTACATATTTCATTGTAACATGTAGTGTTATTTCACTTTTACAACTCAAAATGTTTTCAGCTCACAAAATATAACAATGACAATCAATAAAAAATTAAAATAATTAATTAAAAAATATATCTTATGTACAAAAATTTACATTCTGGAGCAATGACAAGATGATTTACTCAGAGTCAACTTCACTCTAAATGTCTGATTGTTCATTTAGTTCGTCTAACCTAACACATTTATTATTGCACTAGACCTACTAAATTCACTCATTTTTTAAGATAAAATACAAAATAAAACAATAATAATAGATTACAATAACAAACTTGCAATGTAAACAAACACCAAGCGGCAATACACTGAACATCTGATTTGTGTGTGTTGAAAACAAAACATACGCTTCTAAACAAATTGTTGTATATCGGCTGTTTTGATGCAGACGTATTCCATAGAGTATAATATGTTCCGCGTTTCTTTTACTTCAATACTATATAACATACTTTGTAATATTCAGTCGTTTAAAGCCGCTAGTGCGTTTTAAATAGATCGCGTACCTAACATCGCGCTACGCGATGTCAGCACCTGGAGGGTTAACAGGTTCAACTACAGAAGGTCTTACACTCATATTCGCCCATATCTCTACGATCGGCGTCTTAGAGATGAATAATTAATAGTAATAAATATATCTTAATTCTTAAGATACGTTTAAAAATTAACTTGGTAGTTAATTAATTTGTAGTGCTATGAACACAATTTCTATAAGCTAATAAGAACTTACATAATGCTACTTCTGAGTTGACATTTTCTAATATAGCACATTTTAAACGTGTTTTTACTGAGTTCTCAGCTTACGCGTTACTGGCTGGACTACTTTACTGTGGTATTGCTAAACAATCTGATGATTTACAACGAATTAACTTCTAAAGCTATACCACAGCATAATAACCCACAGTAGGGACACTCCGTTAAAAATTATTTGTGAAAAGCCCAGCTCTAGCGGCGGGAGCAAAGAAGCGCGTATTTCTTCAATATTTACATCCACAACTATTATTAGTACATGTCAAATGTCTGATGGTTAATTTACTGTCATAACACTCTTTCTATTGTTATTTTTGTGCTTCTTTTTTTATATTAGTAAAAATATTGCAAGATACAATACTGTGATGCAATACAACGATAATGTGGTGTAGTTCTATCACAGACATTCAGGACAATGGTTGTATGTTATTATACTGTGGTATCACAATATGGTGATAAGGTCTTGCAAACACGAGAATTAGTTGAATAGAAAATCAATCGAAGTGTAGCTCTTTACTGTATGTTATTATACTATCTCCTTATTTGACTTATATGTTATTATAGACTCCATTATTGGTAAAAAGCACACGTCTGATTACTCTATGTATTCTGTTTGTACGTGCGCATGTTATTCTACTTATCTTGCATGCGCACAATGGCCATAGTAATTGGCACTTGGCAGTGGCAACGATTATTGTTGGAACTTCGTGCGTGTCCAGAAGAAACAATAACCTTAACCTAACCTGTACGTCGTGTTGATTCAAAGAATAAGTTGTGGTTACTTATTAAATGTTTATAACTTATAGTTAATTAAAATTGTCTTTTCGGACTAATGTATATGTATCCTTTGATCAGAAAATAGTTTTACTTTAGTGTTTATTTACTTATATATATGTTGAGATAGAAAGCTTACAGATGAATACTAGACCTTCTTATTTTAAGTTAACAGTGATGAAATGTTAATCGTTATATGTTGGCTAAAATTGGAAAGTCATAACCTAAACGGCCAGGCATTTTTAGCCAATGGATATCCTAAAAGGTCAGGGTCAGAACAGCAATTTTTACACCAGATCATATCATATTTTTAGCTCAGCTATCTATTGTTATAATTCTATGTATTTTGTTAGTTTTACTTGATAAGTACTCTACAATATACTATTGTTAAAAAAATGCCAAAACTAAATTGTTAGATTTTTATATATGAAAGATCCATACAAAAAATACAAAATTGTCCATTTAGTTTTATCTGGAAGGTACAATCAATTATTTGGCTGTCAAATGCATAAGTAATTTAATGCTGCACTTATTAGTGATAGAAAACAAGTTATTTCAAACTCCTTTGTCGAAAACTAACCATTTTACAACTTAAAACTGAAAACCGTGCACATATTGTTTTTTCTATTTGTTGAAAACAATGTGCTCTCACGGGGTATCTACATCGCTTCTTGTCCATGTTGATATTGTTTCAACACAATACGATAACACAACAGTACATTTACATTATATCAATATAAATACACTAAAACTACAAGAAACACAGTAAACAGTTAAATAAAAATAAACAACTTGATAGGTTACTGAATAGACACGCTGCGTTGTCTGCTGACATCAGCTGGAGCCACAGCCATTCTGATTGTTAATGTTTCGTACACTCTCAGACAAGAATAAAAATAATGTAAGACGATTATATATATTGCAATGTATAATTAATTTCATTCAATTCAACTTCATATATCATATGTTTAATAATGTCCAAATATCTTCTATAATGAATAAATCCTACCCTTACTCAAATTTAACTTTAAAAAACTTATTAGATTTATATTAATACCTTCTCCATACTATCATGTCACCATATATATATTTCGTAATTATGCACCTTCTTGCCATCTCTGAAAATACGCTTTCAAGTTGAAAAAGTGGTGAAATATGACTACATCTCTTGAGGAGTTTGATTTCATACACGGAAAACTCGGTTTTACCGAAAAATCAAAAAACTAGTATTTTATCTAATAGTGGAAAAACCAACTTTTTAAAAAATCGTTATTTTTTTGACAACTTTTTTCATTTCTCGTTTTTTTTTATGCTGAACACAAATATATAACTGGTTTTGTAGTAAAGTTATTTTTTAACTCGAAAAATGCATTTTTTTACTGACATAACCTAACTTATCCTAATTATTTATTTTCTTAACAAAAATTCGTAATTTGCTTTAAATTTGAGAGTTTGGCCTCCGATATGACCCGCCGGCCATCACTCCGGGAGGGATATAGGTGAATTCGGTTTTTTTGATAAATAGTTGTATATATAATCGCGTAATGGCCACTGATAGTAGTTTTTCCGTTATATCTCGAGATATATTTGTAATAGACTAAAATAGTTTTCAAATTTGTATCCAGCGTAAAAAACACATAAAAATAAAAAAATATGATTAAAATACCATTTAAATTAACGGATATATGACCAAAATCTAAAAGTTGTGACATTGTTTTTTTTTCGAATTTTTCAGTAAAATACGTTATTTCAGCGGGATAGAAAGCATATTTCGTGAAAATACAGCCAATACTAGACCCATTTCAAGCAAAATGTTCCAAATTTGTTTGGTGGCCAGAAACTGCATGAATACCATATATTTAATTAAATATATTTACTTCAAGAAATCATAATTGTTTATTTAAAAAAAATCATATGCATATTTTAATAAACTAGTCATAACTTAATTTAATATAAATTGCAAATTACTTAATCACTTATTTGAACATTTATTTATTATAACAATCCTCAAAATTGATCCAACACTTTTTTTATTTTTATATATTCACCTCAAGAAATGATATGTACTGGCCAACAAGTATAAACATATGTGCTGTAAAAGTGGTTGTTGTAAAGACAGTGAGTGGCCTTTTCTCTTACTTCTCCATCAAGAATTGGCATTGGAAGCATCTAAATTTTTAGAGCAGCCAAAATTATTTTTAATTTATTTAATTTTCAGTGAATTGAACAAAGTTTAATTATAAAAACATTAAAAGTATCAGTAGTAACGTAAACATCATTAATATTTAACATCAAGAAAGAAGATTTATTTAAATTTGGTGAGATCTGGCCATAGTACAATTCATCATCCTGGACCAATTCCAACTCACATTATATCTACCCTTCTTTCTTATCTTCAATAGTTCAAATATTTCTACAAATGTTATTGTTTTCTAAATTAAATGACCATTTTCTATATTTTATTTCACTCAAAATCAATTAGCCTACTTGAACCATCAATCAAGTCAAGCCAGTGCGATACCCTACCCAGAGATTTCCCATATACAAATCAATTAGAATCAATTGTCACTGGTGGCGCAGTGCTGTAACCCAGCTACATGGGGACAAAGTGTTTCGGAGATTGTAGGCGATATGTTGGATGCTCGGTCCTCTTAATACCGACATGGCATCCGCTTGATGGTTACTATCGGTATGGATACTACTAGAGAAGTCTGGAGTGTCCATGTTGGGTGGTAATCATTGTGCGGATGTTGTGTGGGAGAGATAACTGAGTATCAGGCTTGTCAATTAGCTGAAAATTAGACCAGCACTAAGTGGTTCGGATTCCACGTAAAGCTGTAGGTCCCTTAGTTGCCATGGCTGTTGGGCTATTAATAAATTGCTCTTACTGAGGAACAGTTGAACTCAGACAGTAACAGACTACACTCATCCACACACTCATCCGACACTCGTATAACCATTTATATTTGCCTTAAAATACCAACAACGTTGTGTTGGCGTCTCATATGTAAGAATGTCTCGTAGCCTAATTTGGACAAGCCGAAGATACACATATAAAAACTTTTAACTTAAAATTAAATTCATACAAATTGTTATTATAAAATTTGTGAGACAACCATTTTGAACACTTAATAAATTCCTTCCATTTAATTAAAGAGCTGTTTTTGTATTTATTCATAGCCTTAAGTATAAAGTAATACTTATTTAAAATACATTATCATATCAACACAATAATATTTTAATCTAATCAAATTTATAAATTATATATATATATATAAAACATTTTAAATTTCATTTGGAGTTGTAACTGATTCATTAGACAAAAAGATAAGCGCACAGTAACCAGCCTTGACCGGAGAGTTCCGACGTTATCGCAAGGTAACGGAGTTAAGCAACATCGAGGGTGGCTGTTCCTTGGATGGGTGACCGTCGTCTGAGCGATCCCGTCCTTGCACGCAGCCCGCCTGCCCGGTCACTGGTGGTGGTTCGGAAGTCACCCTTAAGCAGTTGGTCCCCATGTTAAGTGTTAGAGAGGGCTTCTTAGCCCTAACTTCGCCTGGTAAAATAAGACGATTTTTAACTTTAACTTTTTTTAAAACAAAAATAGCCAGTTTTTCGGCTCGTGGCAGTTTTTCACTATACATTCGAAAGCCAGTAAACTGGCTCTCAGCTGTTTGGGGAAGTATTTTCTAAAGCCGAGAAACTGGCCCGTGGCCGTATAAGGGATAAGGTTTAATTTTTTTTTTTACTTCAATAAGAAAAGTAAATTAAGTAATTTCAATACTGTGCTAAATAAATATTGGAAAACACATATATGTCATGCTGTGTTCAATTTTTTTTTTCTCAAAACAAAATGGGCTGATTTTCAGTTTTTTTTTTTTTTTTCTTTTTTATTAAAACAACTTCACTCGCTTTTTTACATGAGCTTGTAAGCCTGTGCGTGAACTTTATTCAACAAGTGAATTACCGACCATTACTCAGTGGGGATTAAAACCTTGGACCTTGCCCTCCGCACTATGAAGCCTTAACCACTGAGCCAACACGCCAGCAATGTACTTTAAAAATGAAGGGAAATCATTTTCTAGCGGGAAGTAATATTTTACTAGTAGGAAAAATGGTACCTTAATTTTGTTTTTATAAAATGTTCCTAGTGTTGTAGGCAGGCTTTGTGGAAATTGCCCATAGTGGACATTAACCCTGCAACTGCCTATTGTATGTTAGCAAGCTATGCCTTACCATGGGGCAGGCATAAAGAGCAAGCTAACTGAACAAAAAGTTTGAATTATATTAAATTACTCCTCCTTTGATTTTTAAACTTCTAAAAAGTGAGAACACCAAACGTTGGAGGTTATTTTGGGAAAAAACTTTGCATTTAGAGCTAACTTATTAAGAAGATAGCTAATATTGTAGAAGAGATAAGCCTGTTTCTGAAAAGAATGGTGTTGGTTTGAAAACTACAGCATAATCCAATCTAGAGATAATCAAATTAACGCTAATGTCTGCAGCCAAAAATTGGATGAAAATCGCCACACACATAATTGGTGTAAGATCTTTAAAAAATCTTTGTATGACTGTAGTGAAAATATATTAAAATGGTAAGCAACCATCATTGGATCACTTCATATTACAAAAACATGTAAAAATCATTATAATGAAGGCACTGATATTGCCGCAGTCCCTGGCACTTGCATGAGTTCACATCAACAGGTGATGAGTTCGTGTGCCATCAGCTGACAATCCTCCCAGATACTAGCTCATTAATATATTTGATTTATATTCTTGTATACTTTTCATTTATATTATTTGTTGAAGCTGGAGAAATAGAAAAATATTTAATTAGTAAATATAGTGATGTGAGTACTCAAATTGTGCCACATTTAGCTCTGATCACGAATATAGCAAGGTTTTTACAATCAAACCATTATCGAGTATGTTAGTGTTGAAATTGTGCCAATTTGAGTAAGATTATATTTTGTCAAGATAAGGCCAATTTGAGTATTGATAGGTTAGTAATACATGACGATCCCTCCACCAGTTTTATCCAAAGACAATTCAAAAAAGAAAACATTATTGCATAAAGACACTACTGGAAAATGAAGATTGGCATGTTTTGTATGGATCCCAAGACGTAGATGTCACATACAACATCTTCCTAACTGCATTGACAATGGCAATGGATGCTACTTGCCCCATGGTAAGGACAAAATCAAAGCCACAGTCAAAACAGGCATTTGTAGATAAAGAAGCACTTGACCTTAAGGCAAAATATCTCAAACGTCTGGATAAATATCAGCTCACAGGCACTGATGAAGATAAGATAAAAACATCCAAAACCAAAAGGACTATGATCTTCTACTGAAAGTGCTAAGACAGCAGGCATCAGTAGATTACATCAACAAATCTGATAATAATTATAAAGCTGTGTGGCAGATTATAAATTCTGAAAGACAAAACAATAAACAGAAGAAAACTCAACTCAGTCAGGAAGTGAACAACTGAGAAATAAACAACCCAAGGGAAGTGGCAGAACACTTCAACCATTTCTTCGCCAACATAACAGATAAGACACTTGCCAGCAACACACATCATGCAAAAATATCAAATAACATACAAGTACAACCCATAGATAGTCACCTCACACACCTGCCAGACACTGACATAGAAGAAATTCAAAGTATAATAAAGAGTTTCAAGCCCAAAGCCTCAGCAGGAGTACACTCATCCTACACTCATATAACCATTCATATTTGCCTTAAAATACCAACAACGTTGTGTCGGTGTCTCATATGTAAGAATAAGGAGTGGATGGATGGAGTCTCATCCACGTTGTTACAACAATGCTGTGAAACTCTTACATCATCTCTGGTTTACATAACCAATATGTCAATAAGATAAGGAAAATTCCCAACGGCCTTAAAACTTGCCAAAGTATACCCCAAGTTCAAAAGTGGACGTACGAAACAACCAAGCAACTACATACCAATCTCGCTCATCTCAACCTTCTCCAAAGGGATTGAACGAGTTGTCCTAAGAGATTGATGGTCCATTGTGAACGACATAAGTTACTGACAGCAAGCCAACATGGTTTTCTAAAAGGACGATCCACTACTACCGCAATAATTGAACTTGCTGAGTTTATAATCAACCACCTTGAGCAAGGAAAACTAGTTACAGGCATTATGCTTGATTTTAGTAAGGCATTTGATTGCCTTGGCCATAACCTGATTTTAACAAACTCGACAATCTGGGTATCAGAGATCCTGCACTAAACTGGTTTAGGAGCTACCTTGAACAACGCAGCCAGCTGGTAGAAATCAAACATATAGAAAGAGGACTAACCCATACGATAAGATCCAAGCCACTTTCCATAACCAGAGGTGTACCCCAAGGATCTGTCCTCAGCCCTGTGATTTTTATTTACAAACAACATGCTGCAACACTTGGACAGACTCTGTTGTACGCTTATGTATGCAGATGACACCACCCTTCTGTCTTCAGGGAACTGCTGACCAACTAGCAGTAAGCTCATATATCACATTGAATATGGCTCATCAAATACTGCCACACTAATGACTTAGTGGTTAATACATCAAAGACAAACCAGTTAGCATTCGGCAGAAGATGAAACCAAGTGCCAACTCTACCAGATGTTGAAGTTAAGCCTCAGGTATAATTACTAGGAGTGACTATTGACGAAAATATGTCATGGACACATCATGTTGACGCCCTGTGTAAAAAATTGAACATAAGCCTTTACACCTTAAAATGAATAAAAGCTATCACCAATACTGCAGTAACAAAATTAACATATTTTGCACTATTTGAATCGCACATACGATATGGCATAGCCATCTGGAGAGGAATATCACAAAAGAATCTACAACGTATTCTGCGTCTTCCAAAGCAAGCAATACTGATCCTAAATTGCCTGGGACCAAGAGACACCTGTAGAAGATCTTCTACAGACCTCAGAATTATGACAGTGATATATATCCCTCTATATCCGGGAAGTCATATTACATATTGATGGGAAAAACCTACCCCGAGTAGCTGATCACCATGACTACCACACCAGACATGCTGCGGATTACCATCCTTACGTTGTACAAAAAGAAACCATCATATGCAGGTCTGAAGCTGTTCAACCTACTACCGACAGAAATGAAGACTCACAGGAAAGAAGCTAAAGGAATCATTGAATAACTGGCTTCAAGACTCTTTTACACACTGGAAGAATTTCTTCACTGGGAAGATATTTAAAATAAAATCTTAAATTTAAATTCATTAACAACTATATCTGAACTTATATGTAAAGTTCCATTATTGTATATTCACAAATTGTATATTTGTATGTTTTACATTGCATTGTATTGTTTAATATGGTAATATTTTACGAGCAAACATACAAATATTGTAAACTGACGCTATGCATTCCTTAAAGATGTTGTAATAAATATATTCTGATAGTTTTGGTTAGGTTAGGGTTTGTAAGGTTAGGTAGGTAAGTTAGGCTATGGTTTGTAAGATTAGGTAGGTAAGTTAGGCTAGGTCACCAACTTAGCCCTATCCTAACAGAACGTAACCTTACTGAAATTTGGAGAAAGTGTTGAGGAGATTGTAGATGATATGTTCTATGCTCAGTCCTCTTATTACCACTATCGTGTCTGCTCAGTGGTTTCCATCGACGTGAACACTACTAGAGAAGTCTGGGGTATCCATGTTGAGTGGTAGTTAAGGTTGAGATGTTGTGTAGAGAACAGAACTGAGTGTTAAGCTTGTCAGTTAACTGAAAATCAGCCCAAAACTACGTGGTTCAGATTCCACTTAAAGCTGTAGGTCTCTTAGTTGCCCTGGCTATTGGGCATTAATAAATAGCTCTTTCTGAGGAACAGTTGACCTTAGTAACAATGACTACACTCATTGATCTATAATCATCACATTCACTCACCACTCATATTCGCTCATATCTTTACGATCAGTGTCTTACTAATGAATAGTGATTCAATTGTTTAAATGCTCACCATATTCGTGATCAGGGCAACATTTCGCACAATTAGAGTAACCACGTCGCTATATTTAAGAGAATCCAATTCCTTACAAATTTAGTGAAAATGCTACAGCACTTTTCGATACACTCAAAGTAAAAATTATTGAGTGCTTTTGTAACATCCTTCTAAAAAATTGCTGGTACTGAAAGGGGTTAAATAACTGGTGTCAGAAGTAACGTTTGGAACTACTTGTCCTTGTTAAAAGCTTGTCTCTTTTGTATGAACATTTTCATTTATTTTAAGAAAAATTAATGGCCTAGTCTTCTTGAGTAGCCTATAGGCTAGAATTGCTGCATTGCTTGAGATTTACAAGATTTATTTATCTTGTCTTATCAGTGGCCGAGCGTTCTAAGGTTTTGGGACATGTAACTAAGTTAGAGTTAACGCAGGTTTGAATCCTGGGCTTAGAAAATATTCCAGGCCCTAGTTTTTAACAGTAATAAATACCATGTTACCGTACTGGTTCTTCTCCTTATTCTCATTCCTGTACAGATCAATGATCTGTGGGAAACGGTTAGAGTAAAGTTGAAGAAGAGATGGGCCCACCTTAAAAAAAATATAAAGCACCCTTTTGATAGTGTATTTATTTAGTTATTTAAGAAGAAGTGTGGGAGAAGGGGTGATCAAAAGGTTTACACAAATTAAGACTGAATTCCAACACTACTCAACTGTGTGATGATAAGATGGCCTAATGTATGTATATTTCTTCTAAACTTGAACAATATTTCTTAACTTTTATTAGGAAAATAAAGATTCCTTTTCCAAACAAAAGAGAAGCAGAAATAGTTTATAACTCTCTCCGTGTGGACGTTGAACCAACACGCAAAAATATAAAGAAGACATTAAGTTTGAAGGATAATGTGTTATTGGTGTAAGTAAACATTTTAGAATACTGTTTAATTTTTGAGAAGCTATTTGTTCTCAATATATATATATATTAAAAGAATTGGCAATATATATTCAGAGTTAGTCCAGATGTTCTATCCGGCTGATTTGCTTCAATTTTTTTTTTTCATGAAAGGTATTGGTGCACAGATA
Source organism: Stictocephala bisonia (assembly GCA_035578905.1). Taxonomy (NCBI): domain Eukaryota; kingdom Metazoa; phylum Arthropoda; class Insecta; order Hemiptera; family Membracidae; genus Stictocephala; species Stictocephala bisonia. The sequence continues at coordinate 419,900 of JAQJVL010000698.1, read as the reverse complement.
AGGCATCAGACATTGGATTTTACTTAAGTCAAGTCTGAAATTACTCAAGTAGTACTCAAACGAGACTTAATTTATGATTTTCCAAGGTTTTTTTGCCACTCAAACATATGTATCTCAGGTTCTAATTGAGGTAGGTAGTTCGTTTTGGTCTACAAACACTCATCAGATCAAGCCCTTTTATTTTGTTCGCCCCAAATTGGTTAAGTCTGACGATAGTTGTGTCCAAACATTCATAGTTGTGTGCAGTCATTGTAAGCCAAATACTGTATATACACTGACTCACTTATCACGAAATCTCTAAAACTACAAGGCTGATTGCCTTGAAATTTGCTACATAGGTTTATCTAAGGTCATAGAGACCCACTAAGAAAGTATTTTTCTCTCGGACCTCAGGAATCTGCCCCAGTGGCCTCCAAACTGTCAATGTTTAATGGAACTATTATTTATTCATTAGTTTGTTTATCATCACCTGTAATTATGAAAATTTGTTTGACCAAGGCTGACAAGTCTGTGTGGTGGCATCCTATGTAGGTGTCTGTAGAATTGCAATCTGTGTTTTCTGTTCTTATCTGTGATTGTCTGTGTACGTGTATGTATAGTTCTGCTGGTTTCTTGATTCAGATTCCGTTGTCATTTGTTGAAACAAATGTTTTCCTAAGTATTTTCTATTCTACTTTTTCCAGTTGTCCAATCCATGTTTGCCCTAGGGTTAGTGTAGCCTCTACTGCGCACAATGCTTTGGGTAGTCATATTACTGTAGTTTATAGAAATTATACACTCAAAACACGCTTTCAAGAACATATACAAACTCTCAGAAGCTATAACACAACTGCAATGAAACCCAACTTCGCCGAACACTTGCTCTCCACAAACCACTTGTATATGAACATGAAAGAAAACACGAAAATATTAGATTTTATAAAAAAAAAAGCAAAAGTGATTGCAAAAGAGGAATTACACATATATTTAGTACAAAAGGAAAATCCAATTAACCTATTGAACACACAAATCAATTATTCCAACTAAATTTTTTATAAAATTCAAAACATTAAAAATCATTTTCTATGTTGAAGGTGGAGGTGTATTGGTTTTTTTATATAATTGTTAAAACTAATACAATTAAAACCAATAAAAACTTTATTATCATTCTTCAAGCTCGTTTCTTACTGGATGGATATATAATGTAATGTTATAAGATGTAACAAACACTCCAGTAAATAAATTTTTTATTTAGTTTAGTATTGTTTAGTAATAATAAAAACTTTATTAGTGAGGGCTTTCGATAGCAAGGCTATCATCGTCAGACACATCACAAATAAATATACAAAAAGTAAATAAATGTAATATAAGCTTATATAAACATGTTTTTAAATTTTTTACTTTCGTGGCTAAATAAATTTATTATTCTAAATGGTAGTTTTATAAACAATTAATTTAAATTCAATTTATAATATTTTCAAATTCGTAATAAAACGACCATTTAGAATAATAAATATATTTAGCCACGAAAGTTAAACAATTTAAAACATATGTTTATATAAGCTTATATTACATTTATTTACTTTTTGTATATTTATTTGTGATGTGTCTGACGATGATAGCCTTGCTATCGAAAGGCCTCACTAATAAAGTTTTTATATTATCTATCGATTCGGGCAAGTTCGCATTTGCGAACTGTTTTGGCGTTGCTAAAACGCGCAAGTTCGCAATTGAGAACTTCACACCGCGCTTCGCTAAACAGCTCATAGAATGCGCATATGATAAGCTACGGCAATGATTTTGATCTATTCAGAAACTACGTTAAACATCGAATAATTCTGTATAACTTAATAGTCGGTTATTTTAAATCGATAATTTACACGGCTTTGGGAAAGTAGCTATTGAATTCATGTTGTCGCCATATTGGACGCTTTGTACGATTCGTTGTTTGTTTGCACTCACGGTAAATACTTGGTTTTTCTGTTGTAATTATCTGTTATAAATCGTTTTGATGTGTCAGGTCATATATTATTTTATAGAGCATGTTTCTAGCTAAATTTTAGTATATAAATGAACTTTGTAGTGTTTATAGAAAATTTATAAAATATTTTTGAATGTTGCTGTTACCGTGGCAACAAATTTTTAGGTTTTTGTATTGAATCCATTTATAAATTTATAAGACATTGTATACTTCTAAACTTATATAATGTATATATTTTCTGAAACTAGATAAAATTTAGGACATTTTTGCTATCTCACATTTAAAAATTTACTATCACAACATTGTATCCAATGGGTACCCCCACCCCCTTTTGCGACTTATGAAAAAAAAATTCCAAAGTAACGTACCATAAAAAAATCAAAAATATCTTTAGGTTAAGTTTTTACACATTATCTGGTAGCCTACATTCTTGAAATCATTTTTATACCATAAACAAGTAGTTTTATTACAATTTACTTATTTTTATGAATTTTATAAAAACATCTTACAAATTGGTCAAAAATCGCGACCCAATACTGAAAAATATAGTGACCGGATCAAGGGTTAAATTGTGTTATTTTTAACAATTATATTAAAAATCATTATTTAAAATATCAACAGCTTGTCCATATATGTCAATATTATTTACAAAAATCATATGTTTAATAATTTTTATGAATGAATTACTTTAAACTTGATTTTATTTATTTGATTTTATACACTTGGAAATGACATCAGAGTCAAAACACAATTATAATTTATACACAATTATAATTATTATTATATTGTAGGTCTATATAATCAAGGCTTATACATTAAATACAAATGTTTTAAATGAAAAAAAAAACAAGAATAATTTAACATATAACTTATTCAAACTTTTGTTAAATATTTTTATTACCCTACAAATTGTTATGTAAGGTCAAAAATATGATTATAAAGCAGGAAAATTACAAAATGAAAACCAGTAAATTGTTTGCAATTAGATAATTAATAAATTTGTTGTAATGAATTTGTAATACTATTATAGGCTTTCTTTAATTCCTAAATTTTCTCATCCTAATATCCCAACAATTCTAGTAATTATAGTGGTAACTTTATTTGTTAGAGCCTAGAAATTACCAAATAATTTAGCATCTACTAAAACACCTTATTATTTTTTATGGGTTTCAAAATTCTCAAGGGTACTTCAGATCATAGAAAATCTGGGTTTAGCAACGTATTACCTGCCGTTCCACTATTTTAAATGTATGAAAGTTATGAATTTATTGTTTAGTATTGTTAAATGGTTTATGTATTCTGGTCTAATATGCATTATATTAGACCAAAATCTGTCTATTATATTAGACTACGGGGTGTATATAAAAACACAAAAATGATAAATTGTAGGACATTTGATTATAACAAAAAAATACTTTATTTATTGAAAACAAACAAGAAATAGATAATTTGTGGTATTTTCTTTAAAATAAGTTACTGTACACTTGAAGGCTTGTTCTAACTGTACGAAGTACATTATTTTACATAATGATTTTTTGTTTAATACAGTAGAATCTCTTTAATCCGGCACGTTTGGGACTTGACTCTTTCCGGATTAAAGAAAGTTCCGGACTATGGAGGTTATTTATAAAAATACAGGAGGTGTATAAAAAATAACATAATTTGCACAACAAAACTTTACTGTATGTATATATTATTTAAAAATAGGTTATTTAAACAATATAAATCAATATATAAGTACAGGAGAAATATTAAAATGCATTTTTAAGTACAGTATATGATGAATTAAATTAGAATACAGTATGAAATACAGTACTGTACTATAGTATTTGTGGTTTTTAGTAACAGCACTGGTAGAAGGCTGGAAAAAAGATCTAATATATATTTGCTTCTTACAGCTTTTTTTATTAGCTGTCGAGTAGCTCACTTTACAATGTTCATTGTGAAGGCAATTCTGTAATTTGTGTCTATTGCCGTTGATGCCGGATTATAGACAATTCCGGTCTATAGAATGCCGGATTAAGGAGGTTTTACTGTAGTACTTTTCATTGTAGGTTGTAAACATATAGCGAAGACAGCTGATTTCATAGTAGTGTAGTGAAAAAATAATTTTACGTTCATTGTGGTTAGCACAATTATGTAAATTAATGTACATGTAAAACTAGAAGGAACCATCAAGTCTAAATAGATTAAAGGAAATAGCAGAAATGGTGTATTTCTTGTTTGTTTTCAATAAATAAGGTATTGTTAGTTTTATAATAAAATTTCCTACAGTTATCATTTTTGTTTATTTTACAGGGCGCAGTTTTTTAACGTGAAAGTTTTTAACTAGCAGCCATTTTGAAATATGCCAAAGAATTAAAAAAAATGTTTTCCTGTAATAGAGCATTATTAGTACATCATATGTGCCAAATGTCCTTTAATGGTTGCTGATAAAAACATTATAATGTAAAAAACACAGACGGACAGGCAGACAAAACAGTGTATAATAGAACATAAATTTATAAGGACTTTTGGTTTGTTTTGATCCCAGGAACAATCTCCTGAAGTTTGTCCAAGTACTTCAATAACACCATGTATATGCTTATGTAATATATGTGAAGCTGTTTATTGTCAACGCAGCTCTTCCCTTATTTATTGATTAATTTTAACAGTTAAGGTGTCAAAAAATTAGCTCTTGTAGTTGTACAAGAAGGTCTTCATTTTTATTTATTTTTACCCTGCAGGGCACGGCTCTTAACTTAGGTTTTTTTGTCAATGGTGGTATTGGCCCATACATGTACAGTGGTTTATACCTACTAACCCACTTATACACGTGACCTGCACACTAGTCTCAATTCAAGAAGAATAATGGACACTTATGTAAATCACTGTAAAAAAACAGCCTAAAATGAAGTTTAACTTGATATAGTTGTTTTGGCATGCGGAAGTCAAGGGGTAGGTATAGTTGCAACCAATGGGTTTGACTCAAAAGACTATTACTCGGCCCAGGAGCAATCATTAAAGACATATCACGCTAGACTTCAACAATAATTGTTGTATCGTTAGTGTACCATCATCTTAAAAGCCTGAATAGTCGGATTTCTACAGTAGACTGATTACTGCTGATGTGATTGAGTGAATCTATAAATAACAAAGTTAGTTAGTTGAAATAAATGTCATAGTCTTTGTTAATCTCATATGAGTCGTAGACGAATCAAAATAAGACTTTTGTAGCTTTAAGTGATTTGAAAGCTTATGATTTTGGTGTTGTTAAAATAGTAAACTAATATTTGGTTTTGAAATTGCCACTTTTTTAAAATTTATTTGGTTTGTTTTTATTTTAGAAATTTGACTGCTCCAGATGCGAGAAGTATGCGTATTGGGATGAATTCTTTTATGGATCTAGCAATTCTTGCAATAGAAACAATAGATAAATTTGGACCGGCGGTGTAAGATTGTGGCTACGTAAGTACTAGTGTTTAAATTGGGTCTAACTTTACCCTTAATCTGCGGTTCAAGGGAGGTGCCTGATTTCGCATTGTTGAATAAAAATGGATGTGAACCTAATAATTCACAATTGCGATGATTAGTTAAATGATATGTGTGATTGTATTCCAATAGAGCAGGTTTCTTCTTATCATTATCTAGGCACTTTCTTTGATAGCCATATGAAGGGGTGTGAGCATATGGAATTTCTTGTAAAAAAAAAAACGCTGAAATATATATTTATGCATTCAGATAGTTAAGTAATCATTTAAAATTTTAAATGACAATGATTTTATAATATTTTAATATCTAAACCTAATTTATAGTTATTAGTTAGCAGACAAAGCACCAGTTCAAAATGTATTGTAACATAGTGTCATGAATGTTTTTCGTCAATAAAGAATTTCTAAAACTCGGGCAATACGGCATTGTAAAGTAAATAACCTACATAGAAATGGCGACAGGTCTCGGAAGGACAGGTTGAAAAAGTAGTGTAACAAACAACATTACAAGATTTGTCAGTATTATGTATAATAAAATTAAATAAGAAATTATTTATTTAATGTGCCAAACATGAATTACCTTATCTTTGCTAATTTTCCAAGTAATATATGAATATATTAAAAGGAACAATCGCCCTTAGCCTATAAATCAATTTCAATCAAAATATTTTAGTGAGGTTTCTCATTACCATCCAGCATCTTTGCTTATACAATTTTACCTGAGACATTAAGAATGTCAACATCCCATATTAAACATACCTCCAGCTACTAAATTCACAATGGGTTAGACATAGTTGTATTTAATGAACTAATATAATTTACCAATGTTAGCCTTAATGTAATCAGTAAACATGATGGCAAACTGGTCAAAGCTCAGGCTCGAGAATAACCGGAACAGAAGAGGATATGTATGCATGTGTTATAGTCCAGCCGTTCTAATTTTACCTCTGAGGTTTGCGGGCTAAACTGGAAAATCTACATAGGCAATGTTGCATCCAGACCACTACAGCTCTCCTCTAAATTTTATATCTGGTGACTCAAGATTGGGAATAGTGTAGTAAGGTACAAATTTATTTTTATTTATTTTTTATTTATTTATTTATTTTTATATAATTTATAATTCCAATATACATTTCTTTTAATGGGAATTATAGGTTAGGTTAAAGAGCACTAGGCCAGGAATTAGTATATTGGAGAGATAGGACATCAGTAAACTTACCTTAGAAGATAAGTTCACTAACACCAGAGTAGTAGTAACATACACAAAAGAAACACAATCACATGAATTTTCTGTGCCACTGGCACTTTCTTCACGTGAGTAGAGAGAGGATGCTATTAGCCTATATATATATATATATATATATATATATATATATATATATATATATATATTTTGCTGATGGGGAAGGGGTTGAGGGGAAGAGGTCTATCTTATGTTCAGATTAGGTGGGTCACGGGATTTTGTTATCCATTTGTGTGCTAATTCCACCTTTCGGAGTAGGAAACTATTGGCATGGGAAGGAAGGGATCTGATTATTTTAGTGGTGTAACACTGATCAAATTTTTGGTTATGGAGCAGAGTATGGGCTTTTTGGAAGGGTTTCACTGGTAAGGCCTATATATTGGGCAGGACAGTGCTGGCACTGGAGTTGATCAATTAAATTGGTGGAATCGCAGGAGTGGTTTCCAGGTATCTTGTAGGTTAAGGAGGTAGTGGAGCTGGTAAAAGATGTGGTTGAGAGATGAATAGGGCAGGTTTTGCAAGATTTCTTGTTACAAGGATTAGAACCGGGTGGTTTCTGGTCTTTAGGACAGGTCAGGATGTTGGGATCAGGTATCTTAGGATGGACCAGGATTTGGCGGAGGTTTTTGTTTTGTCTGAAAGTCACAGTAGGAGGTTTTTCAAGGAGATCTTTGGTGTGAGCGAAGCTTTTAAGATGTTGAAGCCATCTTTCAGGATTTGGTTGAGTTTCTGTAGTGACAAGGGTGGTAATTAGTGACAAGGGGTAAGCACTGGGAACTACTTCTAGTTTGGGGTTGGTTTTGGGAATGGGCTAAACGGATTTGGTTTTTAATAAGGTTGGTAGGGTAACCTCTCTTTTGGAATGCACTGACAAGTTGTTTATTGTGTATGTTACTGCTACTCTGGTGTTAGTGAACTTGTCTTCTAAGGTAAGTTTGCTGATGTCCTATATCTCCAATATACTAATTTTAATGGGAATTAAAATCTGTTTAGTGTTTAACTCGGAAGTACTTTTTTTTATTGTTTACAAATATCAAAAAATGAAGTCAATCAGACAATTTGAACTTATAAAAACTATCAAGCCCTAGTTGTGATTCATCTAGACCGGAATCAAATTATCCATGGGACAAGAAGGAGCCAAGCGCTCAAGACATACAATGTTGCCATGTTGTGCTCCCCTCAGGGGTAAAGTTAGAATGACTGGAGTATAAAAACAGCAATTTTATTTTGATTTAAAAGGTTATATAGATTCGTAGTTATGGGAAATAGTAAATATTTTTATTTATATTACATTTCCTGTACATGCAGGAGGAATGGCACAGAGCACTCCGGCCCCAACCCCCAGCAGAGCCAACTATGGTTTTGCTCTCTACCTGGGTTCATCCTGTGGCCTGGGACTGTACCTGATGTGGGCATTGGTGCCAGATCCTGTCCTTAACGCCCTTGGTCTCACTTATTGGCCACAAAAGTATTGGGCATTAGCAGTGCCCATACATTTGTTAGTCACTTTATTCTTGTTTGTGGCTTTCATTTACCCTGCCATCAATCTAATACTCATTCCACCTTTTAATGATGTTAGAATTATAAGTGACGAATTTTCAATTAGTCCTGACAGTGTCTCCAATACCAACAGAGGTATACCAGCTGTCTCTGATTTACCTATAGCTGATGTTTGTAAAAATTTGTATTTGAATAGTAATTGAAATGCACATGAAGTGAAATAAATACTGCAACCAGTAAGTTTCTTTGTCGTAAAATGCATTTTTATAAAATGTTCAGTTGTATAAAATAAACTATATTTTATCAAATTTTGTCCTGTTATTGATCTCTCATATATTATAAAAAAGTGTGTATGATGTGGGCTAATCTGTGAGGGTATGAAAGGTTATAAAACTGAGTTAACTCGTAGGTTTACTGGCAGTATAAAACTGGCTTCTTACTAGATCTTTTTTTGGTAACAGAACCCCTCCCCCATTCTAGTGATATCAAAACATGGCGGTTTATTTTTTCTTAGATAATTTTTTTTGTCATGATTTAACCTCATTTTGAAGAATTTTTTTAAATGATCTTTCTGTTATAATTGTGATAATTATAGCATGGGTTTCCTCTTTTATTGCAGCAGAACTGCCATCCTTAGGATAGCGGTGTATTGTACCAAGCTTTGAATGTTCTCAGGAAGGTTAGGGACTAATGAGAGAGACTCTTTGGATAGTAAACACCCTGCTAATGACAAATATGCAGGGGAATGTTGACACAGGGCTTGCATGCCGCATGCTCATACTTTATAGAGGTGAGGAACCTTGTTGACCAGTACTAGCGAAAAGGTAGAAGACGCCTGTAGTGGTTCCATAACAGCTGGGTTCATGGCACCCATGCTGACATATATGTAGCTTACCCCATTTTCTAGTAGCACCTGCTCAATGAGGTTCTAACACATGTGGTCACTTAATCTGACCCAGATTGCGTGTTTTTAAATGTCTTGTTTGCCAAAAGGTAACAAGTACTGAACCATTGTATTTTACTAATTATTTTTTGTAATTATTTGTACCCAACCATACAAATCTTTTAACTATCCTAGGTCATATGGTTGTTTGGTTATCGCCAAGAAGGGAAGCAGCTTTGATCCCATCGCATTAGCCCTGGATGTGTAGTAGTGGTAATTTTCATAATGTGGGCCGGTTTTTTGTAATTGGTGAGTCTTTTTACTTTTTAGTATAATCAGAATAAAATACTAAATATGAAAAAATTTATTTAGCATATTTGTTCTATCCAGAGATGTCATTTCTAGTAAAATTACTATCATAACAATAATAACAGGGTGTCTACTGGTCACAAAAAGTCATGAAAAGTATCAAATTTTTAAAGTTGATCACGGATGTCACGAAAAGTCATGAAAATTGCTTCTAAAGCCACAATTTTTTTCTAGTGTTCCAAAGCGCTACATGAGGCAATTCGGGAGGCATTTCGAGTGAATTGGTAAATTTGCTCAAAGCATACTGAGGCAATTAATTTTGCCAAAAGTATTTTTGTTTTTCGTCGTTTTCATTACGATGTTGTTATAACCATAGTCTTTTCTACGATATAAATACCGCATTGAGGGTGCAGAGAACCAGCCAGCTCTTTGCCCACTCAAAATTATCGTACTTCTCTTTCATCTCTCTATTCAGGAAAAGAGAATGGTGTAATATATTAATCAGGCAACGGTTCGTCATCATTCCCACTCAAAATATTGTACGTTTGCTACTATTAGTACCGTAAAAAGTTATGTGTTCTTTCTGTGTACAAACGGAGTCAAAACAGTGTTGTGAATTGTCAATATTACAAAATGTTTTAATATTATACATTTATATAACTGTGCAATCTATAAATTTAAAAATGTTTAGTTACTTTTGAATTTTTTTCATGGATGAAAGTGATTAACTGTGTGCTTTACAATATTTCAATTCATATTGTATTGAATCGTTCTTGGTTGCCATATTCCAATTCTCCATTGCTGTACTGACGTAAATAACAAAATACAGCTCGTTATTGGCGGTACTGGACCGTATGCTCCTTGATCAGAGTTTGTTTTGTTTATGGACTGTTATATCGTTCGTTGGATCGTAATTGTTCAAAGTGGTGGGCATCTAACTGGCGTGTTTTAGTGTTTAGTTGTGCTTTAAACTTTATATTTGTTAACGTAATTTCGTCAACTTTATAATTCTCTTCTGAGTCTTTAAGATACTAGACCTATTATTACAGATAGTTTTTGTTAGGCCTAGTGTTTGTTTTTATGCGTATAGCAATTTTGATGTATAAAGAACTTTAGTACGAAATTGTTGGTTTTTATTATTGTTCAAAATAGGCCTAAAATTAGTAAAATAAAAGTGATTAGTGTTTGTGCACAAAGCCTGGAAAGTGCAAATTTCAGAACTTGTGGCTCGAAGAAGATAATTTGAAGAAGTGGCTTCGGAAAAATGAAAGTTATGTACATTTAGCATTTTTTATGTATTGCAAAAAATAATTTGATATTTCCCATTCGGGCTCAAATAGTATTAAGTTGCACTCTCAGTGAAAAAAACATAGCTTGTTAGAAAATAACCTAAAAAGTGGTAAGCAAATGATGCTAGTTCACTATTTTGATCAAAAAAGAGCAGATGTTAGTTATCTTGAAAAAACTTTTTAATCCCTGGGCCTTGCCCAAATCATAAAGGAACCTACTCGTATAACTGGGAGTACATCTTCTCTTATCGACGTCATAATTGTGGATAATATTTATCGCACAATCTTCATAAAAATGTATCATTGTATAGAGAATTAAATTTTCTTTTGAAATATAATATTTCCAACAGTAAAATTTGTCTTATTTTTGGGGGGGTCAAAGTTGAATTTTCAGATATTTAAAAAACTTGACATTTTATTTCTTTCAAAATTAGTTTTTTACTTAATTGAAATGAAACACAATTTCATTGTGAACATATCAATACCAAAATCTCATTGATACATGCTTAGGGGCCCAGTTTATGATTTTTTTGTAAACCATTTAAAATGCACATGTTTTTAGAGTGTGCAGTTTTTGAGGCCATCTACCAAAATGGGGTAGTACGTTTTGGGATAGACTAATTTTTGGCCTGGTCTCCAAAGGGTTAATTAATACCAAAAGTGTAATAATAAAAAGAAAAAAACAGTGTAGTAGCAAACTTTAAAAAGCTGAAACATCTAATATATTTTTATTTTTTACAAAACTCATCCAAATACTCTAAAAGAAACAACAAATTACAATAACAAAATTTATAAATTGATTATATAACCACAAAAAAATTGATGATGTAGTTATGTATTAAAAATCTTTTTTTTATTTTAGGAATTTTCAACTGGCTTATATATTTTTTTAGTAAACATATTTCTAGATAAATCCATGTAATAAAGTTAGATCTTGCCATTTTATACCTGTTTTAGTCTAAATGTTGCTAATACTAACAACACTTTATTAGGGTATAAAATTTAATTTATAATCAAAACAGTACCTACAAATATATATATATATATATATTTGAACATGTATTGGTAAATTAAACACTAAAAAACTCATGTAACAGCAATTTTAGAAACTTGTCCAGTATTGTAATATTTTGAACAAATGAAAACTTTCCGAAAAATCAAATCTTCTTAAATTGTAGTTTCAAAAGATGTAAATTTACCAAATTTCAATTTGCTTTTTAAGTTAACAGAGCAGTTTTTTAAAGAAGCTCTGTATATTATGGACTTATATAGATATCATATTCTATTTTGGAACTGTTCACTTTAGCAATACTGTTATTAGCAACCAACAGGTAGAATATTATTTTAAATAAACTACACTTCTAGATAAATAAACTCACAAACTAGAGTAAAAATGATAGCTAATTTTCCATTATATGTATAATTTTATTTTCTATTTCAAATAGTTATTACAAGACAATGAAAAAGATACATTTATAAATGAGAGCAGAGATAAGATACAAACAAAATGTTAAAAAAAAAACACAAAAAACGAATGCCCTTTTTAGATAGAAGAAAAGGTAATAGTCGTCATCATTGGACTCCGAGTTACATCCATTATTTTACAACTTCATCTCCTGGAAAATGTCTTCTAGTATTCAGTGAAGTCTCTCACAAGCAACAATTGAAGATTCAGTCTTATTTTGTCATCATCGGGACATTTGCTGTCAATATAGTTTCCACTCTTATCTTATATTGATAAATACCTTAACTTTGCCCTTCAGTAGCATGTTGTGCACTTTTAAGTCTATAGTCAATCACTCTATTGTCTATGCATAAAATTCACTATAGCATATATTTCACACTTAGGTGATTGATTATTATGGCAGCCATGGTATAGTTGTTAATGTCATACATTGTTGTTAAACCTTAAATGATTTTCCTGTACGTGGAAAATAAAATACAGAAACATAAATAGTGTGTCTACAAATCAAATTTAGCAGTTGCAGGACGTAAGTGAAGTGACATACAAAGTAGTGGAATATGTAAGGTTGAGTCTCTAACAATTGGAAATACAGCTGCAAAGTGATGATAAATAACCTACTACCTTGAAGTAGATTGGTAAAACTGTTTATACCATCCGGTGTAACATACTAAAGCCTTTGTTTCCATTTATACAAGCCCCAGGCACAAATCGTGTGACATGTGCCATGAAAATGACCTTATTTTTCATTACATGCAACTTCTGCAACATTTGGGCAGTACGAATGCAGACAGTAAATTGTATGGTGAATTAGGTAGTGTTTTCAAGGGGTTTTAGATTAGTTAATTAGTTGAGTAGGCATGGACAACTTAAATGCCAATTTAATGTTTTGTGCTGCGGGAGCTTGGTACATTTTTGTCTCCGTTACTCGTCCCACGACATGTTGTAACTGTTTACATACAGCAACTTGTGCTGGTTTATATGTGCAACTTGTGGGACAAATTTGTAGTCATGGAAACAGGGTTCTAGTCAGCATCGCCTAGGCACTTGTGATATATACATGTCGCTACTGTTTGGCTATAGCAATTGGCAACACTAGATGCCTCCATAGACAACATAAAGCTATGTGGCTGCACCACAGTCTAACAACATAGTCACAACACACTGTTAGATATTGGTAACAAGCACGACACTAGTGATCAGCCAGCAGCAATGCATATCTTAGCACTGTTTACTTCCGTAGCTGTCAAATGACTGATGATTAATAATTTGTCATGGCATTTTTTGTATACAGTACAAGTAAACGTCACACAACACAAATTTATTACAATATAAGCGCAAAATACACAAATATATTACAATACAAGTACAAAATGCACGAATATTATGGTGATCGATTTCGGTGAACCACACTGTGACCTTGTGAATCCCTCTGGTCTGAGGAAGGTGAGCGTGGTTCACTGAAATCGATCACCATAATATTCGTGCATTTTGTACTTGTATTGTAATATATTTGTGCTTATATTGTAATAAATTTGTGTTGTGTGACGTTTACTTGTACTGTATATATACCAACACGTATTATGCTAATTAAAAAACAATTTTTTGCATTATTATTCTTCCTTTTCTTTGCAAGATCACGCAATAAAACCATAATACAGCATAGTTGTGCTGGCTGGCTATTTGGAGCACTAGCATTGCACTATATCCACAGTGCTGCTATGGAAATGTTGTGACTGTATGTTGTTAGACTGCGGTTACACACTGATGTTATAACAACTGAACAACAAAGTCTGGCTGTGTTATCTCTTAGCAAGTCATAATTTTGTTTATTACGTGTATCTATTTAGTTTCTCCTGCAGAATGACACGTGCAGCCTGGCATTTCTTATAATACATACCAGTACTAATTGTCAGCAGAATTACTGTTGGAGTTTGTAGTGGTGATAAGCTGCAATCTTTCTAAAATAATCTCGCCTAATACCCACACACTTCAGTTCTGTTTGATGACAAATTTTTTAAGATAAAATCATTCCCAATATGAGGTTATGTTTCTTGACAAAAGAAAATACATGCTGTCATATGACGTCAAGGATTAGGAGTTATGTAACTAAAAATAGGACCAATTAGAAGTCATGTAACTAAAAATAGGACCAATTAGAAGTCAGATCTGTACAACCATTAATCTCATTAATAACACCCTTTCCGTCAACAAAAATAAATTGATTATGTAGGTAGTAATTCTAAGTAAAAAGAATAAGAAGTTGTTGAGGGTAATGTGTAAGATTTTGCATAAATTCCCTCTTGAGCAGTTGTTCATCTTTTATTAAATTTGAATGTGAATGATTTTATTGGTTACACTTGTTTACCAATAAATTTATTGTTAATACTGTACATACTTTCATTGATATATGATATACTTTTATTATACCAACGGCACTCCTTTACATTAATTGATTTTATAAAATTAAAAAACATTCTTCTGCAACTGTATCTAATATTCATGTTATATTTCCAAACTAATTGTCCTCGGGGGCTACGCTTTTTGGAGGCATTATAGATATAAAATATCGTAAGTCTAATAGGGAGGTAAGTCTCTGCACTAGCTAGGGTTAGGCCAGCACTATCCGCAGAAAGCTAGCAGATCATAGCATCCATCAGGCTGTTTGATAACAACGTAGACATTTCATATTTATTTCTTTATTCCAGTAAAATGATACAAATTTTTAATGTAAATTATTAGGAACTACTAGCCACATTTTTCAGTAAGCGTGACTAGCTCAAATTAAAAGATCATGATAATTACAGTTAACAGTTGGAAATTGACAGATTAAAACAATCAGAACGGTCCACTGCAGTGTGTACGGTCCAAAGTTCAACATTACTGCAAACCACTTGATAAGATTCTATTCAACTCCACTTTGATGTTCTTACAATATGTTAAGCCTATACTAAAATTACAAATAACTGATCAATATCATCTACATTAAATAGCAAATTCTTTACTTTATTACAAAACACTTTATTGTGATTACAAATTTTTATTTGTAAATGAAAATAATTAAAAAATTTAGGTCCCAAAAAAGAAAATTTTTTTTGAAGATTGATTTGTTCACCTTAGGTCTCACAATCATTCCCATTACACCGCTTTCGTTCTTTGGAAAATGTTATTATTTCTGTTATTTCCGCTTTTCTTAAAGAACTTTTTAAGAACCTTGTATATGAAGAAATATTTCAGTGGTAGTATCCTTAAATCTTTATAAATCGGTAATGCAGTTTCTAATCTGTTTTTATTAGCAATGATTCTAATGAAATGATTTTGTGATGCTCTTAATGGTTGCATGATTACATTATCAGCTCCTCCCCAATTCTCTATACTATAATTCAATTTAGAATAAATCAATGCAAAATATAGTGTTTTCATCAATATAATTCCTGAGATAGTAAACTCTTCTGATACTTTTTCTTAAACTGGTTTGGAGATATGCTGCGTGTGATTTCCAATTTAAACTTTCATCTATATATATTCCTAAGTATTTAATTTCTCTGACTTGTTCAATAATTTCACAGGCACACTCAGTTCCATTTTGACAGTCCAGTTTATCAAATTTCTAACTATTATTAAATTTAAATCCTTTTTAAATTAAAATTAACAAATTTAGTTTTCGAGGCATTTAGTACCATTCTATTTTTTTCGCACCATTTTCTAATCATCTTTCATATTAGTCCATATATTTTTCCATAGTTTCTCTGAATATTGTATTCCAATATCGTCAGTAAAACTATGATTTTTCCTTTTAATGGCAATCTCAGTAAATCATTTATAAATACTAGGAACAAAATTGCTGCTAAAACTGAGCCTTGAGGTACTCCTATTGCAACAAGCCTAGCTTCACTCAAGGTATTTGATACTCTAACTTCCTGTTTTTTAAATAGGTCTCAAACCACTTTATGATGTGCCCCATATTTCTGCTCTTTCCAATTTATCTAATAAAATTTCATTGATTAAAAAGTCAAATGCCTTGCAAAAATCAAAAAAAATTCCCTTTGCTTTGTAGTTGTTATTGAAGCTATTGTAAATTTGTTCAACAAAACCAGCGATTGTTCCTTCTGTATTTTTTTCTTTCATGAATCCAAATTGATTATTGCTAAAAAACCTTTATTATTTAAAAACTCAAGCAGTCTGTTTTTCATGCATTTCTCAATTATCTTAGCTATTATTGATAACAAAGCTATCTGTCTATAGTGCTCCACCTTTCTTATGAATGGTACAACAATAGACTTTCAGTTTACATGAGAAGACACCACTACTGAAACTCAGATTACCTATGGCTGCTAGAGGCTCAGCAATTGCAGTACATATAGCTTTCATAAGTTGAATGGAAAGAAGGTCACAGCCAGTTGACTTTTTGTTTTTAAAATTATTTACTGTTGTTAATACCTCTGCACTGGTTACAGGCATTATAAAGAAGGAACTCTGACTATGGAAAAAATTAGAAGTATCAAGATTGTAAAAATAAAAATACTTTTTCATTTAGTAACTAATTCCCTATAAAAAATATGTACATGTATTTACAGACAAACTTAACAAACATTTTACTTTACAAAAACATAAATGATACAGAACGTAGTAAATATAAAAAAGTGTTGTTCTTTTTGGAACAAATAAAATATTATCCGAAATAGACTTTAAACAAAACTAATAAAAATTATATGAAATGAAAACCTACAAAATAATTGGTATACTCCTAATATTCTAATAAAAAGCTTACTTATACACACATACATAAATACATGCACTTTCCTCCAAATATTTATAGTTTCTCCAGATCCTCCACACCATCGATTCTGAAGCACTTTTCTCCATTGTCTCTTCTTAGAAAGAGTCTCCATGGACTCTTCTCTGCTCCACACGTACTAGAAACCTTTGGCCCATGCTGTTTCTTTGGTCCTACCCAACAACTGCTTGGTTTCAGGAGACAGGTGCTCGACATAAACCTTATCCTTGTTGAAGTGTTTGTTTAATCTGTCTGCCGTTAATGGACGCACCTCCTTGAAGGCCTGGATCCACACATCTCTGTCCTGCTTCAATGCAAACTTGACGATGATTGGCGGCATCCTGTGCGCAGCGATCACCTTCTCCTTCATCTCCACATTAATGTCTTTTGCAACATCCACCAGCATGTCCTCCATCTATTGTCCGTTAGTTTCAGGGACTCTGTTTATCTTTATATTGGACTTCTTATTCTTTGTTCCAGGGCAGTCACAAATCTCTTTAGTGCTAGGTTTTCCTGTTTTATTTCTTCATTTTCCTTACCAATCTATTCACAGGATTTCTTTGACTCCTCCATCAACGAGTTACTCTTATCAAACTTCTCAGGGGAAAATTCCAGAGACATATGGAACTCAGAAAAGTATCTACCATATCGCCCAAACACTTCAGGCTTGAAAGCATCCAAAGTTTTAATTAGGAACTCTTTAGACATATAAGTTGCTGTCGTGATTTACTCCTTGCCATTGATGATGTTTTAGCAAGTTTGCACTTTTCACACTGCCATTCCCTTTTCGCGCCCTGTGTTTTGGGAAACTCTTGGTTTTCTCCAGCTACGCACTTAGTGTGAAACACACTTTGGCATAAGCCAACACACTTAATTGACTCATTTTCACAATCAAGACCGCACACAACCAATTGACCGGCATTTTAGCTTTAAAAAATAGTTAAGTAGCACTAAGCGTGATGAATCAAGCCGAGTACCACACATGCACACCTGTATAGACCAGCCACAGACAGAGATAATGACCGCTCAGCTCGAAAGACTGATAACGACTGATATTTATACGTTGGGTTAGATATTAGTTTTTAAAATATTCACGCAAATAAGTTGTTATAATTTTAAAGTTTGTTCAGTGCCTTAAACTAAAAGATTCTGGCTAGGAAAAATATCTGTGATTGATATCTTTACTTGTACTTACAGTCCAAATTTCAACATTTGGCATCTTTCAGAAGTGGGCAAACACATTTAACCCTTTGCATGCGGAAATTATTTTACCCTATTTTAAAGCAACACGTAATTATGTAAAAAAAAAATAATTTTAGTGAAATATGAAGTTAATATTTTTTAAGTTTTAGAAACAAAGGTACATAAAAAATATAAATTTATATTTAAAGTAACAATTACAACTTTTCACGCTATTTTATTGTAGATGTACATACATATAAAAACCTGTCAACATTCTAGTTGAAACTTTTAACATTATCTTTCATTTATGATACAATAATAACTGTAACAAAATAATTGAAAACTAGAATACAAAGAAAAAGAACGACAAGAGTTTGAAAACAATGTTCTTGGGTGGAGTGATAGAAGGAGGATATTATCGTTTTACGCTTGTGCAAAGGCAGGAGACGGAGCCGCATCCATGTGCACTCTAATTGGCTGCTCCGCCCCTTTTCATTAATAGACGATTTAAGGTTTCGATAGGCTGAGAGAGTTGGCCAAAGACATGTCTAAGTTGATGTTGCACTCTAGCGGAAGTCTTAGGAACTATTATTTATACTATCGACAGAAATATTTCATTTCAGATATCTTCGTTTACCGCATTTGAGGCAAAGTAGAGGCTGGGTATATATTTGTTTGCTGCGTGCGAAGGGTTAAATCATTTTATAAACCTCTTATTATTGGAAATATTATAATTTGATAAAACAAATGTTATTGGTTGGAATTGTGAAATTTATTTTATCAAATTACATTTATATCAATTAGTCAGTTAATCAGTCAAAGCTTTGTAGTAGACTCAAATTGTATTCATCATTCTAAAATCGTTTTAATTAAATAATTACTTTCGAGTTAGGTTTGGTGTTTAGTGAGACACAGAAACTGTAAAGTTAATACACAGTTTATTGATACATTATATACAACAGTTGGCACACTCAGTCATCATGCACACGCCAAGTATACAAAGTGTTCAGCACACCATTCATAGTTGTTTACATTTGTATTTTGTTTATAAATAATAGTATTTCAAAAGTACACCAGAAATCTAAACATCAAACAAAAATCAGTAGATAGAGAGTGTCCGTCTCAACTCTCACAGTACAAACCAAGATTATTAATTTGATTTTAAATAATATTTGTACTATTCTTAAAACAAAATTAAATTTAAAAATATTTTTGCAACTTTCACTGCATTGTAAAAACGTAAAACATAACTTGATAGTTTGTCTGGAATTTCCAGTTAAAGAAATACATATGCACCTAAATTTGTAACTTAAATCTATATTGGAAAAATAATACAAGTCTGGTACTATAAATAATGGCATTATGTCACTAGTTTAATGTAGGTGATAAAATATAAATTTTTCTTCATTATAAAACAAACCATCAACATATTTTTCAGTTTTTCTGAACATATTAAAAATTGTAACCATACTTATCTAAAGACTTTTCATTTTTGATTATGAGCCTAGTAATATTATAAAATTACCAAGAATATATTTTGTATTGACAGTTCTTTTTCACTATTTACTTCAAATGAGTGAAATTATCATTTTAATTGGTCAATAGAAAATTGTTGGTTATAAAAACAATACAGGAAAATAGTTGTTCCCAATCAATACTCAGTGGAATTTTAAAAATTCGTTTTGTCATAGTCCAATTGGAAGACTAAAAAGTGTTGATCAGTTATTACCAGGTCCACATGGTGGTGGAAAGTCTTATTCACTCTTGAGGTGCAGGCGAAGGCCTAGACAGTGTGCCAGGCCTCCTGATCAGTGGTCGACGGCGCCCTCCTATCAGAGAGGATAGTTTGGATCCTGGGTCTGGAGGAGGTGTAGCGTCTGTTGTCGAGGTTGGGGTAGGCACAGTCTCAGCAACCTCCGGCTCGTCGTCAACTTTGCTCTCTTCAGTTGCTGTGGCTTCAGTAGAAGGCTCTGTAGCGCCGTTAGGGCGCCTCCTTGGTAACAGTCCTGACACCAGTGCTCTGCGGTTGGTCGGAGCTCCTTGAGTTGGTGCAGGCTTGGCCTTGGCACCCACGTGGAGACGAGGCCGGTTGCGTAACCTTGTCAAGGCATCACCAGGCTGTGGGGCTGGGGTTGTTTCTGCTGGTTGCTACAATTAAATATGTTTAGTGTTAGATTAGTATTGTTAATTTTGACTTCAGTTCTGAATTAATATAATAATAATAATAATAATAATAATAATAATAATAATAATTTTTATTTCCATTTTTTAAAGACAGTTATAAGTAACATTATAATAATTGGAAATTTAAACTGGTCACTATTACTAGTAGTGTGACCAGTAAAGAAATAAACATAAAATTAATAGCTTAGAAACTAATCATTCTAGAGTCTAGCATTACAAGAAAAAAATATAAAAGTCGCCACTGCGGTATCTTAAAATAAACCTAATTAATGATAAAATTTATTATAAAATTTAAAAATACTAAAAAAAACTTCTTGTTATATAAACAACTAGACTACTGTATTAACAAAATGTATCTCATCTTTCAGTAGAAGCCAAATAATTGTGTTTTTACTAAATGATTTCAAGTTTGAAATATTTTTTATTTTTATAGGCAGTTGATTAAAACATTTTGGTCCCAATATGACGAAAATGTCAATATATTGGACATTTCTTTAACATTGGGTGATATTGCTGAATAATATTTATTACTTGTACTACAAAAATAAATAAAAACAATATAAAAAGTACTCGAGTCACTCACTTAATGAGCCATATAAAGTGGTGTGAATATCTTTTACAACTTAAAACTATACATAATTATCAAATATTTCTGATTGCTGTTAAAACTACTATTTTAGTATTCCTAGTTGTTCTGTTTTAAGAGAAATTAGTGATGTCTAAAAGATAAATTAACAAACTTGTAGTAGTAGCTGGTAAGGTGTCTTGCGTCGGCAGAGTCCAAAGATCAAATTCCCAACTGAGTTGTCAGTTAGGGGTGCATTTGCACAAAGTTAGGGGTGTTCAATCAACAATTATTTTTGAAATTTTTTAATAAAAATATTAGTCTTATAAGTAATAAAGGTTTAGAGAGAAGGCTACCTAAAGTACCTACTTAAGCCTTTTTAGGTATACAACTCGTAACAAATAGTGAGATATGTTTTTTTTTAATTTTGAGAGTACAATAGGAATAGACAGAAGGTATTAACTAACCTTGTGTAAAGTAAAACTTGATACAGAAATTATTTTAAGCATAGCCAAATATTTTTTATAATTGACGAATTGAAATTTACAAATGTTGAGTTGAAATTAGGACAATTATCTTTGGATTAACACGTCAGTGCAGCGGGCACCATGGGAGCTTTGTGCGCTCCGTCTATTGGCGGAAAATAACCAGCTGATGGTTAATGATTCAGGTTACATTGTCAATTGTTAATTAAGGTTGGTGGTGAGTTGGGCCACATAATAGTGCATTTAGTTTTGTGAAAGTAGCCAATAGTGAAATTTTCAGTTGAAAATCTAGCATAGTGTAAATAATTTTGTGTCAATTTTGATTGTTGTATAATATATAATAAACATTGGAAATACAATGCCAATAAGTTTGTAAATATTGTGTAAATAACATTTTAGTAACATACATTCACATTACGTACCTAAAAACTAACAAAAAACGTAGATGCCTATGGGCACCAATAGCACTCTGAACCAAAACTCTACAAAATTTCATTCTGTGTGCTGCGGGCGCTTATAGGCATTCGCATATTTTTAGATTGCCATTGGCCTACAATAAAATATAATGTATGAATTATCTATAATTGAGTGTAATTTAAAAAGAAATGAACAAAATAGTAGTTCAGCACTTGGGAAAATACTCATAGCACTGAACGTGTTAAAGAGTGGATTAATGATTTATATCAACTTCATTGCTAGAGTTTATTATAAATGAAGAAGTTATGAAATGTATAATTTACGGGGTTGGGATCACGTTGTGTATGTTAGTGAGATAGGATCTTTGCTACTTCTAGTGACAGTAACGATGAAATCTAGAACTTAATTCCTTGGAGCGCTCATTAAGTACCTGATGAACACCCCTATTGCACAGGCCTGTGGGCCACATAAACTGGTTAGTGACATTTTTTAATTTTTATAAAAAAGTATATATAATAAAAAAATTACTTTGATAGTCTATTTTAGAAAAATTTTAAATAGACTATCAAATTGATCGGTAGCGTAGTATGTTCAATCCCAGCTTCATGTAATAAAGGTTGTCAGTTCGATCCCAATCAGAGTCAATACATTTTGAGAAGGGTCAGCTGATAACCACCGGCTGTTCATTTGTCATTGGGCTATTAATTAATGACACTTTCTAAGGAATAGTCGGCCTTAGTTTGTAACAATGACTACATTCGCTCATCTACACTCATCACACTCAATCGAAATCCATATTCGCCCATATCTTAACGATCGGCGTCTTATGAATAAAGAAAAATAAACTTATAATAACTTATTAGATAAAAAAAACTGTTTTTAAAAATATATTATGTATAATTCATACTGGCCTTGTAAACTAGTTTTAGGAAGTAAGCGGTATAAATAGATCTGTGTTTTAAAGCAGAGAGATGATTTCCTAAATTTGAACATGAACTTAAAATATAAATTTACATTACACTCATGTTCTGGTGGGTCATGAAACCCAGATCTAGGTTTAGTAATATCTATCTTCTCTAAAAAAAAATGCTCTTATAAAAATATTATTGATCAAATAATTTATTTGGTAGACAATGGTATATTAAGAAATTCAATGAATTTATACTAAGATAATGTAAAAGAAATGTTTACCTCATTCGTGTCAGGTTGCTCATTGGCCGGTACTTGTTGAGGTGTTGAGGACTCCTCTGGAGCTGCAGCTGGAACTGTTGCCGCAGTTGTGGACGGACCTCCAAGACGAGCTCTTCCCCCTATGTTGAGCCTTGGTCCTGGCCTCAGTGGCCTAACTCCCCCACCAATGCTGAGCCGAGGCCTAAAAAGCATGGAAACACGAAGAAAGCATGTTAAACATAACAGACAAAAGAAATTGAATTGAATAACTTAGTGGATGCTATTGAGTGTGAATATATATTAGTTGTGAACAATTTGCATTATTGCATCGACGTAGACACTACTAGAGAAGTCTGGAGTGTCCATGGTGGATGGTACTCAAGGTTCAGATGTTGTGTAGGGGTAGAACTGAGTATCAGACTTGTCAGTTAGCTGAAAATCAGACCAACACTACTTGGTTCGGATTCCACGTAAATCTGTAGGTTCCATAGTTGCCTTGGCTATTGAGCTATTAATAAAATAGTCCTTTCTGAGCTAAGTCAGACTCAGTTAGTAATAATGATTACACTTGTTCATCTTCACTCATTCACCCCTCATATTCGCCTATATCTCTGCGAATGGCGTGTAGAAATGAATAATAATAATAATGAATAAATTACGGTTGATTATAGAAGTGTTGCATGTAAAGTTACTGTGTGGGAAATATCAAAAGTCACAGACTTATCAAACAGCTTTTGTATATCCTGGTGACAACCGTGTTAAGATGCTATCTACCGTAACAGTTTGCTGTATTTGTTAAACTTGACTTGTCTTGTCAAGTGCCAGGTGTTAGCACCACAAATGGAAACTAACACAATCCGAGTTTTCAAATGATGAACGCATTAAAGTGTACACTAAGAAATATGGCGTCTTGTTGATCTTGTGTCATACACTCAGTAAAGAACTGATTGGTACAAGTCATACATCACAAAAACATGTAGCAACTTTTACAACCAATAGAAAGTGTGAATAAATGCGGTAAGGGATGCACCGAGACAACAACGGAGTGGAAAACATACTTTTAAAAAGAATAGATGGTATCAATGTGTCTGACATCCTTCATTTGTTCTTGTTTTTTTTTTTTTTTAGTTATCTGTAAAGGTTAGTTATTTTAAACCTATTTACTTGTACTCATGATATGACGTGTGCAAGGTGCATCAAGTTTTTAACAGGGACTCTGTTAAGGGAATGTACTATGAGACTTTGAATAGGAATGGCAAAGGCATATCTATCTTAGTCCATTATTGAAAATAAATTGGGCAACAAAATTATCTTTTAGTGAATGAAGATAGCCAATGTCATAAATACTGCATATTTAAGAGCAGGCTAGCAGAGAGGGTACGGCTGTTTCAGAGGAGCCTAGCCTGACAAGGTGGTGATAAATATAATGGTATCAGTATCATTGTTTGTTAAATAATTGTATTGTATGTGAAAACAGAAACTATAAAAGACATCTTGCTATTATGTAATGAACTATAGAAAACTATCATTGAATACGAGGGTAAAAATAAGTGGTGGTCAGTGTTGCATTGTAGCTAAAGGGGGTTGTTTCACGAGTCTTGCTGAGGGCCTTCGAACAAAAATGGTAATAATTAATAGTTTAATATGCTTTATATAAAGCAAATATCACTGTAGAAACAAAAATGACCTTGTTGGCTTGGCAGTGGATGAAATTGAGGTACTGTCATCTGCACCCGCCTCTGAATCTGCTGCCTCCTCTTCTTCCTTGGGAGGTGGAGGTGCTGCAGTTGTTACACGAGCACCGCCTCTTCGCCTTGCATTAAACCTAAAGCCATTTTTAACGTATTTATAAAAATATTATAAAATTATTTTAATATAATAATATTTAATCATTTTAACAGATTGTGAGGGAAGTTAGTTTTTTTACTATAGAGACCTACTAAGAAAGGATTTCTCTAATTCCATTCCCAAGGGACAGAAATGGCCAATCAAAATTTTTTTCCAAAACAGTAACATTGGCATTAGTTTAATATAATAACTAATTTCAAACAGCTGATACAAAGAACATAAATATGACATAAGAGGCTATACGTTTTGGTTTTCATTGGGAAATGTTTAAAGTCATTTCTACTAACTCTGATATGATTGCACTACTTTGCATATTCCTAAAGGAGACTTATAGGGGTTTCTAAACTTAGTTATCTAGATGAACGTCAGCAGGCTGAGCTTTTATATTAATGTGATGGTTTAGAGAGAACCACGGAGGGAAGGTAAGCTAGGAGCTGTTAACTAATTTATGAATAAAAAGTAAGGATTTTTAATTTGAAAAAAGTGCTGTGGTTATTTTTATCTCGTGTATTTCAATTGTTGACTTTATGTAAAAGCATGGTAATGCTGTTCAGTTTAATTCCTTGACAGTTAAAAGTTAAAGTTATTCAGAAAAAGATATAGTTATTTGCAATGAATTAAAAAGACAGGTTAAATTTAAAAATATAATTAATACAAAATGATTAGTTATTGGTGCATTTAAATTACACCGGTAACTAATACTTTCTCGTTTGCAATCACCTGATCAGTATAACGTTTTCAGAAAAGTACCCCCATCCTGTCACGCTTCTGTTACCCTCTTCTCAAGGTCATGCACACCTTTAGGCTTGGCCAACTGTAGTCTAATGCAGTTATAATATTTACTTAATTAATCTCCAGCTGTTAAACAAAAACGAATATTTGTGGGTGTTTAAGATAATAAATAGGTAGTAATGTGAGTGAGATATTGTAAATAAATTTAATATTGCGATTTTACGTTATCTAGTTAACATACTATAATTTGTAGTCAAATGTCATAGGCCTAGACGGAAGCCTGAGGTGTAAAAAGAGCAGCAAGTAACGGGGTTGGCACGCGAAACGTGCATGGGTGTTCCCTAGTATACAATATTCAATTTAACCCTTCATGAGCGTACGCCGATTATACGTAAACATTTTTCTCCAAGAGAGCGGTGTGCATATATATACACACACTGTTTTAAGCTTAACGAGCATTTGCCGGGAATACCTGTCATATGAAATTTGAGTTTGTTTGATTCCCACCCTGCCTTCCAAGGTCACACGCAATTCGTTATTAGTCATACTACACCCTCCACCCAATACTTTAGCTGACTCCCTCTTCCCATCCCTTGCCTACCCTCATATCTCTCTAAAACTTGTGTCGTTGTTAGTCCAGCATCCAGTTCTTCGTCTGCTGCATTCTGCGCCGCACACTTTGTTTACTGAAACACAAGTTACTTCGACTTATGAATTCGATTTGTTCTGTTTATTTTATTTATGTAGTTCAGTTCTGTTTACTTTTGTAAAACCTGCCAGGAAAAGCCCCACTTGCATCCAGAAATCTGCTTTGAGGCATATCATACTAAAGAGAAATATGTTTGATATGTATGCTTACGTTAAGAATATAAATTAGCTCTCGAAGGGTTTAACTATCTTGCCCTAGAAGATTTGGTTGAATGGGCTACTTACAATTCTGACAACTGAAACTAAAATCTGAAATGAAAACTTGATTTTGAAAAATCAGCAATTGAAGGAGAGGTTGGAGATGAGAGAAAATAGAGATCTCCTTGGCCTAATTTTCTGATTGTTAATTTAGTATTACTCATGTTTGAATAACAGTCATTCTAGTATTTTCTTACCTAATCTGTCCAGCTTAATCTTGGATCTTAGTCTTATTATATAATCCTGTCTAACCAACCTGTCAGCCCCAAAGCTTGGCCGTACAACACTGCTGCTACTAGGAGCCTCGGAGCTGCTAGGAGTGGTGGAGGCAGTGGTGCGAGATCCACCTCTGTAACGGCCCCGAACTGAAGCTCTCTGAGTTGTTTCTGCATTGCCACTATTACTGGATGTCTGATCTGGAGAGGGAGTTGTCTTGGAACCTCTTCGCCCATAAGTTGACACCTAAAGAAGAGTTATCAAAATAAAAGTTTGGCATATAACATTTTACAAGCGTTTTATGCTTAATAGAGTATATGATCTAAACAGTGCTTTAGGTTGAACACTTTACTTATTTTTTAAACACTAAAATCCTTTTCATTTTAAAAGAGATATAAATACAGAACAATATCAGCTTGTTTATTAATTGTACATTAAGAACTGTACACCATATCATTTATTTTTTTAATTTATTTATTCTTAATGCTCGATTGTCAATAATATGGATTTCGAATGAGAGTGATGAGTATGGATAAGCTAATGTAGTCATTGTTACAATCTGAGGCTGATCATTCCTTAGTAAGTGTAATTAATTAATAGTCCTACGATAAATGCACAGCCAGTGGTTATCAGATTTATTTCAAAACTTATTATTACCTTTCAAAACTTGTTATGACTCTGATTGGGATCAAGACTCTGATTGGGATCAAACTGAGAGCCTTTAGCTTATGAACTTAAATCTTTAGCTCTAACCAACTTCAATACTTATTAGAAATTAGAATTCTGAATAGTTATGTAGTTAGATGTAATTTTTAATTTAGATATTCACAAACAAAGTAATTATAATTTGTTTCGGATGAGAGGTTTAGAAATAAATTAAATATTGTATTCATAAAAATTTTTTAGGGACCAATATGATAAGGCAAAAACTAATGACTAGATTATTGATTGTGAAAGAGAAATGAAAAGGGTCCCATACATCAGCAAACCTTGTCATCTCCAATTTATCACTGATAAAGTCACGCCTACACTGGAGTGAATATACTTCTATTTACTACTTACTTGAGCAGGATCTCGATTTCTACTTGGAGAAAACTTGGCCCTTTTTGTGGAGTCTTCAGAGGCTTCGGTGGTGGTTGATGCGGCGGCAGTTGTTCTGAACTTATTCCTGCTTCCTGTGTTACCTCTGTACCGACCTCTGCCAGGAGCTGGACTGGGTGGTGGCTCTGGTGTAGTAGTGGTTGTGGTAGTTGTGGTGGTTGTGGTACTTGTGGTGGTGGTCGGAATAGTAGTGATGACAACAGTGGTGGGAGGTTGCGTTGTCTCCTCTTCCTCGGTGGTGTCAATCTCCTCTGAAGTGAGAGGTTCACCAGACAGAAGATTGGACTGTTCATTTTCTGTTTCCCTCAGTAATGCGTACAGATCAAGTGCTGCCTTGTCTGTCATTGCTGTTCACAATAAATACAATTTTATTAAGTACAAGGGATTTGTTAAAAAATGTTTACATTGTAATATATTTTATGTTTTTTGGATATTTACAGGTAAAAATTTGAGACGATAATCATATTTCATGTTTCTGGATATTTGAAACAATAAATTATTAACTGATATATGCTTTTCAAATGCAGTGGAATAAGTTAAAAGTTACTGCGTGAGAAAGTCTTTGACAGATTGTAAAATGACCACAGTTAAACTGCGAGAAGTACTGTTTTGTGTTTACATATGATGTATATAGTGGTAACACAAAATTATGTTATCAAAGAGATTGTCCCACAAAACAAAAATTAGAATCTACAAAACATAATTTGTCCTCTATTGCTTTAAGGATCAGAAACTTGGAGGATAAATAAGAGTGAGGAAAAAGCTTATACTGATTGAAAACAAGATATTGAGGAAAATATATGGTCCAACGTGTGAATAAGGGGTATGGAGACGGAAGCATAGTAGAGAAATCAGAGATTTGTACAATACCACAGACATAGTAGGTGAAGTAAAGAGTAGGAGATTGCAATGGGCAGGTCATTTGTTGAAAAGGGAGGAAGGCCACATGAAGACAGTTATCAAGAATAAACCAAAAAGAAGACGACCTTGTGGGAAACCCAAATATAGATAGTAGAAGCATTTTAGGACGGATATAGATATGGTGGGAGGTGCAGATGAAGAAGCGTTGGACCAAACAAGATGGAGGGGATAAGTTGCTACGGCTAAAATCAACCAAGATATAAATTCTTTGCTCTGTGGATATAAATGGCCCTGGGGGTAAGTGTAATATATGGTATCACTAATTTGTACTTTTTTTGTATTAAAATTTGATTTAATTTTTAAGCTGCAATTAATTAATTTTAAAAGGTTATAAAGTTGTTAGCATTTATGTTAATTCTAAATACTTATATCTTGATAACTTGTCATAATTGCAGAGTCATAGAAAACTGAAATAAAAGTAGCTGTGGAATTAGCTGAGCAACTCAATGAGACATGAGGTCAGTTATGTGTTGATTTGTAGAGCTGAGAGTAATTCTGCCTCCTGGATGTTTCAACATAGTGTCTTCGTCATACTGTATAGTAACGGTTTAGTAGGTACAAATTAAAAAAGTGTTTAAATTACTTACTTATGTATTACATTAATATCATATCATGAAAAATAAAATATATGTATGGTACTTTTTGAGAAAGCATTGTTAATTAGCAGTCTTTTGACATTAGCCCAAAATACTAGGCTTTAATTGGGAGAGCTCAATGACATCTTTTTTCCATAGTTAATTTATTTTTCCTTCCCTCTATGGGTAGTCAATTAAAAAATTATCACAAGATTTTTTATTTATTTAAGATTTTTTATTTAATTATCACAAGATTCAATATTACGGTTTACAAGACCGTAATATTGAACACTAAGATTAAAGCTTATTCTTATCTTGAATACATCAAATACACTTGTAAAAAAAAAAATTAACTTATGTAGAGATATTTTATAGGTATAAAAATATTAGAAATCATGTTTTAAATTAGTGTATTATCACCTTTTTGCATATACTTAATTTAGGAAGTATGAGTTTGAATACAGCGTTGAGCAAAAATCTGGAATATATTTATTATTTTTAAAACTATTGAAAGAAATGTAATGAAAATTTGTTGTTATGTACATGTCCCTATACCAAACATTTAGACATATTTCACTTGTTTTTCGCATAGCCGGGGGATGGCCCATGATGAAAGTCTTAAAAATTTTAAATGTTAACCTACCTCGAGTTGCAACTCATTTTAAAGATCTTTGTACAATTCAAAAGTGCAAACCTGAGGTAAAAAAAGAGGTACTTATTAATAGCCCAATAGCCAAGGCAATTAAAAGACTTAACAGCTTTACATAGAATCCAAACCACATAGTCTACAATCCTATCCTACACTCAAGTTATCTTCCCTACACAACATGAGCATCTCAGAATTCTCTATAATAGTAGTGTCCACCATTGCTACACAGTATTAGGAGGATTGAACACTGCATTATTAATTGTACTTTTGTGTACAATCTCCTCGATACTTATATATATATATATATATATATATATATATATATATATATATATATAATGTATTTATTCATATGATAGTCAATACAATAATAAACTAATATGTTAAATAAATTACCTTGTAATTATCTAAATCTGCCTTTCCAAAAACTGTTTTAATGTGTTAAGTCTCATAATTTCAGTTTAGTTGTTATGATTACATTTAGCATTTAACTCATGGTTCACTAAACCATGTAAAACATAATTGTAATTTTCTAATTTGTGCATAATAGCAATCTGTCTAAATTCTTCAACAACATACCAGAAGGCAAGAATGAAGAATCAAAATCAGTTATACAGAAAGAACAGTAACTTTGATTGCTTAAGAACAAATTTCATAATTTAAAATAAATGTATTTCTATATATGGCTGATGTTTCCCACTGATTTATAAACTACAACTTTTGAAATTTTTTAACATTCTGATTGACTTCCATTATATCATTACAGTACACTCTTGATACTCCGACATTTACTAGTCCGACACGTTTGGTAGTCCGACGCCACTTCAGATGACGTACTGTACACTTAATACTGTATGTAATAAACCTTACTGTGTTACTGTACAAATGTTGTATAATTTCTTTGCTTACATTTATTCAATTGTGATGTCAGCCTCATTTTATCACGGCTGATAGCACGGAAATTCTAAGAAGGGTGTACGTAGTGCATTCAGTTTATCTTAGAAATCATAATTCTCGTGAATTACAATGGACATTTGGTAATCCGACGTTTTTGTTAATCCGACACACCGTCGGTCCCTTAACTGTCGGATTATCAAGATTAAACTGTATTGTGTTTATGCTATGTTGAATTATTTTATGTATATGTTATTGTATTTTATGAGAGACCATATCTAATCTTTAAGATTGTGAAATAAAGATTCTCTCTCTTTCTTTCTCTCTCTCTTTCTTTCTTAATGTATCCATAGTTGAACACATCACCTGTGTGTCTTTGTCCAGGACATCTAAACTTGTTCAGGTACAACACAGTGTAACGGATATACTAACAAGTAATGTCAAAATTAATTAATTTTATGTAGTGATTATTTTTAATTGTTATTTATTTTACCTCTCTTTTCACCTTCAATTTATTAATAAATCAATCACCCAGTTAAGCTGCCTAAAATTGTTTGTCAAAGGTTAAAGCTAGACTTGGAGCAGAAATATGCTTAAAAACAAGTTTGTCAAATATCTTGGCTAACTTATATCGCTATAGATAAAGCTTAGCACACATGGAAAATGTGTAGGGCTGTCAACTTTACATTAGGATAGGGTAAGTTGTGATCAAACAAGTTTTAAAAATTCGTACTAAGGTGCACGTTCACAAACTACCATGACCATGTCACCATTGGGAAGTTGACAGCCCTATATTTTAGACATGCAATTTTACTATCAGCATGCCAAAACATGCTGTTCTATTTCAACTGTAAGGTTTGTTTTTGTTATAATTAGTTTTAGTGAACAATGTATGTTTATTAAAGGTCCATTCTAGTGGACACAAGTTGATATTATGAGTTTATTAATTTAAAATCGTCAAGAATGGTATGTAAAGTTTTATACATTTAACTGTAAAAAACCTATAAAAATATTCATTTTTTACAAAAACCAACTTATGGTCCAACAGAACAATTCTTCACCAATCAAATGAGACTTCAAGTGTTAAGATACAATCACTATAATGGATGGAATCGTTTAAATAAAAACCCAGTTTTGGGGGGTTTTTGTGAAGTAAAATGGCCCCTTAATAAGAAAAAATAGCTTAGCATAGTAGGGATCCAGAGCTATGACAAGTGTACTTTGGAATAATCCATTATTCAGTAAAACATTTTTGTAATATAATCAAATCAGTGGTATTATAAATGTCTTCAAATTCAACATTATCGTTTACACATATTAAACCAAATATTTACCTGAGACATATCCAGAGGTAGGCGCGACAATTGTTGGGGGAACACTTGTGGGTGCAGCTGTCTTAGGCTGTGCAATATCTTGTTCTTCAGCGGGTGCGCTAGGGTCAATGTATTCATCCAAGTCAGAGTCACGAGTCGTTCCAGCAAACCTGGAGGCATCATTGAGCGTAGGAGGTACCACAGCAATAGACAGACTGTCTTCCGGCTCTGGACTGGCAGGTCTTCCTCTTTGTCTTGTTTGTCCTGCATCAAGAGGAAAATCGTTGATCATAATTAGATGTGATTTTATTCTTTCAAAGCATATGTACAAAGATATTTGGTAACCAAATTGACTAACATCAGTTTTTTAATTTTTATATATATATATATATATAATTTTTATATATATATATATCTTGACCCTGGATGGGATGCATTTGAATTTTCTATGTCAATATACCAATGTTCATAAACGTATTTCTGCATGACGATTGCTTTCTTTCGGAGTCTAAATAGTCTCCTGAATTCCACATTTGTGTGAATCTGCCCTAAAACGTAATGATAAATGGAGATATATTAAAACAAGATGGTTTTATATATATATAAAACCATCTTGTTTATATATATATATATATATATATATATATATATATATATATATATATATATATATATAAAACCATCTTGTTTTAATATATCTCCATTTATCATTACGTTTTAGGGCAGATTCACACAAATGTGGAATTCAGGAGACTATTTAGACTCCGAAAGAAAGCAATCGTCATGCAGAAATACGTTTATGAACATTGGTATATTGACATAGAAAATTCAAATGCATCCCATCCAGGGTCAAGATATGCATGCCTATCCTATCAGAGGTAGAGATGTATACAGGGTTAAAGTAACGAATAGAACAGTAGTTGCTGAGCATTTCCCTTCCCAGACAGGTGTTTGGCTAGTGAATCGACTTCCTGCCAATATCACACAGTTGCCTGATAAAAAAAGTTCAGTACCCTGATGAGACGTTTTCTGCTGCATCATGCATTTTACTCTGTTGGTGTGTACTTGGATTATGTTAATTAATTGCTAGGGAGTTATGCGCCACCTCAACTTTTCGATTAATTATTTATCTTTTTGTCACAAACCATTATTTAGGAGCATTCTTTGTTACAAAATTTATGTCTGATACATGGTGCATATAATAATTACATATAGGCAATAATAATTTTCTATATATGTAATTATTATTGTTAATAATGAAATTTTGTAACTATTATATCATTATTGTTGAAAACCTGTGCAGAGTCAAAATTGAGTTTAACCTCTCAAGAAATAAAATGTTATATAAATTAGTGTTGTTTCATGACTTGTTTTATATTTTGTACAAAAATCAAGTGAATTGAAAATATGCAGCACATTTCTATTAATTCAGCAAATGCATCTCATGAGGAAATTTATCCGAGGTGAGCCCTTTAACACAAACAGCAAGTTTAAAAGAAGATACTATTGACATAGAAGATGTGTGTCTCATTGCATTATCTGTTTTATGATATTGAGTTCTTGTGAACAGGGCCGAATTTAGCATTTTGGCGTCCCTAGGCCCAATACTTTTTCCCACCCCCTAGTCTGGTTAAAGTTACTTTCCTAAAAACCTTTATTAAAACATTATATCAGGCCTATATTTTAATTGCTTAAATAACAATACACAATGGAATTTTATCATTGCAAGTTTTTTGAGGAATTTACCTGGCTCTGGGCTTAACAAAATACTGTTAATGTACTAACAAAACATTGATTAATAACTTTGGTTTTGTTCTGTTTAGTCATTTGGGCTAATAAATTTAAAAAATATGTAATATATTATAAAATAGGTTTAATCTCAGAAAAACAGCTTACATGAAGTATTTTGATAACGTAACAAAAAAACTTTTTTATTTAAGTAAGCAAAATCGACGAGCTGGAATACTTTAAAGCACAAAGGTTCGAGGTTCAAGAAAATTTAGCTGGGTATTCACCTTTCCAAAGAAAACTATTATTGGTCAAAGATTTTTAAAAATAATTTTAAACCATATAATTATTGGAAAATTGAAGGGAAACCCGGAAAAACGTCATTTATATTGATATTTAATATTGAGGGATGAATGATAAATGTTCCGTTCTGCAGAGGTTATGTTAGCACGGAGAGAATGAATTGGAAGAATCAAAAGAATGTGTACAGCCAGCGCCACGAGGAATCACGGAGCAATCTGTAGTTATTTGACGTTACTAAGACCGCACCCTCTATACAAGGAACATGGGAGTTGCATAGGGCTGGCAGTGGCAATATGGCGTAACTGGGTTTGGTGATGTTAGGAGCAATCGAAATGATTGAGAGAGACATTGATTGAGTAAGTAAGGTAAGCAAGTGTGTAGGATATGTGTAGAATGTTTATTTGTGAATAAGCGTGAGTGTGAGCGAGTAAGTATTTGGTGAGGTTGAACGTGAGTATGGGGGTGCAATGTAGTGTCATCTTTTTGAGTGGTTTGAATGTGAGTGTGAAAGTTGCAATGTAATGCAATGCAATGTAAGTTGTGTCATTCGTTTGAGTGGTTTTGAACGTGAGTGTGCAATGTAAGTTCATCTTAAGTGTTTGAACGTGAGTGTGTAATGTAAGTGTTTTCTTCTGATGTGATTGAATGTGAGCGTGCATTGTTAGTTTTGAGGGTCTGAGTGGTTTGAACGATGAGTGTGAGTGGCAATAAGTGTTATCTTTCGAGTGTTGAACATGAGTGTAGTATGCAGTGATAGTGATTCATTTCTTCAACTCCTTAACTCTATTTTTACTATTAGTTTATGTTAGTTTCCATTATTATACGTAATTTTACATATTTTCACAATGTATGTTAGTTTCATAATGTTTTTAGTTCAAATTATAAATTGTTTTAGAATTAAGTATTTAGTATTTATCAACAATTCATAAACTGATTGAACTCAGCCATCACCCACAGGCAGTAGCCCATGTGGTGGCTTTTCTCATATTGTTTGTAAATGTTATGTGTATTATTTTCTGAGATCAATAAAGATTATTATTATTATATGATGCGTACCGCTCGACGACATCCCTACAGCCAGTTATTCCTTCTTTGAGATCATTGTTGTAATGAAGTTGATGCATCATGTTGAAAAATAGTTTAACTTTACCAACAATTGTTTGTTCCAATGAACTTCAAAAATCATAATGCTTTTTGAAATGATTTAATCAATTTAAAAAAAATATGTTAAGTTATGACTATATAGTTTTATTTCTAGATTTTTTTTATTTCGGCTGTGCACCCCTGGGAGCTTGCGCCCATAGGCCCGGGCCTATTGGAAATCCGGCCTTGCTTGTGAAGATATTTTTTATATTATTTTATCAACCTCTTGGCAAAGTTTCCTAATGCCAATGATATAATGTTAATACCTGGTAAAGTATTCTTTTATTTAACCTAAAGTACACATTTTTATGCAACACCTGGGATTTGATTTTCTTTAGACTTCAACAGTTGTTAAAAAAATCCTAATAGTACATTGTTTGAGACTTTCTAATATTTTTATTTTAATTTCTCTCCATTGGGGACAGAAATGTTAACCACTAGATGGTGAAAAGTCTCAATTATATTACAGTATCAGCTAAAGATTTGATTACAGTACTTGGTCTTTTAATCAAGCATAAAAAGTTAATTTTATAAGAATAATTAATTACATTTCAAACAAAATTCATTGCAATTTTCAAATCAAGTATTTTAAATTAAATTTATATTAGAATTTACAGTGTACCAAAAGCTTTTTAAAGCATTCAATATAGCGTTTAAATAATAACAATACTCGTACGTACAGTATTTTATACATTACATGATAATATGTTTTTATTACCTCTGGCTGGAATTTCTTGGGGTTGGTCCTGGTCTGGCGAAACATCACTGGAATGTGTGCGGAAGGAACTACTATCTACCAATTCTAGGCTTGGTCTTCTAACACTTCCTGGAAAGATGAACATAAGATAATTTGAGCAATCTTACTCAAAGTGTAATTTGGTTTGTGATGTCCTACTTATTGTTTAGTATTTAATTAAAATTAGTTACAAAATAAAATAATATCTTTCAGCTCTGATATCTCAAAACTACTGTTGTAGTGTTTGTGGCTTGTTTATAATAGTCAAAATCAGAACTACACAGTAAGTATAATAACAACAATTATATACTGATACAGAATTAAAAGCAGAAAAGTATTAACAAGTTGTGTAAAAGCTTATAAAACTTGCATCATAAATAATAGTTAAACTAAAAAGTGGGTATTAAGTATTATTAACGACATTAATCAATAAGAGAATTGTAAGTTTAACAACACTATTTTTTTTCACTTTCTATGCCAGTGGCATTTTTTTAAACATGATATTCAAATGATGATGAGGGACAACAGTCCAAACCCCTTTAGTATGACTGTAAATTCAGAGTGTTATACTTTTGTAAAATAACAAGTAGTATCACATGTTACTGAACTGAGACAATTTTAAATAGCTGTGTGAATGTCCCATTCTGATGTTTAATTGTTAGTTAACGTAATTTCACCAATCCTATAAAACAGACTATGCCTATTACATTACAGTATTAAAAAAAAAAAACATTTATATAATACTTAAGATGAATATGGAAAAACAAAATAATTATAAATATAATACAACTGATAAGTGCATGCAAGAAAAATCCAACTCACCAACTGACCATCATCTTCTTTTAAAATGTATATTATGCGGGTTTTAAAACAAGTCCTTGTGGAATACCAGATATGACATTACGGAACTATAAAACCGTACTAGTCGACTATGTCACAGTCAGGGTGTTGTAGTAGCACTAGGTATAGCCCAACAGAGGTACAATTTGTTTGGAATTTGAACCACATGAGAACGTGATTGTCATGCTGTCTGACAATCAACCAAGGCTCTTCTCCTGATTCAGTTCATTATTAAAAGGAATAAATTAATTCTAGAATATATTCATACTTTTTAGAATTAAAATTGTTTAAATGATATTAATTGTGTTAAAGGACTGTAAAATGGTAAACCTAATATCAAATTGAACATAATTCACTTAGTTTCAATTTCAACATAATAGTTTTAAAATTAATTTCCTAAGAATGGTTGTCATATTGTTCACTTATGCTTATTTATCTACAGCCGAATCTTATATTAAAGAAGAACCTATTATATAAGATTATTATATTACTGTATTTTAATCTCACTCGTCTATATTATACTGAAGTTGACTTCAGTTTATAAGTGGAGTTGATTCCTTGTCATGTTGTTATTGGACCATAAATTGGTTTTTGTAAAAAAAAAATGTTTATAGTTAAGTGTGTGAAACTTTACATGTAATTCTTTACAATTTTAAATTAATAAACTCATAATATCTCTTATAATATCTCATAATAGGGCTCTTGCTAGCCTAACGGTTGCACTCCTGACTTCAATGCAGGAGGTTGCTGGTTCAAATCCCGAGAGGTCCAACTGAATTTACCTTGATGGGTTTGGACTGTTGTCCCATAACAACGTCTGAATAGCCAAAAGAAAAAATCAAATTATGGTCCACTAGAATGGACCTTTAATAAGCATACAGTGTTCAACATAACACATTATAATAACAAACAGAAATCATACAGTTTGTACAGTTTTTATGTGTCTAAGAAACCTGACACTTTAGACCACTTGGCCACTTGATCTCCCAAATAAATCTATCTTCTTTATCTATTGTATCTTACCTCGTATCCTAGTGATGGGTGTGTCAGTAGGTGTGACCTGAGTTGTTACCGGGTTAGAGTTATGGTTTGACCGAGATCGTGGAGGGAATCTCGTATTAGCTGGCAAACGCTCTTCTGAAAGATCTTGTTCTACAGGCTCTGGTGTTGCCTGTACTGTCCTACCTCGGAATCTACAAACAGAGCAGTAGGTTTTGTAAGAAAAATTATTCAATGACAAATTCAATCTTGAGACTAAACATCTTAACAATTCAAGATTGTTTCCCATGGGTTATTATAACATGTTTGTAAGTGATTAATGTATTCTATTAACATATTTGAAGAATATTTTGTAGCTGTTGTGTTGTGATTCTTATATTTGTTGTGACTTTAGTGCGGGAAGATCCTCACTTAAAACTAGTGCAGAGGTAATCCCACATTATGTTGAAAAAATTGTGATTTGATGGTTATTTTTTGTATTCTTCTAATTTTGGTGTTGGATTTTTGGACATTACTATAGATCAAGCTCTATATTATATTATATAAACATGTGAATTAATTATAAGAAAGTGTAGACAACTATCCCGTAGCGAAGCACGGGCAGTCGGCTAGTATTAAATATTTTTCTTTAAGATTTGTTTCAATCTACAGTCAATCCATGTTTAATTGAGTGAAGTGCTTTGTTAATAATGATAATGTATTCCTTAAGATTAAACTTAAATTGAGTATGTTAAGGTTAATTATATTTTTGTTCCTTGTGTTATAACCTTATACGTTCTTTACAGAGGTATTATAGTTTGTTTATAACTTTACCATTTCTGTAATATATTAACTAGAAATTGTAGGGATTTTGTTTTTCCAAAATATGTATTTTAAAATAAAATAAGTGTTCTAAGCTTCACTGAATTTGATCTTTTCAATTTCCAACATAAACCATTTTGTTTTTTGTTTGTTCTTGTAATATTCGTCCAGATTTTGTTTGGCTGTTGCACCATAGGGAGTTGTGACTTATGTTGATTGAGAATCATTAATCACAAAGTAAATCTTTCTCAAGATTAACAGTCTATATATACTTGAAGAAATATTACTGACTCCTTTGTCAACATGTTCGTTCATCCATGTTTGAATACATTCAAGTTTCAACA
Source organism: Stictocephala bisonia (assembly GCA_035578905.1). Classification (NCBI taxonomy): domain Eukaryota; kingdom Metazoa; phylum Arthropoda; class Insecta; order Hemiptera; family Membracidae; genus Stictocephala; species Stictocephala bisonia. The sequence goes on along the minus strand of JAQJVL010000698.1, from coordinate 380,955 downwards.
ATTATTCAATGGTAAATTTGTAATATATTATTTCAAATTGTTCTCTAATTTTATAGACAATAATAATTACAATCACAATAATAATTGTTGATGTATATTAACAACATACAAGGAGCAATAATGTCTTAAACCTAGCCTCTAATAATATAGAAGGAGATACAACTTGTATTTCTCCAAATGCTGATGAGTCTTTTTTAATACAGAGCTGTACAATAAATGAAATAATTTAATACATAAGGGAAAGCATGTTAACTTAAATTATGATATTAAGAGTCTAAATTTTGTTAAGTCTAACCGCAGCTCTTCAATTCAGAGTATTTTTTTGTATAGCCTGTGGAAAGTTTTATAACACGCTTAATAGTTGTAACTTTTGTAAATATTTTGAAGTGAAATCTTCAATGAAAGAAATATTTATTGATTCCAGTAACTTGTGGCTAATGCACCTTAACCTACAGGGTGGCTTAAATAACAAAATTCATGACCTCCAAATACTTTTAGATAAGTCAAATATTGATATAGTTTGCATAAATGAACACTGGCTCTCAAAAGACAAAATATTTATTCTTAATACTATTTCTAACTACAAGGTTGCTGCATATTATTGTAGGGAATTTGAAAGAGGGGGTCTTATATAATAACAAAAGAAAAGTATAAATGCTTTGAGATAAATGTCCCTAATATTAATATTTATAATGACGATAATGTTTTTGAAGTTTCCTGTATCAAAGTATGTTCCTTAAACGCAATAGTAATTTCTATCTACAGAGTACCATGTGATCTAAATTTCAATAGTTTTACTAATAAATTGGAATCTCTGCTTATTTGAAACAATCTATATCTAAAAGAAGATATCAACAACATATATGACACTTTCCACACCATCATCCAAAACATATTAAACAAAACTTGCCCACTCATAACCTACAAATACAAGAAAAATAATAACACAAAACAATACTGGGATCCTGAATGCACCAAACTAAGGTCTGAATACCTTGACGCCTTGGGAAAGGAACAATGCGCAGGAAATGTGGAAAACAAAAAAGAAACAGCGAGAAGGAAAAACTATATGACATCAAACTAAAATCTCTGCGGAAAAATCGTCTAACTGAACACATAAATGGAGCAGAAAATAAGACAAGAGTGCTCTGGTAAGTGATAAATAATGAACGCAAAGACAAAACTAACAATAAGACAGAATTACACCTCCAGATAAATAATACCACAATAACCAACCCCTTAGAAGTAGCAAACTGCTTTAATTCATTTTTTTCAACCATAGCACAGAGAACCCTCCAAGATAACAACAAACAAAGTGCAGTAACAGATAAATATCTACCACCACAACCAATAGAACAAACTTTTAACTTTAAGCCAGCAACACCAGAAGAAATACTCAAAACTATTGATACCTTAAGACCAAAAACCTCATCTGGAGTAGATAATATATCAGCCAAGATCATAAAAATCTGTAAAAATGAACTATTAAGTCCACTCACCTCATAATCAATCAATCTCTTGCCCAAGGAACCTTTCCTAACAAACTAAAAATAGCCAAAGTCTACCCCAAATACAAATCAGGACCGATCAAGGAAACAAACAGTTATCGACCAATATCTCTCATCTCAACCTTCTCTAAAATACTAGAGAAAATCGTCCTAGTCAGACTCCTTAACTACCTAGAGCAAAACAAGCTACTTACTAACCAACAACACGGCTTCTTAAAGGGCAGATCAACAGCCACATCCTTAATACAACTCACTGAACATATAATAGACAAATTAGAAGAAGGCTGCACCGCAACCTGCCTCTTCTTAGATTTCAGCAAGGCGTTTGACTGCCTGAACCATGAACAGCTCCTTAAAAAACTAGAACACCTTGGAATAAGAGGAACGGCTCAGCTACCTAACTGATAGAGAAATGCTCGTAGAAATAAACTGCACTGACAATAACACAGTACAAAGGCTTCAATCTGCTACTGCTGAAATACATAGAGATGTCCCGCAGGCGTCAGTCTTGGGGCCAGTACTATTCATTCTCCTTACCAATGACATGCCCAACTGGCTGGGAGATATCTGCTACACTGTTATGTACGCAGATGACACTGCCTTAACGATAGCAAATAAATCAATAGAAATACTCCATCACAACACATCAACTTATTTCAACAAAACTAAGCAATACTGTGCCAGTAATGAACTTGTTTTAAATGAGAAAAAAACAGTGCAAATGACCTTTAGTAACCTCCATAGACATAATGACACACCCTTTCCAGACCTGAAAATTAATACTAACACCAAATATCTAGGCACAATTATTGATGACAAACTAACATGGAAGCCACATATTGAGCAACTATGCAAAACACTGTCTGCTGGAAACTATGTTATACGAAGAATTAAACAAATAAGTGGCTTGGACACAGCTAAGACAGCGTATTTTGCTCTATTCGAGTCTCAAGATATGGCATTGCCACTTGGGGAGGTACGTCCAAAGGAAATCTAGAAAGAATCCTGATCAATCAAAAGAGAGCAATTAGATGCCTTGCAGGTCTAAAGTACCAAGAAAGCTGTTGTGAACACTTCATAAACCTAAAAATACTGACAGTTGTATCGCTCTACATTAAAGAAGTGATTCTGCACACGTTAAAGCATACATCTCAGCAAAGATTTTGTGACCTACACCAATACAGTACAGACGTGGCGGGGACTTCCCACTGCCTGCTACCCACCTAAGCCTCTACAAGAAGAAACCGTCATACAAAGGAGCCACCTTCTTTAACCACCTACCAGGACACCTCAAGAACCAGCCCTCCCACCGATTCGGGAAAAAACTGACTCTGTTGCTCCAAGAAAGGCCTTTCTACACTGTGGAAGAATTTACCAATTACCAAAATAAAAGAAAAGAAGAAAAAAGAATTACCAATTATAAAAGCACAATGTATTTATTTTAATCAATAATGACGCAATGTACTAATCTCTAAGATTATGTCAATGAAGTTTATTGTCTATTTTAGTTCAACAATATTTTAAGACAAAAGAAGGTTATATAGTGGGGGACTTCAGCGTTGACACTCTTGATACTTGCAAAATACTCTCACCAAAAGAATATGATTTTAAATACCTTCAAAATGTATGGGTTTATACCTAACTGCTTTACCCCCACACGAGTAACAGCAACAAGCAAAACTTGTATAGACAATATTTTCATAAAGATAACCTCAGGCTATCAGAAATTAGGGCTAGATATTGAACTGGGCCTCTCTGATCACAGAGCTTAATTCATTTCTTTAGATAGTAAGTTAGATAATAATAAAAGTAATGATAAAAAATATAAATTAAAAAAAAAAATATTATCTGCTAAGTCTATAACTCAATTCACTACAGCAATAAAACAGATAAATTGGAATCAATCCCACCTTGTCAGTGCACAACAAAACTTCAATATTTTTTACCTTAAGCTTAAGAATCAATTTGATCAGTGCTTTCCACTTAAGTTTTACAATTGCCATAGTGCAAATAAAAATTCTCCTAAGAAATGAGTTACATGTGGGATAAAAATATTGAGTAGAAAAAAACAAGAACTTAGTAATATGTCAAAAATAACAAATGATATTAACTTTTTAAACTACTATAAAACCTACAGAAAGATATTTAGATCAGTATGTAATAAGGCAAAAAAATATCCAATTATAAATTTATAGAGAACGCTACTAATAAAAGTTGAGCATCCTGGGCAGTAATTAAATCTTCACTTGGTGTAAAACAGGGTGTTCGAGACTTCCCTGCTATAACAATAAATAACAAAATCATTTCTAATGGATATAATATTGCAAATTTTTTTAATTCAAAATTCTCAAATGTGCCCAATGAAAAAAAGATAAAACATGACATACAGGGATCACTGAACTTTATAAATGTAAAAACCAGCAACACTTATTTACCCAATTTTTTCTTTAGGTACGTTTCTATACAACAGATAGAACAAACAATCAAAGGTCTGAATAGTAAATGATCAGTAGGATGGGATGAGATTCCAGTAGATTTAATTAAAAAAGTTGCAGATATTAATGCTCTCCCTCTCTGTTGCATTGTTAATCAGTGTTTTGATGAAGGTGTGTTCCCGAGTCAACTTAAATATGCTGAGGTAAAACCATTATTTAAAAAAGGATCTAAAGAGGATTCAGGTAATTACCGAGCAATATATATTTTACCAGCTCTGTCCAAGGTATTTGAAAAAAAGCATGTAGTCAAATTGTAGGTTTCTTAGAAAGTAACCAAGTTTTAGCTATTGAGCAATATGGTTTCAGAAATGGACTGAATACTGTCTCTGCGGTGATGGATCTCATACATCAAGTTGCCCGTGCTTTGGATGGATTGCGGAACACTGCTGCAGTGTTTTGCGATCAATCCAAGGCATTTGATTCTGTACATACATACATATACATATCCGGAAACCCGCTCCAGTTCACTCCTGGGTTCGGGCGTTCACCAAGCCTCTCCATTCCTGTTTGTTATTCCACATCTCTCTTCTCATCACCTCCCCCCACACAACCCCCCTCTTCTCCACATCGACTTTCACGCCATCCAACCATCTTCCCCTAGGTCTTCCTCTGGGTCTTCTGCCCACCACTTCCATCTCCTCCATTCTTCTAGGTATTCTTTCTTGTCTCATCCTCTTCACATGCCCGTACCATCTTAACCGTGACCTCTCCACCCCCATTCTCAAACTCTCTTCAGTTAAACCTCTTCTTATCTCGTCATTCTGGATCCTATCTCTTCGTGTTTTGCCTTTGATGGCTCTTAGAAATCTCATCTCCCCCGCTTGTATCCTACTCCACTCCCTTTCCGATAATCTCCACGTCTCAGCTCCATACGTCACCATGGGTTTATAATAAGTTTTAAACATTGCTACCTTGGCTATGTTGATTTGATTCTGTAAAATACGAAATTATTTTAAATAAAGTTAAACTTTACAAATTCTCAGACGCAGCTTTATCCTGGATGAAATCATATTAATTTGACAGATATCAGAGGACAATTGTTTTTAAAGATAATAAAAAATGTATTTCTGATTGGACAAAGATTAAAGGTGGTGTTCCTCAAGGGTCCATAATGGGACTACTATTATTTTTGGTCTATATAAATGACCTACCTTGTAATGTTCCATGAAAACAATTTTATATGCTAACGATAAAACTGCAATTCTTACTGCAAAAAATTTAGATCAGCTAAATGCCATCACAAAGTTCCATGCAGAACTTAGATGAGTGGTTTAGAGCTAACGGATTACAGCTTAACAATTCAAAAACGAAGGTTATATCATTCAGAACACTAAAAAGTAACAAAGCCTTTACAACTAACATTTCTTTAGATGGTTTAGATTCAGATATCAACAGTACTAACTTTTTGGGAATTCTTATTGATCAGAACCTTACCTGGAAACCTCATATTCACACGCTTGTCAAGAAACTGAGTACGGCATGCTATCAGATGCTGGCACTTCGAAACTTAATTGATTTTAAAACAAAGCTTATAGTTTACTATGCTTTATCTTTTTCTTTAATGCAACATGGAATTTAGTTATGGGGCATGTCCCAAGAATCATCGACAATTTTCAAAAGAAATATTTAAGAATTATGACCTTTTCAAAACAAAACAAAAATACATCATGTAAACCTTTATTCGATCGGTTAGAAATATAAAAATGCCTTGTCTCTACCTTTACAAAATCCTGCTCTTTTCCAAAAATAATAATGAATCATTAAATAGAGAAAAATACTGTCACGGATATGGTACAAGGTACAAAAATAATTTTTCATTACCAAAACATCGCTTGACACTTTTTGAAAAAAACACCTCATTATATGGCAATGAAACTCTACAATAAGCTGCCTTTGAGGATTAAAGAAATTGAAGATGGGACCAAATTTTAAAAAGAGACAAATCAGTTTTTACAAATAAAAAAATATTACTCGGTTAGTGAATACGGTATTTAAATGATAATGAGGTCCAGTGACAATAATAAATAACGAATAAAAATATAAAAAGAACATTGTAACTTTTATTTTTTGAAACTCTGTCACTTTAAACGAACTTGTTCTAGTTTAAACTTTATTTTTAATTATTTGTAGTAGATCTATATTTTGACAATGTCACCTGTTTTCTAGCTGCGCTAGACCATAAAGCGTTATGTGACAATAAAGATATATTTCATTTCATTTCATTACTTCACAATTCTAGTTATGTTCTACAAATTATAACTATCAGTAAATTTATGTAATTTGAATTCGTGCCTTTTAAAATCCACAAAAACAAACATAGAGAATATCATAGGAACACGTCTAAATTGTTCCTAAATAAAACATTTTGTAACAATCTCTAAAAATATCCTGTTAATTCAAACTGGTCTTTCAAGAAGACTAAGAAAATTTGAATTGTGCGTATGTATTTATTATAAATATATATTTTTCTTGTACTCATAGTAACAACTAATGACGATCGAAAACCTTTAGTCTCAACTTCTACACAAAAATAAAAATGTTTTACAACTTTGATCATCATATAACCCTCAAATTTTTATGTACATGGTGTTAAAAAATGCAGTGTCAAGGTAAACCTAACATTTAAATCATTTTCATTAATTAATTTGTGGCAAACAATAAATTTCAATCAATCAACATAATTGAAATGAATGGCAAAATACCTGTTTCCTCCACGTGTGGTTAGAGGAAGGACTTCATTACTAGCGGGCTCTGGAGTCGTGGCATCAGAAGGCTCTACTCCTCCTGTTGCTCTGTTGCGCTCAATTGATGTATACCTGCAATATTAGTGCAGTTCAAGTATGTATAATCAACTGAATGGTTGTTACATAATATAGTTTATTGTATTACAGATATTTCTATTTGAATAGAGCTCATAGGAACAAATAATCTCTCTGTATGAAATGAATAATTAATTTTATTTTTCTTTGGAACTTCAGTCCTGCTCATTTGTTTGCAGTAAAAATGTTCAATGTAGATTAAGAATCAGCATTTAACAACTATTCAATTATTCCTACACTAAAGTAGCCATTTTGAAATTGGCACACACATATCTACCCGATGGGAAAGGAGGCAAGAAAGAGCAAAAAGTCATAGGAAAAAAGCTGTAAATTAATTGTCTCTTAACTGCTGCTGAAAATGACATTAATTTTTCAATAGGACAATTTGTTTAGCCGCTACTATCAAAATTGGGAAACAGTCATTTGACATTTCACAATTTTTGCACTAAAATGGTTACCATTTTGAACTATAAGTATTTTCCAATCCCTTCATATCGCACACTTACAATATAGGACCAATCATCTTACAACCTGTCAGCCCTAGAGGTTTAATGGTTTTTGGAATACAATAATCTGTAGGTGAGTTATTTATGGATAAAAATACCAATCATGAAAAATTACTACATGACCAGCAATTTCATATAGTAAATTATTTATAATTAGTATTTCAGTTTATATGAGTAGGTTCACCTGTTACGGCCGTTGTTTCTTGTAGGAACCTCTTCCTCCTCCTCGACTTCCTCCTCCACAGGTGGAGGGCGGCGGCCCCGCACTGAGTTGCTCACTGGCTCAGTGGTAGTGGGTGGCGCTGGGCGCACTGTGGTGGCCCGTTCAGTTGTAGTAGTTGCCTTGGCCGGACCAACCAATTCATCGTCCTCATCATAGTAGTAATATACATATTCATATTCGTAGTCTTGACCATTTGGACCTTTCTTGACATTGACACGAGAGGCTTGTGACGATCCCGAGGAAACTAGCTGTTTGTCTGCCAGTGGAGAATCTACAAAATCGAACGTTCCTTCGTCCGTCACTTGTCTCTTCTCCCCAGGCTTGTTAACGGTGATTACATCGTAGTTAGCCTTGGGCAAGATTGTCGTTGGTGTTATTTGTTTTGGTGCTCTGTAATTATATTGAATTTGTATTAATATTTTTCTAAAATAATTTTTTAACAACCAATTTTGTACTTAACAGTGAACTGTTTCATATCTGTTCTACATGTCATTACTGTTCTTATACTAAGTAATTGTTTTGCTGCTACCATTTGTATTTTGTAATACATTTATTATCTTTATATATCCATAATATTAAAGAGATGCCCTGACTGAGTTTCAACTGATTTATCAATGCTCACTAAAAGATACAGACATACATACATGAGACAGACATACATACATAAGCTATACATGAGTTTATCTTAGGCATGAAAGCACACTAAGGAAACAATTTCATTCATAGCCTTAAAGTTCCGTACTATTGGATAGTAAAACTTACAAAATTTTTAATTATCTGTTATTTATGAAAGTGAAAATGTGATAACAATTTCATCTTCAGTATTCATTTAATTGCTCCGTAGTATAGTTGGTTAAAGCCCAGCATCATAATCCCAAGGTTCTCAATTTTATCCCAATTAAAGTTTAAAAAAATGAAAGGGAACACCTGATAATCACCAGCTCTTCATTTGTCATTGGGCAACTCATTTACAAGACTTTCTAAGGCATAGTCAGCCTTAAATTCAAAGTTGTAACAATTTCGTTTTCTCATTTATACTCATCACACCCATTTTAAATCCATATTTTCTCACAACAATAAATAAAACTACATTTATAATTTAAGACATCTAAAAGGGGGTTACTAGATTTTGACTCTCACCTCAGAGAAGAATGAAACAGAGGTTGTATCCAATAGCGCAATGAATGTGTGTAGAGTACTTATTTTTCCAGTTTGCTGTGTGGATGGCAGGCACAGCTCCTTGTCAACCCCCTCCTTATTCCTACCAAATCCTCAAGGATAAACGTAGTAATTATTACTACAGATTCATATAGATATATATCAGTTGTAATCTATTTCTAACTGCCACTAAGGCATTTGCTACAAGAAAGCAACCTCTGTTTCTTTGTCCTCTGTGCTCTAACACAATACAACAATCTTAGTACATGAAGAAACCATAGTTCAACATGACATCCTAAGATCACATGAGTTTCTTTTTTATTACTGATTAGTTTTTAATGTTACTAGAAGTAAAAAGTCTGTAAAAAAATATATATAGGCAGATGAACAACTGAGTCCTAGAAAATGGTGAATTCAAAAGTAAAAAAAAAAAAAAAATACTTACGATATGTATTTTTGTGGAGGCACAGCAATATCATCAACATCCTCATGAACTGGGGCTGCTTTCACTCCTGAATTTCCTTCCAGGTCTATGTGAACTTTTTTTATTCCTTCTTTGGTTTTATATTCCTTTGTTTCCTCCTCTTTCTTTTCTTTTTCTATTTTTTTATGATTATGAGGAATGTCAATTTTTCTTGCCTGTAGCAATGAACAACGTGTTAGTTCCTTCAACAGAAGTGTTTTATATTGTTTGTTAATACAACAATCTGTAAGAATTTTTGACTTGTTAGATGTACAGACACGTATGTTCATGAAAATTATGTAATTTAGAAACAATAATGTAAAGTCAAAATTCCTCTGTACTTGAAAGTTTAAATTAACTATCATGTACTTTTAAAACTGTGTGCATGTGTTTATCTTTATTAATTGTTGAGAGAGAAGTTTACTATAAATAATTGTATTGTATTTTGTACTGTTTAATTTACTTTTGATTGAGACCATTCTACTTAATGTAAACAGACTTAATGAGTTATTATAATAACTCATTAAGTCTGTTTACATTAAGTATATATATACATTCAAACTATATATAGTTTGAAGTTTTGTCTGTTCTTGAGGTCTTTGTACTGTTAAATATACAAACTGCATTGGACTCCTCAAAGAACTATCCTAATATTTGAAAAATACAAAGGTGTCTTACCAGTATCTTTCTCTCTTCCTGATCAGCATGCTGAGCCTCCTCTATCAACCCTTTCTTGCCTTCATCTGTAACTTCTACTTCCATTCCATCTGGAAATCATACTTCAGTTATTCTTTTGAGTTCATTTTAAGAGTTAAGCTACCATATTGTCCTTAAGCTTGTAAGATATCTTAAAATAATTGTCAATAACTGCTGTTTTAGTATTTTTTGGGGGATTTGATTGTTCATGACTGTTAATGTTACGAATATTTCCAACACTTTTAATATAAGTTGTTTTTTAAACAGCAGAAGCATGAAAAATCCTCAACAAATTAACAACTAATTGTCATTATTCTGTATTTTCTCCACCACTCCACTAATCATGGTCAAATATATTCCCTAACTCCTTTTGATATTTCAGTTTTGTTTATGATAAAAATGAACTGTGCACAGAAGAATTGCAGTACATTTTTGTTTTTGTGTCGGAAAAATAGATTTGACGTTTCCAACTTTTATTTCCTGTTATGACAAATACTCCACTGTGATAAATTTTAAAGAAGAAAGACTAAACATTTAATTTGGTTATAAAATAAAAGTAATGTTAGTTGTTTAACCCAGGAATTGCTGTAAAGGCTGCATGTGTAGTCCAGTGAATTTTGTTGAAACAGGACACTTGACACCACACTCTACATAAACCACGTGAAATAAGGAAGAAAAACAAATTGATAAAGCCACTGTGGCTCTAGACGAACAATCCGAAAAATTTTTGTAAATTTCTGTAAACAATTTGGATTTGTATCAAAATTAGCCTTAGAATTCTCATCAAGCATTGTAAAAGGCTATCAACATTTTAAGGCACCATCTATTTATTTATTTAATTTTTTTTATTTGTTTATTTATAAGACGCCGATCGTCAAGATATGGGCGAATATGGATTTCGAATGAGTGTAGATGAGCGAATGTAGTCATTGTTACAAACTAAGGCCGACTATTCCTTAGAAAGTGTCATTAATTAATAGCCCAATGACAAATGAACAGCTGGTGATTATCAGCTGATCCTTCTCAAAATGTAATGACTCTGATTGGGATCGAACTGAGAACCTTTAGCACATGAAGTTGGGATTGAACCAACTACGCTAACGACCCATACATACTATATCTATGCTGTACATGTAGAGAAGATATAGTATCTTAATTTTGATTCAATAAAAAAAAGTGCATTTAGTATTCTTTGTTACTTTGGCAACCCTAATACAGAGCAACTATTCTTAATCAATAAACAAATATATTGAAGGGTATTTTACTTTAGATCTGTAAGTTTAAGAAAGGTGCCTAATTTGGACCATTATCTATTCTTAATTAAATTTACACTAAATTCATGTCTAAAAGCGCAAATCAAGCGTGTATTCAATTGTTCTTGTGTTGTTAATTAAAGTTCAAGGTGTTATCTACAACATTTATATCACCAAACATTTTGCCATTCTGTGATGTGGCATCCTCAGTGGTATCTCTGAGACTCTCAATACCACTGTACGTGTAGGGCTGGACAGGTGGGTCAACACCACTGTACGTGTAGGGGTTGTTCAGTACCACTGTGTAGGGGTGGATGGGTGGGTCAACACCACTGTACGTGTAGGGGTGGGCAAGTGGGTCAATAAGACTTTACATGCAGGGGTCAGCGAGAGAGCAAATATATAATTGTGTGTGGGATTCCGTAAGACAAAGCAAAACCATAAATATTTGGTGATCTGTTGGTCAGTGTCAGAGATACCACTGAGGATGCCACATTACAGAATAGACAAAACGTTTGGTGATGTAAATATTACAGATAACAACCTTGATGGGGTCGTTACCTGAAGCTTTAGTTATTAGTAATGACACCGGCTGGTTAATCCTACGAAATAAAAGTTATACTTTTGTTTTGTGAACAAAGTAATGATATTTTTATTTTAAATGTCTATTAATAATCTCCTTTAAATTAAAGTAAAAGTATGCATTACTCTTAAAGTTGTAAGAAAAGGTTAAATTAAGGATTTATGTTGTGGAAGTATTAAAAGTGTTGAATTAAGTTGTAACAAGATTTAAAATAGCATTTTGGTTAAAATAAAATCTATGACAAGAGTTTGTTTTGTAAGAGAAAAAATATAAAAACTAAGATAATGTGAGATGTGATAATAATTACTTACGACAATGAACATTGAACATGGTCTATTTGCAACTCAAGGTTATAACTTTGATAGTAATGTGTTTATAAATAAATTACATTTTTTATTACTAGTTTTAAAAACAGTTATGATCTATTTATTTATTAGTAAGACGCCAATTGTCAGGAATTTTTTAAGACTTTAGAATGCATATGAAATCCCAGAAAATATTAAGTATTTTTTATGGCACATATTACCTATACACTTTCTGCACAGAGAAGGAGAATGGAAACCTGATAGCCACTTTCTTCTTCTCTGTGGGAACTGAGAACCACAAAGTTTCTTTAAGTCAAAAAAGTATATAACGGCTTAACGTACAAAGTATTAATCCTCTGAATGAACACATGTAATAACAATTCAATAACAATGGGAGTATTTGATTTTCACATAACAAACTTTTAAGTAAAATAAATGTTTTAAATATGTTGTTTTCTTGAGTAAGTAGTAACATTGATTTTATACATTTGTAGGTGTATATAATCAAGGTAAGTATAGGTCCAAGTTTTTAATTATCTTAACCTTAAATGTGGTAATTTGCCAAATTTTTATACTAGTACATTAATTAACATTATATTCATGTTTAAAGGGCAAATCAGGCAAATTAATTAAACTAGGCATGTACGATTAAGAGATGTTGTTAACGATTATATCAACTTACTCATAGTTCAGTAAACATTTGGTTAGTAAGATGCATTTAACAATAGGTAAAGTGGTTTTAGAATTGCAGATTTTAAAATAAGTTCTAAACGTCACATAAATGAGAGGATCCTACACAATATCAACTGAGTAGGATTAGACTTTAGGCTAAATAAAATTGTTTGTTTGAAATTAATATAAATTACTATATATTAATAAAGATAAATTTATATTGTGTATTAATTATGTTTTAAGACCTATTTTTAATCGTATTATTATGCGATCATACTTTTATATTTTGTAAATATTTATCATTAGGATTAAGGTTGACAATGTTCATGCATTTTATAAAAATGTTCCTAGCAATAAAGATTTTTTGAATTTGGCTGAATTGAAAAACAAATTAAAGAGTTTTTTTTAAAAGAAGTGGTCCCTTGCCGATCAGCACACAAACCGTACGGCACTTCCCGAGAAGCTGAAAACGTGAAATTAAGTGTGCAAATGGACTTATGCAAAATGACCGAAAAATTCAAACATCATTCTTTATTGTAAGACCACATTTGGGGGTGTTTTAATTTATATACATCATGATCTTATATGATGGTGATCTTACGAGATCGATTTAGACATAGTTAAATATTGATAATTGTTACCCTATCACTAATAATATTAAATAAGTGATTTAAAGCAGTCAATGGCTAAATATGTCAAATAAATTAAATCTACCAGGAGCAAATATATCATTATTATTTATTGCTTGTTTTATAATATTTTATAACTAGTCTAAAATTCAGCATGATTGAATTTGTGTCTATGCATATGTAGTTTTTGTCGTATTACAGTCATATATTGTTGTTGTTATCGCTAGCTATATTTATATTTTGTTAGCTATATTTATACTTATTGGAACTATGTTGTAGAAGAACTATATTTTATGTACCATATTTACGACTAGCCTCTAATAAGTTAATGGTATTGCACTTCTATTATTTGCCTCATAATTATTAAAAATGTTGAATTGTATTGATTTGTAACTGTAGTCTTAGTCCAATGATTTGTTTTTGTTGTTATTTATTTTTCTGTTATATCAGTTACTATACAATAAAAGGTTTACCATTGAAAATAAAATAAAATCTCCTACAAACTACACCTTCTTTATTTCATGTATAATATTTCATTGATATATAATTTAATTGATATAGTAAACATTGATATATTCATTCATAATTGAAATCATATAAAAATTAAATTCAGCCATATCTTAGGTAAAGGTAATCCATACTAAAACGATGTTGAAATATGAAAGGTAATATGTCTACCAGATTCACTTTTTATCATAAATGTTATAAACGCGGTAGTGGGCCTAAGGTCGTTGCGAGCAAGGCATCTCGTTATGTAACAGTAGAGAAAGTAGTGAAACGCACCATGATGGGAGACCTGACGAGTGTCCCTGACCTTGAGGGGGGCCTGAGGTCGCGACACCTTGTGGGCCGTCGAGAACTGGTCACCGGCATCCCTGGGCTTGGGCTGGATCTTGTGTGCAGTCGAAAACTCTGCGAACCGAACCAAAGTCTATCAACATCATTGTGAAAGTAAAAGTATTCCGATCTGGTGAACTTTCTTCAACAGCATCAATAATCAAACTAACACCCTAATTATTAAAAGGAACATCAATTACAATGATGTTAGATGTTCTTGAACCATTAGGCGAGCCTACTTATTACAAGCCGATAACAGCAATCCAAGAATGTGTTTTGATATTGGACAGGTAAAATCTGGCCTAATCACATATAGGAAATAACCTAATTGAGCTTCAATTCTATAACCTAAGGATAAATTATTAAGATAACAATATGATCCTGTGACCGACTCATCCTACAAAAACATTTGTCTGATAAAGTAAAACATACGATGAATATTTGATGTCATCTTGTAACCAGGTAGATGATGACAGTTTTACAAAATAATTTGCAGAATTTAGTTGATTAGGATGGACGTGTACGACGGTAAATAGTTTGACATTGAAACAAGATTTAGAATAGGTTCTTAGAATACAGTAATGCTGAATTACATACACAATGATACAAACTTATATTGTGAAGTTACTGAAGAAATAATGTGTGCGTCTCCAGTAATCCTGGAGCTGTACGTGCCGTTAGCTGATGCTAAACGAACAACGATTTTGGTAGCTGATTGTCGCTTTTGTGATCTCCCAGCTACGCCAGCTGCTAACAAAAACATCGGCCCTACTGAGGTAAAGGGTTGTTTGGAATACCTGCCATTTAAATGTCGAGGGTCTGAGTAAACGTAAGTTTGAGAGTTTAGAGAAAGTCCTCTCCGAAAACAGTGTTAATGTTCTTGCAATCCATGAAACACACGTTGAAGAACTAAAATGCAGTGCGAAAGGCAATATCCCTGGCTTAATGCCGAGTGTGGCTATCGGACACGGAGCTTATGGTGTAGTGAATATGTCAAGCTTGTTATTGATTAGATTTAAACCGTACACAAAAGTTGTCATGACAATATTTTCATATTGTCAGTAAAATTATCTCATACTATCTTAGTTAACTGTACAGACCACGTAATACTTATGGTCAGACGCAGTACTTCCAGTTTACAACACCCCGCCCTGTATGTTGGCTACTTAAATAGTCATCACAGCCAACTGGGTTACTCATCTGACCACTATAATGGCAGAAGCCTAACTTATAGGTAAAACTAATATTTGATGTTCAAGATACAAGTACTTTCTTCTCAACTCCTTGGCTTCCTGGTTATTCCCCAGGTTTATGCTTCTTTCTGTTAATGTGAACGATTTTAGGACCCCTAATTATAGAGGGAGTGTTCTTGGTGCCTTCCCCATTTACAACACATGCCTGTTCTAGTATTTGTAGGAATCTATTCCTATTGTCCGTAAACAAATCTGACTAGGAGGCCTTAGTCAAGACAAAGTCAGTCATTCCACCTTTGTACCTTTAATAAACAATTAGGATTTTTTCACGAGCTTTGTAATTTCTGCTAATGAGTGTATCCTTAGGGGCTTCAGAAATAATACATACCAGGGTGGAGCCGAGGATGTATACAAGGAGTTTAAGATTGCCGAAAACTCTGACACAGCTGGACCCTTCCTGCACTCTCTTGATAATGCTAAAGAGAGAAGTGGGTTAATACAACATAAAACTTAAATTTTACCCAAAAGTAGCAGGCATCCTTGGGTCCTTACCTCACCCTCAGTAACAGGTTAAGTAAAGTTTGCCTGGGTTACAAAGAGAGTTCGTTTAAGCACCTGAATGATGAACTTCCACAAGGATCTCTCCTCGCTCCTCTTTTATTCAATGTATGCACTGCCGACATTCCCACCATACATCCCAGAATATATTCAGATGATACTGCTCTCGTGACTCAACACGAGGACATATGAAAAACAGAAAGCTCACTTACACTTATCTAGCCACACTCAGTAGTTATTTTAGAATCTGGAGGGCAAAGCCCAATCCAACAAAGACAGAAGTAACCTGCTTTAAACTGAGTATTAGACTTGATAATAAAAAATTGGACATCTTTTTCTTTGGTGTTATGTTGAAATAAAGTATCTATAGTATTTGGGAGTCTGTTTGGATTGATCTCTCTGTTTAAAAGCCACTTGAAGAAAACAGCAGCTAAAGTGAGGACCAGGACTAACATTATACAGCAACTTGCTAGATCATCGTGGGGAGCCAACGCTCAATTCCTGCGCAACACAGCTTTGTCTCTGGTTCAATCCACTGCTAACTAATGTGCTACCCGCTACAGTATCGCCTAACAGTTGACATATACGAGAAGTTGATGTCAAACTACACAGGGCGATGGAGGTTATCAGAGGTTCCCTCACTGTAACCCCTATACCATGGCTTTCAGTGATGTGCAATATGGATTCATCGGATATAAGAATTCAAAAAGATCTTATCTACTCCGAAGCTCCCCATTTTGCGCAAGCTATCCCACAACGTGCTGGGTGATTTAAATCTATAAAACCATCGATTCGACTAGCTTCCCAGTTAATCACAAACAAACGTCCGCCGAAAATCAACTGGGCATTAACTTGGAATATGTTTAACGGTCTAAAAAAGTTTCTGGTATCAGACACTATGACCGTTATCGGTGGAATAAACCTTCCTCGTAAGGAATGGGAATGAACGCTTTCGCGCATGCGAGGGAAGATGCAACTACTGAAAATATAAGTTGGTAATGGCAAACGATGAGTCATGTGGTAAACTATGGCTCACATAGTTATGGAATGCCCATTTCGTTCTTTTAAGGTAGGATTAACTTGTTTTTAATTAGTCGGAAAAGAAGGCGTTGAATGATTACGAAAACTGGATTTAGCTCTGTGACGGGAGTTAATATTTAAACACAAGTTCTTTCTACTTTTGATTTCATTTATTGGTCTGATTTATATTTTTTCATTGCTCTTCCTTTTTATTTGGTAGCTGACTTTAAAATCCATAGGATTTATATTCGGAAGACAAAGATTCTTATACTACGAACAAAAATCGTGTACGGATAATCAACAAGACATTTGTATGATGCTGGGAAATTGGTAAACGGACTTGTGCGCGGTCACTGAACGTTTTCTCTGTTCCTTAACTAATCCACAGTGTATAGTAGCAACTCAACTGTAGGACTGTTGGAGAAAGGTTTGTTGCATTATTACAGTTGTGGTAACTATGTTGTGGTCACATTAACGGTTTCCCAACTCTAAAACTGCCTGGCCAAGATGAAAGGAAAAATAAAGACACCTGACAGTAGCGTACGTCTACAATAGATTTTTAAGAAATCAACATATATTTTTGGTTTGTTTTTTTTTTTTTTTTTT
The DNA here is from genome assembly GCA_035578905.1 of Stictocephala bisonia. NCBI lineage: Eukaryota > Metazoa > Arthropoda > Insecta > Hemiptera > Membracidae > Stictocephala > Stictocephala bisonia. Next base: position 363,431 of record JAQJVL010000698.1, on the reverse strand, counting down.
TTTTTTTAATTTAAGTTCTCTCAATTTTTTCTCCACTTTCAATTGTTTCCTGTTATTGTTCTGATCTAAAATCTGTTTCCAATTTTATTTTACTACAACATTTATGTCACATAGTGGGAAAATATTTGTATTGAAATCCTCCTCTACATTTCTCCACCCGACTAGGCCAAACTCAAATGGATATTTTATATTGAGGACAGAACATGTAATTTAATATCTTTTCACTTGTCCCATACAGTGATATTGACCCACCCATCCACCCATAAACGTACGATGGTACTGACTCACCAGTACACATATGGTGAATCACATTCCCGCATGTGGTAAACCGTATATTAGTATAGTTTAAATCCACCCGCCCGAACTTACACGTACATTAGTACGGTTTAAAACCACCCGTCCGCACTTACACGTATATTAGTACGGTTTAAAACCACCCGTCCGCACTTACACGTACATTAGTACGGTTCAAATCCACCCGCCCGAACTTACACGTACATTAGTACGGTTTAAACCCATCCGTCCGCACTTACACGTACATTAGTACGGTTTAAATCCACCCGCCCGAACTTACACGTACATTAGTACGGTTTAAACCCACCCGCCCACACTTACACGCACATTAGTACGGTTTAAACCCACCCGCCCGCACTTACACGCACATTAGTACGGTTTGAACCCACCCGCCAGCACTTACATGTATATTAGTACGGTTTAAACCCACCCGCCCATACTTACACGCACATTAGTACGGTTTAAACCCTCCCTCCCGCACTGACACGCACATTATAATGGTTTAAACCCACCCGCCCACACTTACACGCACAATAGTACGGTTTAAACCCACCCGCCCACACTTACACGCACATTAGTACGGTTTAAACCCACCCGCCCACACTTACACTGACATTAGTACGGTTTAAACCCACCCGTTCGCACTTACACACACATTAGTACGGTTTAAACCCACCCGCCCGCACTTTCACGCACATTATAATGGTTTAAACCCACCCGCCCACACTTACAAGTACATTAGTACGATTTAAACCCACCCACCCACACTTACACGCACACTAGTACGGTTTAAACGGTTTAAACCAACCCGTCCGCACTTACACGTACATTAGTACGGTTCAAATCCACCCGCCCGAACTTACACGTACATTAGTACGGTTAACCCATCCGTCCGCACTTACACGTATATTAGTACGGTTTAAATCCACCCGCCCGAACTTACACGTACATTAGTACGGTTCTTAAACCATCCGTCCGAACTTACACGTACATAAGTACGGTTCAAATCCACCCGCCCGAACTTACACGTACATTAGTACGGTTTAAACCCACCCGTCTGCACTTACACGTATATTAGTACGGTTCAAATCCACCCGCCCGAACTTACACGTACATAAGTATGGTTCAAATCCACCCGCCCGAACTTACACGTACATTAGTACGGTTTAAAACCACCCGTCCCGCACCACTTACACGCACACTAGTACGGTTTAAACTCACCCGCACTTACACGTCCATTAGTACGGTTTAAACACACCCGCCCGCACTTACACGTACATTAGTACGGTTTAAACCCACCCACCAACACTTACACGCACACTAGTAAGGTTTAAACTCACCCGCCCGCACTTACACGTACATTAGTACGGTTTAAACTCACCCGCCCATACTTACACGTACATTAGTACGGTTTAAACCCACCCGCCCGCACTTACACGTACATTAGTACGGTTTAAACCCACCTGCCCGCACTTACATGTACATTAGTACGGTTTAAACTCACCCGCCCATACTTACACGTACATTAGTACGGTTTAAACTCACCCGCCCATACTTACACGTACATTAGTACGGTTTAAACCCACCCGCCCGCACTTACACGTACATTAGTACGGTTTAAACTCACCCGCCCATACTTACACGTACATTAGTACGGTTTAAACCCACCCGCCCGCACTTACACGTACATTAGTACGGTTTAAACCCACCCACCCACACTTACACGCACACTAGTACGGTTTAAACTCACCCGCACTTACACGTCCATTAGTACGGTTTAAACACACCCGCCCGCACTTACACGCACATTAGTACGGTTTAAACTCACCCGCCCATACTTACACGTACATTAGTACGGTTTAAACCCACCCGCCCGCACTTACACGTATATTAGTACGTTTTAAACCCACCCGCCCGCACTTACACGTATATTAGTACGTTTTAAACCCAACCCCCCTTACTTACACAAACATTAGTACGGTTTAAACCCACCCGCCCGTACTTACACATACATTAGTACGGTTTAAACCCACCCGCCCGCACTAACACGTATATTAGTACGTTTTAAACCCACCCGCCCGCACTTACACGTATATTAGTACGTTTTAAACCCACCCGCCCGCACTTACACGTATATTAGTACGTTTTAAACCCACCCGCCCGCACTTACACGTATATTAGTACGTTTTAAACCCACCCGCCCGCACTTACACGTATATTATTATTGAGCTTATTTTTAAAATGGTAAATGCATTTATTTTCGGGATCGGAGCCCCTTTTTGCCAACATCCCCCTCCTGTTAATAGACATGCATTGAACGCCCTTACCACATACGTAATAACTTGTAAATAATGTGATTGGTGACTTTTGACACATTTGGAGTAGCTTAATATTTTATCTATCTGAATGTAGATGAACTGACACTCAATTTTGTTATACCTATGATTTACCGTGATGGCAAACTGTAAAATTTGCTGTTTGGTAAACGAAGTAGTTGTATCTTAAGCTATAACTGGTGTGGTTAATTACTTAGAGTGGAAAGCTATTTTTCATGTTCTCAAAATTTGAAATAAAATCAGGTATTCACTTTTTATTAGCTACTAAATCACGCGTTCTTATTTACTTGTTCACCACGTACCTCACCCAAAGTTCGTCTGCTTGCTATGTTGTTATTTTGGAATAATGCCGTTTTCTCATTGACAGCATGAAACAAATAACTGACACAATTAATGATGCCTCGAGTAGACGTACGAATTACTGGAATAGCGGAATGAACTGAAGACTAAGCTCCGACGACCCATCTCAAGCTAAACGCCTGTGTTTTGAAAGAGGAATTCAGCATTATATTGTAGTCCGTTTTGAAATAACTGGAAAAGCTAAAGCCTTCATTCAAAGTTTAAGGCCTAATATCAACATTTCGTCAAATATCTGAAAATATGAGTCACCTACCTGTTTTTAAAAATGGTAAAATAAATTGAAACATAAGAAAGAAGATTAGTACTACAATTAGACCCAAACACGTTAACATGAAATTGGTTACTTTCATCATTATATTTAGCTAAATCTATCTATTTGCTACATTCGTTTACATTCGTTTCCAATTATTCAACGTTAGTCGGTGTTTGAGACCCCGCATTACTTTTGTATAGGCAAAACCTGCAATATATTTATGTAGTGATGTTGCGTCTACGTGTGTCACGGGCGCTGACAAACTGTCAGATCATTGATTGTATATTATCACTAGGCATATATACACAAACAACGTTATAATGAATGTTGTGACGTTTGAACTAAGTCTCTAAATCCAGGCTTACAGCTCACTGTTCTGTTACCATTAACCAGAGAAACTGCTACTAATTTAGTCTGCATACTAAATTTTCGAGCATTTGCAACACAGAAAACAAGAGTATTTAAAATCTTACAACGCATCGGGACTGACAACAGTCTGGTTGTGTATCATGCAGTGTCGATGGACACGAGTCGGGGCTGACCACGGTCTGGTTGTGTATTATGTAGTGTCGATGGACACGTGTCGGGACTGACCACGGTCTGGTCGTGTACCATGGAATGCCGATAGACACGTGTCGGAACTGACGACGGTCTGGTCGTATACCATGTACTGTCGATAGACAAGTGTCGGGACTGACCACGGTCTGGTCGTGTACCATGGAATGTCGATAGACACGTGTCGGGTCTGACTATGTTCGGTGTGTCACCTGAACATGTCATGTTTGGAATGGTTAATACGTGAGAGAGTTATTCAATGCCTACACCAAGGTGGAGGGTACAAACTATAACTGCCTGGAACCTAGTGACCTCTTCAAGTGAATACATTCATGCTCATATTAAATATAAAATGACAAAGAGTATCAACATTTTGATATGTCTCTAGATAAGTAAATGTTACACTAGTTGTATGTAAACATCTCTTAAATTTTGTATGGAACAAATTTACTCAAAATATTTTAAATTGAGAATTACTAAAGATAGGATGACGACGCATGCTTTAAAACTGTCTTAAAAATGTATGAGTTGTTGTCTATACGAAGATAATTAATGATACTGTTGTGATTTAACTACAGACAATGATTATTAAGTGATATAATATTTTTATCGCTGATAACCGACAACAATCTTAAAATAACCCGCCTTATTTGATGGTATTCCATCCTCGAATAGTTATTTTTACAATTACATATCTTCTTCATAAGATATTTCCCCCACAATGTGTTACAGTGTAGATCCTCTCCATTATAGAATATACTTGAACAAACACAGAGCCACAGAGGTAGTGTACCGACCCGAGTCAGTGGGGGTGGAGGCCGGGACTGCAGTGGTGGCGTCTGTGGCATGGATGCTGACGAACTCCTCGCCAGGCCTGGGTTCTGTGATAAGTTTCACTTCCTTGCCGACGGCTGACGCCACACACGCCGCCCAAAGCAGCGCCCACACGAGTCTCACCATCGTCTCTGCAACACAAACAATCAACATTAAGGACCAAATATTTGATAGACTCGTAAAAATGTTGAAAAAAGCACTTACGATGGGACTATTTAGCTGACAAACTAGGATTTACATACTTTGTTGGATATTGGGCTACACCACAGAGGAAAAAGAAACAGAGGCTGCTTTCTAATGGCGTTAGATAACGCATTAGAGGCGGTTAACCTATAGATTACAAACTAATGTATCAACATATTTATACATATGTAGTTATAATTACTACATTTATTCTTGAGGATTTGGGATGTGATTGGATGCGACCTCTGTTTCTTTCTTCTCTGTGGCCAGACACCGCCAAGGAACGACAGGTCACAGACAGGGATAGACAAAACGGCTAGTTTACTGCGCAGTAACCCGTTATGCTACCAGTAAAACAACTTTCAAACCGAATGGAATTATTAGCAAAAAAAATTTTAAATGCCAGAAGTGACTATAAAAATATACACAATACATTCTTAACACAAGACAACTATTAATAATAACTTAGTCAGGTGAACAATATGTCAATTTTTAATATATGTATGTTTATGAAATAGCCTATTAAAAATTTAGAAACCTGTAATTTATCATTTAAAAAATGTGAAATTAAATATAGCCTACTGCATTGTAAAATACTGGTTACGTTGGTTAGTTATATAACCTAGTTACACGCGAACATGGCTGAACTGTGTGTATATATAAAAGCCAAATACCACTCACTCACTCACTCACTCACTGACTGATCACAAAAATCACCGAACGAATTTTTACGAAATTTTAAAGGAAGTTACCTTTAGTATTGAAGGGACCTACAAAGAAAGGATTTTTCGAAATTCCATTCCTAAGAGGTATAAACAGCCCCTCAAAATTTCCTTTTTTCCATAAGAATAACATTGGGTTGATTTTAGTAAATTAATAACAGCTATTTTGTAAATAAATAAACTTATTTATTTTACATATTTGAATTACCCTACTGATGCATTAAAAAAAAAACACAAATGAAATAAACACGTTCGAAATAGGCTAAGTTATTACCTACTAGTAAATAGGCTACATATACTAATAAATAGGCAGCAACGCAAGTAGTGTGAGCGAAATACTGAAAATTCATTTAATATTGTGATTTTACGTTATACAGATAATCTACTATTATTTGCAGTCAAAGTCAAATGCCGAGACCAAAGGCCGACGTGTATCGAGCGCAGCGAGAGTCGGGGTTGGCACGCGAAGCGTGCAGGGGTGTTTCCTAGTATCTAATAAATATCAATAAATGATCTCAAGTATATAACTTCGATTTATTCTAGACTAGACTCTGCAGTATCGAGTTCAGAATGAAGCGTGCAGGGGTGTTTCCTAGTATTTAATAAATATAAATAAATGATCTCAAGTATATAACTTCGATTTATTCTAGACTAGACTCTGCAGTATCGAGTTCAGAATGAAGCGTGCAGAGGTGTTTCCTAGTATCTAATAAATATCAATAAATGATCTCAAGTATATAACTTCGATTTATTATAGACTAGACTCTGCAGTATCGAGTTCAGAATGAAGCGTGCAGGGGTGTTTCCTAGTATCTAATAAATATCAATAAATGATCTCAAGTATATAACTTCGATTTATTCTAGACTAGACTCTGTAGTATCGAGTTCAGAATGAAGCGTGCAGGGGTGTTTCCTAGTATCTAATAAATATCAATAAATGATCTCAAGTATATAACTTCGATTTATTATAGACTAGACTCTGCAGTATCGAGTTCAGAATGAAGCGTGCAGGGGTGTTTCCTAGTATCTAATAAATATCAATAAATGATCTCAAGTATATAACTTCGATTTATTCTAGACTAGACTCTGTAGTATCGAGTTCAGAATGAAGCGTGCAGGGGTGTTTCCTAGTATCTAATAAATATCAATAAATGATCTCAAGTATATAACTTCGATTTATTCTAGACTAGACTCTGCAGTATCGAGTTCAGAATGAAGCGTGCAGGGGTGTTTCCTAGTATCTAATAAATATCAATAAATGATCTCAAGTATATAACTTCGATTTATTCTAGACTAGACTCTGTAGTATCGAGTTCAGAATGAAGCGTGCAGGGGTGTTTCCTAGTATCTAATAAATATCAATAAATGATCTCAAGTATATAACTTCGATTTATTCTAGACTAGACTCTGCAGTATCGAGTTCAGAATGAAGCGTGCAGGGGTGTTTCCTAGTATCTAATAAATATCAATAAATGATCTCAAGTATATAACTTCGATTTATTCTAGACTAGACTCTGTAGTATCGAGTTCAGAATGAAGCGTGCAGGGGTGTTTCCTAGTATCTAATAAATATCAATAAATGATCTCAAGTATATAACTTCGATTTATTCTAGACTAGACTCTGTAGTATCGAGTTCAGAATGAAGCGTGCAGGGGTGTTTCCTAGTATCTAATAAATATCAATAAATGATCTCAAGTATATAACTTCGATTTATTCTAGACTAGACTCTGCAGTATCGAGTTCAGAATGAAGCGTGCAGGGGTGTTTCCTAGTATCTAATAAATATCAATAAATGATCTCAAGTATATAACTTCGATTTATTCTATCCTAGACTCTGCAGTATCAAGTTCAGAATGAAGCGTGCAGGGGTGTTTCCTAGTATCTAATAAATATCAATAAATGATCTCAAGTATATAACTTCGATTTATTCTAGACTAGACTCTGCAGTATCGAGTTCTGAATGAAGCGTGCAGGGGTGTTTCCTAGTATCTAATAAATATCAATAAATGGTCTCAAGTATATAACTTCGATTTATTCTAGACTAGACTCTGCAGTATCGAGTTCAGAATGAAGCGTGCAGGGGTGTTTCCTAGTATCTAATAAATATCAATAAATGATCTCAAGTATATAACTTCGATTTATTCTAGCCTAGACTCTGCAGTATGAAGTTTAGAATGAAGCGTGCAGGGGTGTTTCCTAGTATTTAATAAATATCAATAAATGATCTCAAGTATATAACTTCGATTTATTCTAGACTAGACTCTGCAGTATCGAGTTCAGAATGAAGCGTGCAGGGGTGTTTCCTAGTATTTAATAAATATCCATAAATGATCTCAAGTATATAACTTCGATTTATTCTAGACTAGACTCTGTAGTATCGAGTTCAGAATGAAGCGTGCAGGGGTGTTTCCTAGTATTTAATAAATATCAATAAATGATCTCAAGTATATAACTTCGATTTATTCTAGACTAGACTCTGCAGTATCGAGTTCAGAATGAAGCGTGCAGGGGTGTTTCCTAGTATTTAATAAATATAAATAAATGATCTCAAGTATATAACTTCGATTTATTCTAGACTAGACTCTGCAGTATCGAGTTCAGAATGAAGCGTGCAGAGGTGTTTCCTAGTATTTAATAAATATCAATAAATGATCTCAAGTATATAACTTCGATTTATTCTAGACTAGACTCTGTAGTATCGAGTTCAGAATGAAGCGTGCAGGGGTGTTTCCTAGTATCTAATAAATATCAATAAATGATCTCAAGTATATAACTTCGATTTATTCTAGACTAGACTCTGCAGTATCGAGTTCAGAATGAAGCGTGCAGGGGTGTTTCCTAGTATCTAATAAATATCAATAAATGATCTCAAGTATATAACTTCGATTTATTCTAGACTATACTCTGCAGTATCGAGTTCAGAATGAAGCGTGCAGGGGTGTTTCCTAGTATTTAATAAATATCAATAAATGATCTCAAGTATATAACTTCGATTTATTCTAGACTATACTCTGCAGTATCGAGTTCAGAATGAAGCGTGCAGGGGTGTTTCCTAGTATTTAATAAATATCAATAAATGATCTCAAGTATATAGCTTCGATTTATTCTAGACTATACTCTGCAGTATCGAGTTCAGAATGTGAAATAACGAGCAGTTACATAAATTCCAATTCAGAATCCTATTATTATTATTACGACACGTTTGTGAATTAATTAGATGAGTCGTCAATTGTGTTTCCAGGAGAAAGTTGTGGTAGGAGTCAAGTCGATGATGGCACCATAGAAAGTCTGTTTGACATTTATGTCGGCACATTCCTCAGTAACACGGGTTAGGAGTCACTGGGTTGTTGTCTAACAGTCTTCAAGGACGTCTGCGGGCTGGACCACTCGCACAGATTCCATGTCAGTTACTATAGTAGTAGTGGGTACGTGTTGTTCATGACTCCGTCAAGACAATAGTGTGCGATACTATAGAGAACCAAGAAACACAGGTTGCTGTTTAACGAATTGTGTGTTGAGTTAGTGTATAGCCTTCCGGTAGATGGAACAACACTTTGTCAGTCCCTCCCTTATTCTCATCAATTCCTCAAGGATAGACGTATTAATTATTACCACAGGTGTATAAAGATGTACATTAGTTGTAATTTATTTATAATTGCCACTAAGGCGTTCACTGAAGCTATAAGAAAGCAAGATTTGTTTCATTTATCCCTGTACCGATATCAAAATATTGTAGTTTAAGATGGTCCAAAAGTGACAAGCCAAGAGTGAAAATTCAATAACCCTCTAAGATAGCGGTCCCAAAGTGACAAGCCTCCAGTGGAATGTCAATAACCCTCTAAGACACTGGTCCCAAAGTGACAAGCCACCAGTGGAAAGTCAATAACCCTCTAAGATAGCGGTCCCAAAGTGACAAGCCACCAGTGGAATGTCAATAACCCTCTAAGATACCGGTCCCAAAGTGACAAGCCACCAGTGGAATGTCAATAACCCTCTAAGATACCGGTCCCAAAGTGACAAGCCACCAGTGAAAATTCAATAACCCTCTAAAGTGACAAGCCATCAGTGGAAAGTCAATAACCCTCTAAGATACCGGTCCCAAAGTGACAAACCACCAGTGGATAGTCAATAACCCTCTAACACACCGGTCCCAAAGTGACAAACCACCAGTGGAAAGTCAATAGCCCTCTAAGACACCGTTTTACCTTTCTATTTAAACAGTACGCTTCGTGTTTATCATTATAGTGAGCTATAGTGAACAGTGTATGATTAATTATTAAAGGTCCAATCTAGTGGATCATAAGTTGATATTGGGAGTTTTTTCTTAAAGTATCACACATTTAACAAAAAAAAACTAATAAAAAACCGACTTATGGCCAACCAACTTATGATCCACTTCACCTATCAAATAGCACTTCAGTACCATTGTTACGGCCGGAATTCTTGAAAAATCCCATGTTATTGCGTTTTTCGTGAAAAACGAAGTGAACTTTAAGGAGTTTTGTAACTCGTTAAGATCTATTTATTATTAGATTATTTTATTCTATAAAGGTTTATTTATAGATGCATCTTCTCTTTTTAATCCTTTTGTCAAATTAATTTTCTTTCTTTTGTAGTATTGTGACATTTCCATAATTTTAACGATTAATAACTCATCGTAACCACCACACTTTTAATAACCAACGAGTTTTTATTCTATCATGGATCATATTAGGCCTACCACAGATAACTAACTCTGCCCAGATGGCTCACAGTATACGGGAAAAGCGTGCGCGCTGTTTTTAAGGAGTATCTAGGCAACACGCACTACACGACTGTAAATTTAGGATACGACGATGCCGCATTGAACAAATATTAAATATCAATTATTATCAGCTGATATTTATTATTGTAGTATTTGTTAGTAATGTGGTTAGTTGATTGATTTCAATCTGGCAACGTTGACAGCCGCTCGACGCGCTTTAAAGCGGACAGTTGACACACTACAGACAAATTGTTAACACTCTTCAGCATGGGAATGAGCTATCTGGGTAGAGTTAGTTATCTGTGATATTACAATTGAAGAAAGTGTTTGTTTTGTAGCTGGAACTGAAATTATGCAATTTAGCTTGAATGTAATATTCAGAGATGAGTGAGTCGACTATTTAGTTAGATCCTGTGCATGCAGACAGCCACACCTGTGACCGTTGCGTAAACGTCGAGTGGCTTATGGGACCCAGGAATGTGGTCAACCAGCCGCCGGCCACTTGTGTAATCGACATTGTCACACTCTATAGTAATCAATCGATACATGATAATGACACTCCTCTTGCTACCAGTGATATACTTCTCTCTACAGTAGGCCTTATGAGACCCAAGAATGTGGCCACCCAGCCGCCGGCCACTTGTGTAATCGACATTGTCACACTCTGTAGTAATCAATCGATACATGATAATGACACTCCTCTTGCTACCAGTGATATACTTCTCTCCACAGTAGGCCTTATGAGACCCAAGAATGTGGCCACCCAGCCGCCGGCCACTTGTGTAACCGACATTGTCACACTCTGTAGCAATCAATCGATACATGATAATGACACTCCTCTTGCTACCAGTGATATACTTCTCTCCACAGTAGGCCTTATGAGACCCAAGAATGTGGCCACCCAGCCGCCGGCCACTTGTGTAACCGACATTGTCACACTCTATAGCAATCAATCGATACATGATAATGACACTCCTCTTGCTACCAGTGATATACTTCTCCACAGTAGGCCTTATGGGGGCCAGGAATGTGGCCACCCAGCCGCCGGCCACTTGTGTAATCGACATTGTCACACTCTGTAGTAATCAATCGATACGATAATGACACTCCTCTTGCTACCAGTGATATACTTCTCTCCACAGTAGGCCTTATGAGACCCAAGAATGTGGCCACCCAGCCGCCGGCCACTTGTGTAACCGACATTGTCACACTCTATAGCAGTCAATCGATACATGATAATGACACTCCTCTTGCTACCAGTGATATACTTCTCCACAGTAGGCCTTATGAGACCCAAGAATGTGGCCACCCAGCCGCCTGCCACTTGTGTAACCGACATTGTCACACTCTTTAGCAATCAATCGATACATGTTAATGACACTCCTCTTGTCACCAGAGTTATGCCTCCCTCCAGAATAGGAGGGAAGAAAACTATACAAACATATAATATCACAGATCTTGGGCTATAAATTGAGACACATCTCATCATTACGACAGGTACATTTTATAATTGAAAGATAAAAGTTCATTGAAATATACTATCGGGGTTCATTGATTTATATTATTTTACGAATGTGAAGGATATATGATATTCCACAGATAGTTACAAAATCAATATCACCATTAAATCATAGACAACTTGTCCAATATGAATTTGATATTGTTCAATCTATGAATTTATCTAACTTGAAAGATTACACGTTAAAAGTAATTTGTCAAATACATGATAAAAAAAATACTTGAAAGATACACTTTTGGAGAGCGTATTTATTTAAAATTTTAGTTCCCTATTTGGAGAGTAAATGGTGTCATTTAATTTGAAATTGATAATTAACGTTTTGTTAATTTAGTTATCTAATGGTATTTAAATCAAATCATTTATATTGAAGACAGTTGAAATATCCATTGTCTTTTAGTACGATAGTTATAATTATTCCTGAGACTCATCCCCCACCAAAACTGGAAGTCGTGCCGTACTGGGGAAGGCTGATATCCAGTTGCACCGGCGGTCAAAGGAATTTCCACGGGTCAAAACATTCCTCCGTCCGAAAAGTGTCCAGATGCACCGGTGGTCAAAATCTACCCACCTCACTTATCCCCGCTGCAAATTCCTTCGACCGCCGGAGCCGGTGCAATTGGAAGGCCCCTTCCTTCCCCACCCCACAACATTTCTTCAAACATAGTTTATAAGTGTTTAACAATTTCGCAATGGAATATTCTATCAAACACTTGCCGATGTTTCGTGGCACATACTAATGGTAGACCATAGCAGGTTCTAACTAATAAATATGGTAACTATGTATTTAATGTTTAATTTTGTGTTTATCCGTGGCAACACTAACATCTTGACATTGCAAAATAAATTTTACCAGGAATGAGGCTATACCTTTACTCACACTTATGGAGCATTGACATATAAACCGTTCAACGTTATAACGTAAAACAATGCTAACCTAACCTAACCTAACCTAACCTAACCTAACCTAACCTAACATGACTCATGTCATAACAAAGGGTGTGGAATTTGGCACGGTCAGCTTGGGGTTACTGTACTAGGAATCCGGCCTGGTTGGACTTTCCCGGCTCATGTCATAAACAAGGGCCTCTGGTGCAATTGGAACACCCCCCAAAAGGGGCTCCGGTGCATCTGGACACATCAGTTTGGGGCCGATCCCTGACCCCGGTGCAATTGGAAATCTCCCCTGGGGAATGGCTCAAAATCAGTCAAGCGATAGGATCACGGGTGGCAGTCGGAGGGTAAATCACAACTCGGCAGCTGAGCAAAAAAAAAAAAAAAAAATATTTATTACAAAAGAAATAAGTTATTTTTGGCAGAAGGCCACAATATCAATAACACTCAAAATAATCAAGAAACACATAAATAAACAATGAAGTACAAATTATACACAAAATTATCGAAAGCTACAAATACCAAAAATGACATTACAGACGTGCCTATCTGCAGAATTACTAGAAAGACAATATTTAAGTGAATTTACATTGCAAAATTTAGAAATTTGAACAAATCCAAATAACCGCAACTAAGCCCACATCCCATGATTCCACCGAGGCCAGGGAGTCAGCCGGAATCCCTGGGAGCTCCGAAGAAAAGTAAAAACGTTATTAAAAAATCCCCTTTTGGTGAAAAGTTAAAAAATTAAGCAATTAAAAAGAAAATATGGCACGGCGCCGTTTTTTGAAAACTTCAACAATACAATTAAAGAAATAAATAACACAAACAAACCTAACCACTAGGCCTAACTAGAAAATAAACAATCCCATAATTTAAACAGTAGAAATATAAAATTTTTAAAAACGTAAATATTTAGAAATAATTTATAACATAATTTTAAAAGATATAACAATAAAATAAACTAATTAAAGATTAACAATAACATTAAATTACTTCAAAGACAACATAAAATGTTTTAAAATAAATATATAACTGTTAAATGGCTGTGGTGGAAGAAAGTCTATGTTCATAGGCAGTTCGTAGACCAAGGCCTATTATTAAACTGTTTCGGACAACATAGATTTTTTATAACATTCTAAAATAATAAATATACATTTAAATTTAAACTAAATAATTTGGATTATACCTATTAATATTTAAAACAATCTAAAATAAAAAAAATATATATATATATACTTAAACTCAAACAAAAAATACTATTTACATTCAATCTGTAGGCTACAATATTCTAAAAAAAAAACAAAATACGTAAATTTAAACGTGACATGCTATTTCACTTACTTAATATTTTAATACTTAATACAAACTCCTTTTGACAATTTACGTTATCTAAAGACTTCAAAGATTTGAAATATTTAGTTATCATCTACTTGTTGGTTGGTATAATGTATTAAATGTGTCTCAATGATGACTGATTGTATTTAAATTAATTTAATAAGAACAGTACATGTTAAAGGTATTATTTCGTTTTATAACAAAACTGAAATTATATAACGCAAACAGATGTTCTATCAACTTATTACTTAGTTTAAATGCATATTTGATACATTATATTGACGGTTCAACCAGCTTAGCCTTGATTTAATAGAAAGGACTATGAAAAGTAGTTACTTAGGAATACGTCAAACGTCAACCAATCCACGATTTTACGTCTTATACAATATACCTTTTCTATGACTTAGAAGCGTGTCAATGAATCGGACTATAACAACTTATTTTAACATAGCTTATATTTACAATTTCAATGCCAGAAGGCTTTTTTATATCTAAAAAAATTTGAAGTGTAAAATTTGTGAAAAAAACGGGAATCGAACAAGGATCTTATGTAAATAATATGTATGCTTATTTTAATAAACATGTGTATCACCTACACTTAGATTACTCTCAAGTTAAACACAATCTCATCATCCCATCAAGAAGCCCTAGTTTTTGAACCCTTGTCACAATGGATCCGCGAGGGTACGACAGTGGAGCGCTTCACGGTCAGGCGCTCCACTGTCGCTCACCCACATTCCAAGGAATAGAAAAAAGTGAAGATCTGAACCAATCTCGAAGGGTCTGTTTCCACGGTATTTATTCCCTCTTACATTTAATGATTGTGATGTAACTACAAGGAAATTATCTAGTAACATTTATACTCCAAAACAAAAGAAAGTGGTAGATTACCACTTTAATGGGCTGAGATTATGCAATAGATTATATAGACAGGGTTCAGGGATTCCACACATCTTTGTATATAATTGTTTACGCACAGTAGTCAGCATAACAGCTCAGTTCACTGCCCGCCTTTAAGATGGAAATGTGTTGTAGTCCCTTGTTTCGGGCGAGGCAAACGAAAGTGAATCCATCGGATGAAACTTGAGCACGTTATCAGTGGAGTTTCGTATGTTTGTGACTTTCTCCGACAGGTTGCGCCATGGAGCCGCAATCGACGCGGATCTCCTGGTGTCAGTAACGCCAGTGTGGCCCACCACCGCTTACGGGGCAATCGACGGGGACCCCCTGGTGTCAATAACGCCAGTGTGGTCCACTAACACTTACAGGGCAATCCACGGGGACCCCCTGGTGTCAATACCGCCAGTGTGGTCCAACACCACTCACAGAGCAATTGACGGGAATCTCCTGGTGTCAATAACACCAATGTACTTCACAACCACTTACAGGGCAATCGACGGAGGTCCCCTGGTGTCAATAACACCAATGTGGTCCACTACCACTTACAGGGCAATCGACGGGGGTTCCCTGGTGTCCATAACGCCAGTGTGGTCCATCACCACTTCCACTTACAGGGCAATCGACGGGGATCCCTTGGTGTCAATAACACCAATGTGGTCCACCACCACTTACAGGGAAATCGACGGGAGTCCCTGGTGTCAATAACGCCAGTGTGGTCCATCACCACTTACAGGGCAATCGACGGGGATTCCCTGGTGTCAATAACACCAATGTGGTCCACCACCACTTACAGGGAAATCGACGGGGGTCCCCTTGTGTCAATAACGCCAGTGTGGTCCATCACCACTTAAGGGCAATCGACGGAGGTCCCCTGGTGTCAATAACACCAATGTGGTCCACCACCACTTACAGGGCAATCGACGGGGGTCCCCTGGTGTCAATAACACCAATGTGGTCCACCACCACTTACAGGGCAATCGACGGAGGTCTCCTGGTGTCAATAACGCCAGTGTGGTCCATCACCAATTACAGGGCAATCGACGGGGATTCCCTGGTGTCAATAACATCAATGTTGTTCACAAAAACTTACAGGGCAATGGACGGAGGTCCCCTGTTGTCAATAACACCAATGTTATGTACAACCACTTACAGGGCAATCGACGAGTGTCCCCTGGTGTCAATAACGCCAGTGTGTTCTACTACCATTTACAGGGCAATCGACGGAGGTCCCCTGGATTCAATAACACCTATTTTATTCACAACCACTAACAGGCCAATCGACGAGTGTCTCCTGGTGTCAACAACGCCAGTGTGATCTACTACCACTTACTACAGGGCAATCGACGGGGGTCCCCTGGTGTCAACAACGCCAGTGTGATCTACTACCACTTACTGCAGGCCAATCAACGAGTGTCTCCTGGTGTCAACAACGCCAGTGTGATCTACTACCACTTACTACAGGCCAATCGACGAGTGTCTCCTGGTGTCAACAACGCCAGTGTGATCTACTACCACTTACTACAGGGCAATCGACGGGGGTCCCGTGGTGTCAATAACGCCAGTGTGGTCTACTACCAATTACAGGGCAATCGACGGAGGTCCCCTGGAGTCAATAACACCAATGTTATTCACAACCACTAACAGGGCAATCGACGAGTGTCTCCTGGTGTCAACAACGCCAGTGTGATCTACTACCACTTACTACAGGGCAATCGACGGAGGTCCCCTGGTGTCAATAACGCCAGTGTGGTCTACTACCAATTACTACAGGGCAATCGACGGGGGTTCTCTGGTGTCAACAACGCCAGTGTGATCTACTACCACTTACTACAGGCCAATCGACGAGTGTCTCCTGGTGTCAACAACGCCAGTGTGATCTACTACCTGTAGTAAGTACTGTAGTAGCCTATAGTAAGTACTACAGGCCAATCGACGAGTGTCTCCTGGTGTCAACAATGCCAGTGTGATCTACTACCACTTACTACAGGGCAATCGACGGGGGTCCCCTAGTGTCAATAACGCCAGTGTGGTCTACTACCAATTACAGGGCAATCGACGGAGGTCCCCTGGAGTCAATAACACCAATGTTATTCACAACCACTAACAGGGCAATCGACGAGTGTCTCCTGGTGTCAACAACGCCAGTGTGATCTACTACCACTTACTACAGGGCAATCGACGGAGGTCCCCTGGTGTCAATAACGCCAGTTTGGTCTACTAACAATTACAGGGCAATCGACGGAGATCCCCTGGAGTCAATAACACCAATGTTATTCACAACCACTAACAGGGCAATCGACGAGTGTCTCCTGGTGTCAACAACGCCAGTGTGATCTACTACCACTTACTACAGGGCAATCGACGGGGGTCCCCTGGTGTCAATAACCGTTTACACAAAGAGTTGGTAATAGATTTAAGAAATTCAATTTATCAGAATCTTTTAAGACTTGTAATACTATGTCCAACATTTTACTCCCTAATATTGAAAGTGAAGATAAATTCAGTAATCCAGGAATATATAGGATTAACTGTAATGATTGTAATATGTTTTACATAGGTGAGACAGTAAATTTTACCAAATATATAAAAACCATGTCTCTGCTTTCAAAAATAAGAAACCTGAAAGATCTAATGTAGCTAAACACTTTTTGAATTGTACCCACAGTTTGAATAAAATAGATGAAAATGTAGATATTCTAAAAGTTAGTAAGAAGGGTCGTATTATGAATGCTTGGTAAGAGTTTTATTTTTAAAGCAAATGTAAGGATCGTGATAAATTAATGAATGAACAGGTTGATTTTTATTCCGAAATAGTTTTTGATAATGTATTTTCAGCAACTAAAAGAACAGAAGTAACAGCCAATAGGGATTAACCAATAATATCACAGTAGCCGCCATTTTGACGATTCCAGCTAATAGGGTCACGTGATCATAGGTCTTTTCCACTCTTTTCTGAATCCCTCTGGTCTGAAGAAGGTGAGTGTGGTTCACCGAAATCGGACACCATAATATTTGTGCATTTCGTACTTGTATTGTAATATATTTGTGCATTTTGTGCTTATATTGTAATAAGTTTGTGTTGTTTGACGTTTACTTGCACTGAATTTAATTTGACGACAGTGTAAATGTCAAAGAATCCTCTGTAACTACAAAATATTAAGGTTCAAGAAAGAAAAATGTGAAACAGTTGCCCTTACGAAACGATGCGAGAAATTGTACCCTACTTTGTGATATGGCTTTGTTATTTTGATGATTCTCAACTTTCTCAACTTTCATTCTTCATACATTAAATTTTTATGACAAAGAATGTATAAAGCATATGTAGGCTATACAATGTTCAATTTAACTTGGACACCATTGGCATCTTGGAAACAACAAGAATTACAACAACATTTAAACGGGGGGGGGGGGGGGCGTTCCTGATATTTGTTAAACATTAAACATTCAAAATATAATTTGAAAATCAAGCCGTTATTTTCCAATGCGGTGGCCAACCTCGAAATTTGTAATGGAAACCCACTTTTTTTATTTTCGTTATAAGCTTTATATTTGGTTATAAAACTTCTGTATTCTTGTCTGTATGTGTGTGTGTAGTTTTTTTTTTAATAAACTAATGGTTTAGGAAAAAATGGCTAACAAAGTTAAAAAAAAATCAACTGGTCTGTGTTTTCTTTTCAGTGAATGTAATGGAGTTATAAGTTTCATATATCAGTTATTATGGTAGTAATAATAAATTAAGACTGATATTAAACTAAGCATTATATTTATTAAACTTGATTTCATATTATTGCATTTAACATCCATTTTATAATATAAGCGTTTAAAAAAATGTTTAAATGAAAGTTAGTTGGTATTGACAGTTGTTGGTTTATAGGTATTCAGAGTTATACAAGTTTCCATTCCAAATTTTGAAGTTGGCCACTATCTTGCAAAATCTTGACTTGATTTTCAAAAATTTATTTTGAATGTTAATATTTACCAAAAATTAGGAAATGTCACACACATAAACTTTGTCGTAATTCTGGTTGTTTCCAAGTTCCCAAAGGTGGCCAAGTTATACATCAGTGAGAGGTAAGAAAAGAGACTAAACCGGTCAAAAACGTAAGATAAATTTGCTAGATAAAGCTCTATATTATAACGATAGTGAGGACAACTTGTCCACGTAAGATTGTATGTTAAAGTTGTAAACAAATTATTTAGTAGGAGATTACAGTGAAATAGTTCATTCGCGGCATGAGCCATCACAGAGGAGTTTCTCACGAACATGTTTTAATAAATTATCATAATTGTGTATACTTATACTGTACTTGTACCTTTTTGTTTGACGTAGATTGTCGGTATGGGGCCTGACGTTGATATTTTTTCAATAATTTTGGAGTATCTGAATCCAATTGTATATCTGGATTAATGTATTTTCCCAACGGAGAATATATTGAATATGACAACAAACAAAAATAGATTGCCCCTACGCATTTCACACCATCCGCCCGTACCATCTTAACTGCAATTAACTACTGTATAAAATAACAAGCTCGAGCGATCACTCAGGGGGACACATTGATAAATGAAATAAAATAGTTTTCATAAATTAAATAGGGTTTGTTTATTGTGTAATTTGTTGGTTTGTTAAGTTTATTTGTAGGTTAAATTGTTATTGTTAAATATTTATATATTTGTTTGAGGTTTCTTCATGTTATGTTTGTATTAAGTTGTTGTTTGTCATACATTGTTTATTTCTTGGGCTTTTCATAGTAATAATATTGGAAATTGGGAACGATTTATATTTAATATTTTTCTTATCATTAATATGTTTTTCTTCTCTTTTACAGCTGTCGGTTTAATTATTATTGATATAATTTATGTGTATTCTAAAGTGAAATACAGTATAGTAAAAAAAAAAAAAAAATGGAATTGAATGGAAATATAGTAAAAAAATCGTTTATTTCTCCATTAAAAAATAAAAAATTGAATTGCTTTAATGTAACTACTATTATACTGCATGTAATAAAATAACCTATTTTTGTAATCTTAATGGCAAATGAAGATGTTTCTGATTTAGCTTACTGTCAAAAAAGTTAAGTTTAGGGTTACGAAGAAAACCAATAAAAAATTGACACCCAAATGTATTGAATTCAGCCAACTAATGTTTAATCACTAAATTACGATTTCAAAACAACAATTATGAGTAGATTCCCATACCCCCTCAATTAAAATTCCATTGCCTACTTCCAGATATTCATATTAATTTTGCGATGCAACGAAGTACTGACAAAGGCCTTATTCGTGCCAGCAATAAAACTGATCCGTAGAAACATACAGGCTACATGGTTGTAAAAAGGCCCTGTGCAGACTGTTGTGAAGATGTCTTCAATGAACAACCAAGAAGCACTGGACAAACCCTATACAAAATGAGTTTGTAATCAGCTATTGTTTATTTATTGACTTCAGAGTGCTCTTACTGCAACTTCTGGAACTACGAGGAGTTGGGAATGCTACAACCAATGGCGTGATGATGTAGCAACGCCTTTACGTCTTCTATTGTTGTCACGTTTAAACGCTCTGATCACCCGTGTTTTATCACCTATTTGTTTGCTATTATAAATTTGTGTGCGAGTAAACATATTATGATCATGGATTTTTTGTATTGTGTCTTATTGTCTTTTACATTTTTGTTTCTTAATGTTTATAGATAGTTCTTATCACATTAGTTATATATTGTTCTATAGTTGTATTATTGTTTGAACTAAATAAAAATGCCTCTTCAAGCTGATTTCCTCAACAAGTCATTATTGCCTGTCGTATGTCAAACACAGTACACTTGGCAACACCGCTCGTCAGAGCTACACTCGAATGCCACTAAGTGCGCTAATGTCAAGTTGGGAGATTCGTTAAATAAAGTATAATTAGTTTTAAACCTAATTTACTTAATGAATCGTATTTTGCTAGTTTACTATTTTTATCGTTGAGTCAGAACCACGCTTTGTATTGTTAATACTGTATCTTGTAATTTTGAGCACTTTTCCGATGCTTTATTTTCAATTTATTAAATTATTCACGTCAAGGTGGTTAAAGAGTGTATTTAATTTCATTAATATTGGCCTGTAGCCTAGTAGTTTGGAGCTTGACTTTGGTCTGAGATCATTTCCAACTAGAATCAAAACATTTTTAAGAAGGGTAAGTTGATAACTATCAGCTAATAACCAGGAAAACTGAAGGATCTACAGCTTTACGTGGAATCCGAATGACGTAGTTTTGGTTTGATTTTCAGCTAATTGACAAGCCTAATACTCAGTTCTCTTCCCTACACAACATCCAAATCCTATCTATCACCCAACCCGGACACCCCAGACTTCTCTAGTAGTGTCCACGTCGATGGCAACCTTTGAGCGGACACCATGAGGAACGATCATAGAGACACTATCGCCTACAATCTCCACAACATTTACTCCCCCAAGTAACTGGATTACAGCATGCCCCAGTAGTGCCGACTGCAGGATACCACTAGAATAGTGAGTATGAAGATATAGTTACTTCAAGGAATGCTGTGTGAGGGAGGGACTGGGTGTCGCCACGTTACCTCAGCGTTACGTCAGCACTGTCGTCGCTGATGGAAGGACACTATACGTTCACACTTGGCGATTTTCTCCGCGCTGAAATAGCCGTTGAATATGCCACACTTGAAGCGGTAGACATCGAGGGATGTAATTAACCATGTCTCTTTAATTCAAAGTCTATAGATTATGAAGATAGCGTGTTGAAGATAACATTTTGGAAGAAGGTGTATGAAGTAGTCTTTAGTGTTGAGAAATGGAACTCGTTAAAACTGAATACTCTAATACAAGATGTATTTGAATTGAAAAAGATAAAAAATATTATTTTTTTGCTACAGCTTGTTTATTAATGTTATATAAACTATATTTACAGATTCAAGCATATTGGTAAATAACAATAATCATTAAAAACCCGAATCTACAAGTTAATTTATGTATAGCCTAGTACTTTATTTTGTTTTTACTCACTTGTTCTAACCGGAGTAAAGAGTCAAAATAACACCACCAAGACCTGCTCTTACCGACCGTCATCTCGTTTGTCCTGCCTTTACCGACCATCGTCTCGTTTGTCCTAACCTTACCGACAACGTCTCGTTTGTCCTGCCCTTACCGACCATGCCTTGTCTGTCCTGCCCTCACTGACCATTGTTTCGTTTGTCCTGCCCTTACTGACCATCGTCTCGTTTGTCCTGCCCTTACTGACCATCGTCTCGTTTGTCCTGCCCTTACTGACCATCGTCTCGTTTGTCCTGCCCTTACTGACCATTGTCTAGTCTCTCCTGCCCTTACCGACGACGTCTTATTTGTCCTGCCTTTAGACTTTTCTCTTGACCACAAAGACAACGTGTGATTCCCAATCCAACTCAGAGACCTGGATTACATGTATCACTAATCTTATTAGCAGATTCATATTTTTACTATCCAAACCCTTTCTGGACTCCCGATAATTTAATATTATGTACCCGCCAATCCGTCAGTAGTATGTCTTGTTGGGTGTCACCGTCAGGGGTGTAGTAGCTGGGCTATGCAAGTATGTAAGGTGTGAGGTAACAAACCTCTGTTCTTGGGGCTGATATCCAGTTGCACCGGCGGTCAAAGGAATTTCCACGGGTCAAAACATTCCTCCGTCCGAAAAGTGTCTAATTGCACCGGTGGTCAAAATCTACCCACCTCACTTATCCCCGCTGCAAATTCCTTCGACCGCCGGAGCCGGTGCAATTGGAAGGCCCCTTCCTTCCCCACCCCACTACATTTCTTCAAACATAGTTTATAAGTGTTTAACAATTTCGCAATGGAATATTCTATCAAACACTTGCCGATGTTTCGTGGCACATACTAATGGTAGACCATAGCAGGTTCTAACTAATAAATATGGTAACTATGTATTTAATGTTTAATTTTGTGTTTATCCGTGGCAACACTAACATCTAACCTAACCTAACCTAACCTAACCTAACCTAACCTAACCTAACCTAACCTAACCTAACCTAACCTAACCTAACCTAACCTAACCTAACCTAACCGACTCATGACTCATGTCATAACAAAGGGTGTGGAATTTGGCACGGTCAGCTTGGGGTTACTGTACTAGGAATCCGGCCTGGTTGGACTTTCCCGGCTCATGTCATAAACAAGGGCCTCTGGTGCAATTGGAACACCCCCTAAAAGGGGCTCCGGTGCAACTGGACACATCAGTTTGGGGCCGATCCCTGACCCCGGTGCAATTGGAAATCTCCCGTTCTTGGGGTGTGTAGGAGCACACTACAAAGAGGTCGGGAGTACAAACGACTTCCCCCACCCATTCTACGTATATACATTCTATGCATTTTGCTATTCTCACTCACTCTACAATCAAATGATGCTGTATATAAACAGTCAAGGAAGTAAAACTTTTATTTCAGCAAACAGCAAACAAGTGTATAATTTACAGGCTTAATTTTTTGTTTTTGTCATATATGTATCCTCCCATGTTAAATTTGTGTAAATCATCCTTGTTTATGTATTTTAATTTTGACCATAGTAGGCTATAAATAAAATTAAAAGTGCTCCCTTCTTTATTCTAGACTACATACATATTTTTATTTATAAAGTATTTAGATATATTTTATTAATTTATATATACATGCTTCAATACAGTATGAAACCAGTTTCACTGAAGCGGTTCATCATTAATAAAGAGTCATTAATTATTGGGGATTATGGACTTCTCCACTAAGTTCACTTTACTTCATTTAAAATAGAAAAATATCAAAGATACTAAATAATAATATAATATAACCATAATATGGAACAGTACAATGATGAATAAAAATAATATATGAAGTTAAATACAAATTTAATAAATAACATGTTTAAATTCATATTGAACAAAAATAGCAATAATAAATATATTTTAACAATTAAAAACAATTTCATTGTTCCAAATATGTAACAACAACTTGGAACAATAAACCAATTATGTAGAAGGTTATGAATAGGTAGCGTAGTTGGTTCAATCCCAGCTTCATGTGCTAGAGGTTCTCAGTTCGATCCCAATCAAAGTCAATACATTTTGAGAAGGATCAGCTGATAATCACCGGCTGTTTATTTGTCATTGGGCTATTAATTAATGACACTTTCTAAGGAATAGTCGGCCTTAGTTTGTAGCAATGACTACATTCATTCATCTACACTCATCACACTTATTCGAAATCCATATTCGCCCATATCTTGACGATCGGTGTCTTACGAATAAATAAAAACATAAATAAAAATAATACATGCAGTTAAATAAAAAATGGATAGATAATTTACGTAATGGTTATGATTTATAAGGCCGTTTCCCAAACCACCAAGTCACCGCTGGAAAGTCGACAGCCCCAGACCGCCAAGTCAACGCTGAGAAGTCGACAACCCCAGACCGCCAAGTCACCGCTGGGAAGTCGACAGCCCCAGATTGCCAAGTCACCGCTGGGGAATCGACAACCCCAGACCGCCAAGTCACCGCTGGGAAGTCGACAGCACCAGATTGCCAAGTCACCGCTGGGAAGTCGACAACCCCAGACCGCCAAGTCACCGCTGGGAAGTCGACAGCCCCAGATTGCCAAGTCACCGCTGGGAAGTCGACAGCCCCAGATTGCCAAGTCACCGCTGGGAAGTCGACAACCCCAGACCGCCAAGTCACCGCTGGGAAGTCGACAACCCCAGATCGCCAAGTCACCGCTGGGAAGTTGACAACCCCCGACCACCAAGTCACCGCTAGGAAGTCGACAACCCATGACCGCCAAGTCACCGCTGGGAAGTCGACAGCCCCAGACTGCCAAGTCACCGCTGGGAAGTCGACAACCCCAGACCGACAAGTCACCGCTGGGAAGTCGACAGCCCCAGACCGCCAAGTCACCGCTGGGAAGTCGACAACCTTGTGGCAATGAATCTACTATTGCCTGTAGGGCTATTGTAGACATGCTGTTTTACTACCATCGAGCAAAAACATGCTGTTCTATTTCAAATGTTCGGTTCGTGTTTATTATTGCTTATTCACTATAATGAGTTATATTGAACAATAAATGATTATTAAAGGTTCAATCTAGTGTGACATAAGTTGATTTTATAAGTTTTTAAATTAAAAATCGTCGATAATAACATTTAAAGTTACGTATTTGCAATTGTAGAACAAAATTATAAAAATACTAATTTTTTACAAAAACCAACTTATGGTCCACTATAACAGTTCTTCACTTATCAAATGACACTTAAAATGTTGCGATACGAAAAATATAACTGACCGATCGTCGAAGTAGTAATATGTGTTTTTGGCGTTTGTCATGGAGCGAAACGGTCCCCTTAAACACTAACTTTGAGCTTTCGTTTTTTTAAGTTAGGGAAAATATAAAATGGGAATTACTCTAAATGTAATTAGAATACATATACAGTAAATTTAATGCAAGAGAAAGTAATGACTGGACTTAACAAACCTATTTCAATAATCCCAGCTAGAGATTCTACCGGAACCAGGTACAGAAGTCCGAGCTAATTCGCTGCCAATAATAATGTACAAGATCAATTAAATGCTGCATCCATTTTAAATATCATTGCCATCACGGCTTGATTCATTAGGTGGTCTGACCCTTGACTTTCACTGGGCTCAGCGACCGTTTCCTCTAATTTCCTCAAGTCACGTACAGTGAAAATGGCGGAGTGGGTAAAGAAGAGTAGAGTAGTTACACAGATTGGCGGCGTGGCGAGGCGACCTTGGAAGACAACGCTGCCAGCTGGCCGCCTTCGTCAGAGCCCCACCAGCTCTCTCCGCGACCTTGATCACACGAAATCACTTTCCAACGTGCAGGCCTCGCCTACAGGAAACGACTGGTAAATACAGATCACTCCGCCGCTTTTTGGAAGACAGAAGACTATCATTGCCAAAGGTGACCAAGCACGTTCTCAAGATCCACCATGACTCGAACGAAAAAGTCAAAATTTCATGATGGGATAGCCACCATTCACCAATAAAAGGTTTTTAATTTCCTGGGTACTACCAAGTAATCCAATGTTTTTGAAACTCAGGGTTTCATTGTAAAACAATAACAATAGGATCACATCTCATGTGACCTTTTACGACCTGATAATGAAACTCTAAGTTTCAAAATATTTTGTCGTTCCGACCAATAGTGGATCACTTGGCAATTCCCAGGTAATTTTAAACATTTCATTGGTCAAAACTTCAATTCGATTTGGCATTTTTGGCATTATTCACCCAAATTGTTATACTAGTAGAGCCAGCTTGTTAAAAATATAATTGTTAAAATTGGGCTACGAACCACTTGTAAAAGTATTAACAACAAGGCCTGTCTGTATTGAGATGAAGAAACGTTGAGCATATGTTAATTTCTGATAAGATACAGCTTATAATAGGCATACTAACTCTTGTATGGCCTAGTACTTGCCACAGCTGAACGCCTTCATAGAATATATTACTTCAGGGAAAACTATAAAAACTGTTACAATTGTTAAAATAATTAGGCATGCATAAAGCACTTCGTTGTTTTGTTAACATACTCTATCTCTCAAACATCATACGAGTGCGATAAAACTTTATGAAACAAACAGCAAGAAAGTTAAATGACTCATAAATAAATCATATATATAAAAACACGATTGAAAGAAATGTCTTCACACAAAATTAACATAAAAACACCAAACTAGAAAATAGAAATTCAGAACAAACCTACTAACATTTGTGATTGTTAACCAGATGTTCAGAGCCGTTTAGAAAGCCTTCTATTTATAGGAGTGGGCTTTGGATACTCAATTACATTTGATGAATCACTTCAACGCAATTTTTTTACTAAATCAGAAAAATTTATTGCGTAATAAACTAGTACACGTATCAACGATATTATAACAGGATTTTATATTTTCTCCTTATGGACCAGAATGTTGTGAGCTTGGAGGAAAGATCCTCCTATCGTTCAAAGAAATGAGTTACTAGTTTATAAATCATGATAAAAAAGAAAATCAATACCACTAAACCAAAATATTATTAAATTCCTACGAAAAGATTATTGAATTTGTTCTAGAGTAGGATTGAACTAGCCAGTCGTAGTGATCAGAAGCCGCCAAACCCGTCTGAAAGGTGGGTGGATACTTGAACGGCCGCAACGCTATTGCACACTAAAATTCAGGTAGTCACCGATATTGTGCACTTGGTTGAAAGGCCGCCTCTCGGCCTCACCGATATTGCGCACCTACCCTTCCGAGAACTCTGGGGTGGCTAAGGAAAAGTGAAAATTAATAACAGCTGACTTGTCAACATGCATTTATTGGCGCTGAACTCGGGGAGTTCTTGTAAACTAAACATTTAGTAATTATTGTTAAATCACATCGACATATGACTGATTTATTTATTAAGCTGCCCAATCTTCTTTTAAGAAATTCCCTTCTCTTACAAGTTCTCGTTCGGATTTCGAGAACTTCGTTAGTATTTAGCCACACATATGTATCTGCGTCCATCGATTTTAGGAGTTTTAAAAATATAATTATACGAATGCAGTGGGCTCTTCTTGTTATTGTTGAGATTGTTGACTTCAATTATTTATAGGCAAATTCCATATAGCAATATGCTATCCGACGTGACAGTGGAATAATTTTAGTATGCTATAAAAATGCGTATAAAGTATCAACAGTTAATTAATTTCCTAGAGAAATTATGTAAATTGCCTTATTTTCTATATTAAAAAAAAATCAATTCAATGGGAAAAAATTAATCCAAACAAGTGAAATCTATCCAAAATGTATCGTGTTTACAGTGCTTCCCTATTATCAGGCCGACACACTGCTAAATAATGCAGCACTATTGCACATGTTACGTGATTAAATAAGAAATATATTTTACTATAAATATGTTTATATTAGTTATAAATTAGTTTATAATTATATATAATATTTATTATAATTATTCCACACAAAAATACACATTACTTTGATTGTTAGGTACTTGAAATATTTTATATTCAATACAAATAAACTAGATATTTGTAGGATGTTCAGCCTTATTTTAAAATAAGATATACTATATTATTAAACTGCTTTATTAATGAGACAAGACAGAACGAAATTCTAAAACCAATGTATGTGGCAAGTTTTCGGGACGACTAGTAAGCTAAGGAACTGTGGCGTTATTAATTTTTCATAAAATACATTTAATTTCTTTTTATTCCAAGGCCTATATACTTATTACCACATTTCAAGGTCACATTAGATACTAAACATATAGAATAACTGTGGTCATCACAATGTGTTTCCTATCTCCATTAAAAAAATATTATTTATTAATCAAAAATAGCCTATATTAAGCAAAGCCAACTTTATTTTTATTTATTTTTTTAAGCAAAATAATTCACTGATATAAAATCGCAGTAAAATACCACATTTCACTCAATTAGAATCATCTGTTGGCCCATGACAAAATATCATCACATTTAAACAAACTATATACAACAATAATTTAAAAAGACTAATTTAAACTTTGTATCTATTAATCCTATAAATGTTACTTTATTATTATATCTAAGAGTATTATTGTAGTGCAAGCAGAGAGGGGTGAAAATACACTCGGCCAAAAGTCATCCCGCAACAAGCCAAGGAAGAGTTTAAAGTTGTGGCAAGACGTTGATGTTCTGAAATTGAACCTGTGTGGACCGTACGAAAAGTGACAAATTCCAGAACTATTACGGTGGACGCTGAGGACTCAGGTACCTGCTTGGGTCAAGTGCGCAATAGCGGCGAGGAGGTTGGGAACCCTTTTGGGAATTAAGAGTTGGTGCGCAATATCGGTGCACTGACTTGAACACACTTGTTCTCTCAACCACAGAAAATTATCATTAAATATAAATTATATGATGTTATACTATATATAATCGAATGAGTAATTATGCAGTTGCCACTCACCTAACAATATTTTAAAACTTTGTTTGTGGAATGGGTTAAGAATTGGTTATTTTTTTCACGAAAAGCGCTTTTTATTGCGTGGAAATCACGTTTTTCCCTCCACGGGACCACAGACTCTCTTGGTATTAACAGTCAGGCTGCGACCAGGACGAAATGAAACTTGATCGGTTACAGCCACTGAAGTGGGCGTGGCCTTGAAGGTCAAGTTGATGACCTACTTGAAAGAAAAGCTGGCGCCAGCAATCCACCTCCCAGATACGACCAACAGCTGGATAGTTTGAGGAATTTGGAAAATTTCGTCTAATGCAGGCTTTGGCATTATTCATTCATTATAGTAATATAACAATCGGTTTTAGTAAAAGCTATGCGGGATTCGGTAGTTCCTCGGTGCTAGTACCAACACAACAGAACGTTTTCTCTAGCACTTATATTTTCCTGTGACAATCACGCAACCACGTAAAAGTGCCATCTACACTATTTAGACGATAAACAGACGTTTATCCATGCTATCATGTGGCAGTTGTACTGATAAATAATAGTAGATATTACATTGACGTTGTTGTCACCAGAAAGTCATTTTGGTTATGACACCGAATGCTACAGTCTAAGATCTAAGAACTTAAAAAAGTGACAAAATTAACTCCACAATGTATTAAGGCAACTTAACTTGTTAATATTTAAAATAAATATTTTAAGTCAGCCATTCTGCTGTGCTACAGTGACCATCCTTTAGGAAAGTACTGATGGAATTTACGCATGTCATGATCGACATTCCACTTAAGACGGCTGTTATCCGATTTACTCGTATAATAAACAACAAGTTGTTACAGTATTACAACGTGTATCGATCACGTGACTAAGTAGAGCAGACCATCACAGCCATTCTCGGCACGTACGCAACGACATCGTGGGCCTTGACAACTGTAAGTATTGCAAGGTCCTGCTATTGAGAGACTAGCAGTCTTTGTGTCTATCTTCTCACAACGTACTTCTTTTAAGAATAGGTATTTCATCACAACTAACGGTCTCTTCCACTACCGTAAAACATAATTGTCATTGTCTCAGTGAACAAGTGTTAAAGCTCAACTAAGTGTTACTCCAACTACCGAGAGGTATAATGGTCAATATGACTGTCACCAAGTGTAACAGCACATTTAACCGTCTCTCCCACTACATGAGACATAATGGTCATTGTCACAGTGAACAAGTGTTACATCACATCTAACTGTCTCTCCCACTACATGAGACATAATAGTCATTGTCATAGTGAACAAATGTTACAGCACAACTAACTGTCTCTCCAAATAACATGAGACATAATGGTCATTGTCACATTGAACAAGTGTCACATCACATCTAACTGTCTCTCCCACTACCATGACACATAATGGTCATTTTCATAGTGAACAAATGTTACAGCACAACTAACTGTCCCTCCAACTAACATGAGACATAATGGTCATTGTCACAATGAACAATTGTTATAGAAAAACTAACTGTCTCTCCAACTAACATGATAAATAATAGTCATTGTCACAGTGAACAAGCGTGACAGCACATCTAACTGTCTCTCCCACTACCATGTGACATAATGGTCATTGTCACAGTGAACAAGTGTAACAGCACATCTAACTGTCTCTCCCACTACCATGAGACATAATAGTCATTGTCATAGTGAATAAATGTTACAGCACATCTAACCGTCTCTCCCACTACATGAGACATAATAGGTCATTGCACAGTGAACAAGTGTAACAGCACATCTAACTGTCTCTCCCACTACCATGGAGACATAATGGTCATTGCACAGTGAACAAATGTTACAGCACATCTAACTGTCTCTCCCACTACCATGAGACATAATGGTCATTGTCACAGTGAACAAGTGTTACAGCACAACTAACTGTCTCTCCAACTACAATGAGACATAATGGTCATTGTCACAGTGAACAAGTGTTACAGCACATCTAACTGTCTCTCCCACTACCATGAGACATAATGGTCATTGTCACAGTGAACAAGTGTTACAGCACAACTAACTGTCTCTCCAACTACAATGAGACATAATGGTCATTGTCATAGTGAACAAGTGTTACAGCACAACTAACTGTCTCTCTCCCACTACCATGAGACATAATGGTCATTGTCACAGTGAACAAGTGTTACAGCACAACTAACTGTCTCTCCAACTACAATGAGACATAATGGTCATTGTCACAGTGAACAAGTGTTACAGCACATCTAACTGTCTCTCCAACTACAATGAGACATAATGGTCATTGTCACAGTGAACAAGTGTTACAGCACAACTAACTGTCTCTCCAACTACAATGAGACATAATGGTCATTGTCACAGTGAACAAGTGTTACAGTACATCTAACTGTCTCTCAATTTAATTGTGCAAAGTGCTCTATTAAATAATAGTATCTATGTTTAGTATATTGTTAATCCAGCAATATATCTACCAAATATTTTTAAAATTTCCAAGGTATTAATTATTTTCTTTTGACATTTTTCACATTTTAGTCTTAATATTTTTTTTTAAGTTTCCTTTAATTTGTCTTCTTATTTGGACGTTTGGATGAATTGAATGCATTAATAATGAATACTTTTGTTTCCAAAAACTCTTCTCTGATACAAGTTAATAGTTCTGTCAAAATTGAAAATAATATATTCCTTATAAAGCTAGTCTGTTTTGGGGCAACCAAAGATTACATGCAATTAACAGATAATATAAAAAAGCGGACCAGCAAAATAACAATAAAGATTAAATGTATTTTATCTGTAAAATTTTAAATAAATAATTAACCTAATTTATTTGTTCATCTTTGCTTTTAAAATAAAAATTACCAAAACTAAATATAAACAGTAGTAAAAATTGTTATTTTACTGTGTTACTTTTGTAGTAATTATTGTTACTTATCTTCTATTTCATAATAGTTCAAATTAAGATATTTATTACAAACTATAACAAAAACAATCAAAATATTGATACCAATATGAAGACATTGACATTACAGATGTTAGACAAAAAATAAACATCGTAAAACTCTAAGTTGTTTTAGAAAATAAATATTGTAAAGTTAAATTAAAACCAATACTCACGACTTTAAACAAATAAAATAGCTTCAAATATATACTTTAAATCACTTTGTTGTCACAGATTATTTTCATTCATTTGTTAGGTTTAATTTTCTTATTTCTTAAACTTAGCTCAGAAAGGACAATTTATTAATAGCCATGGCAACTAAGGGACCTACAGCTACGAAACATGTAGAGTTGGTCTGATTTTCAGCTAATTGACAAGCCTTATACTCAGTTCCCTCCCCCTTAGATAGCATCCGGACGCTGACTACTATCCAACAGGAGTACGCCAGACTTCTCTACTAGTTTCCACGTCGATGGCAACCATTAAGTGGATGTATTAATGGGAATACTGGTCAAGAATACAACAATGCAAGTCTCCTCAATGTGTGTGGTCTTTGGGCCAACTGTCTCACTATGTGACAAGGTCGCCGTCATCTGAGAGGCCTATAATGAGATTCTCTAGAATATCT
Source organism: Stictocephala bisonia (assembly GCA_035578905.1). NCBI lineage: Eukaryota > Metazoa > Arthropoda > Insecta > Hemiptera > Membracidae > Stictocephala > Stictocephala bisonia. The sequence goes on along the minus strand of JAQJVL010000698.1, from coordinate 330,967 downwards.
CAGTATATCCTTTGGCTTAATAGTTGGTAGGTACTTAATAATTCACAAGTTATTTCCGATCGTCCTTCAAAAACCATATAAGAAATTGAAATGACGATTTTGTTTAACGGTGCTCATTATGTAACTAGATAACTAGTAGCGATTTTCTCAATTCACTATCCAAGAACAGTGACAGTTCCTAAATATTGTTAGTTACAAATAAAAGTATCCATGTGAGAAAACTTGGGATAAGATTCTAGTGCACGTCTCAAGGACCTCTGGTGGCGATGAACGTATTGTGTGAACGCCTTTGATTTAAGGTACGCTCCGAATACTATCAAAGAAAGTGATCCTAGAAAGTGAATTGTGTCGATCAAAGTGGCGGCAGGAAGTGATAATTTACATATGTGTTGTTGAATGGCGTCTTACAAAGACCTCTATCCACGTCGTGTGCTGGAGAAATTCAGAGCAGACCGCCAGTTGGTGGGTTAACTACACCAGATAGGTCATAGGGGTATGCGACTGTTATTGAGTGGCAACTAATGCATTAAAATTACTTCCATGAAAGTGGTTTTATAATACTATTTTAGGCATTTATCGTGTCTTAATTTATATTTCAGTGAGTATATCAAAGTATGAGTATTTTTCCGTGTCTTTCTTGTTTGATGAAAGAAATGTTTTTCTTCTAACATTTCTCTATGAACAATTAAACAATTAAAGTAATATTTTAATTTTTACTTATTTAAGGTGAAATAACTCAGTATACGTAAATTAGTTTGACAATTTATAGCTATGGATTTCCAAGAAGCCATAATTGATGAGTGGGAGAGTCGAGGACATTCAGTAAGTGACTCCAAATGATGAAACTCCAAGGGTATCAAAAAAGCACACCCTTAAGACGTAAACGTCCTTAGTACAATCAATACAATGGTGTCAAAAACAGAACAAATAATTGGTCTTGGAGTACAAATGAAGAGTGTTTTTATAACAACAGAAATAATTGAGCAATGGATGAGTAGTTTCTTCCTCTTTGAAAAAGGAGAAGTCGATCTTCTTTAACTTTTCCCTAGCCATTCTCCATAGACTATCGATCTGCTCGGGGAAACTCTCAGAAGATTTACGAAGAGAACCAGTACAGTACAAAGTGAATATTACTAATAAAAACTAATAGTTAAGGCCAGGATTCAGATCTGCGCTATCTCTAACTCACGTGCAAAATCCTGACGCCTTAGACCGCTCGGCCACTGACTCTCCCAGTGGATATGCGAATTAACTACGAATTACTCTGTCAGAAAATGGTCTACAGGGAACCAAATAAATTGTTCAACCAATAAGTAAGCAATTTACAAAGGGTATTTCTATATTCGGAGAGTTTCTCGACCTCTGGCGGGGTTCCTCGAGGACCGAAATGACCCCTGTTTGGGCCATCATGGCACAAGTCGTGGTCAATAATCTTATAAACGGAGGTCTTCAAGGTTTGACGGGTGATTTTGGCCAATGTAGGCCACGACAAGCGTGACACCGGCTCCACGTGCAGTCAGTCAGGCACGGCGAGTTAGTGAGGCAATACCATGCCGTATTTCCTTGTGGCTATTTTAATTTTACTACGTCTCTACTCTTGGAGCATTTTTGTAATTTTAGTTAGAATTTAAAAAAAAATGGCATTGCATTTATATGGTACTATGAGAAAAATACTGTATTTCCTTTTGTTGTATGTTAATCTTAATGGCCAGTTAAGAGAGAATATCTCCAAAATGTGGATCCACCCAATTTACTTGAAGAGTAAAATATTTACTTACCAGAGTTACTTATTCTGATAATTATGTTTTGTGGAGGGTGGAGGGACCTTTGGAATGTTAGTAATAATGGCAGATTTACTCATACTGACAATTGTGCATCGTGAAGACTGGAAGAACGCTTGGAATGTTGGAAATCCTTCCAGAGTTACTTATTCTGACTATTGTCCATCATGCAGGTTGAAGAAACATCCGGAATATTGGCTATCCTCCTATACACTGGCCGTTTGGCTATGGCATCTGAGAGATTAAATGACCTCCACCAACGCACGCACACACACCACCAGGACAGTCCTTGTCAACCTTTTTCGGCCGCCTGTGGGGTGTCTAGTACAAAATATGTATGTAATAAATATGTAATATTTTTACTATCTATTTTTCCTTTTTTTCAATAACGTTTTTGAATTCTACGTAAAATGATGTATTAAACAAGTCTAAATTTGAAATAATTAGAACCTTTTTAAGTATAACATTTAAATATATATTTTGTTGCCATTACAGCGTGAGGGAGTATATGAACTTTGTATCAGTGTAAATATTGTAAATAGTTATAGAATGTTGCCACCTGTATATTATTGATTTTCAATCTTCGGATATGGCAATCCTTACAGTGTTACTTATCCTGACTCTTGTACATAAAAAATATTGGGAGAGTGCTTGGAATGCTGGCAATCCTTCCAAAGCTACATGAAGTGTGAAAGAACGCACGGAATGTTGGTTGCCTTTCCATACATAATTACTTATCCGAACTATTTTGCACCATGGATAGTAGATAAACGTTCGGAATATTGGCAATCCTTCCAGAATTACTTATCCTGGCTATTTCGCACTGTGGGTGGATATCAAAGAAGATATCGGATAACGAAATGTTGGAAATTCTTCCAGAGTTACTTATCCTGACTATTTTGCATCATGAAGAGTGGAAGACCATTCAAAATGTTGGCAATCCTGAATATTTTGCACCATGGTGGTTGAAGATCGTTCGGAATGTTGGCAATCCTGACTATTGTTCATCATGGAGGGTGAAGAACGTTCGGAATGTTGGCAATCCTGACTATTGTTCATCATGGAGGGTGAAGAACGTTCGGAATGTTGGCAATCCTGACTATTGTTCATCATGGAGGGTGAAGAACGTTCGGAATGTTGGCAATCCTCCCACAGTTACTTAGCCAAGAGCCGTCTCGGTTTCTTTGCAAACTCGTCTGCCGTCCTTGACTTTTACCAATAACAACTTTCTCCCTCGCTTTGCCGACGTAACGCCGCCTCCCTGCCAAGATAGGTTAACTTAAAATCTTCAATTTAACATTTTAGTCTATATATTAATATAAAAATCATGTATGGATGTTAAGCACGTTGGAAAATGGCGTGCTCTGCTCCATAAGGATTGCATCTTCTAGTAGTATAAGAACGTCAAATTTATTCGTAATCTAGCTCCCGACGTTATTATTGTTAATTTACAAATATTAGGTAGTCTAAATTGATAACTTTCCATGACTTTTGCCATTTACTATTAACCTCTTTTATCTGTTACATGTGATTAAAATAAATAAAGGCTCAATACGGTATTTAACTTAAAGGTATAGTTTTTGGAATAAATCATCTTCCAAAGTTGGATTATGAAGCGTTTACTCGATGTATGGCCGATTTGATGTATATTTACTTTTGTTAACTCTCAGGCTTTTTTAAATGAACTATTTTTAACCACATACATTATATAAGATTTAAAATAGCATTCCAAATTAGCTACTTGTCAGTTTTACCATTTACCTGCAGAGTGTTTGTGGTCGGTTATTTGTCAATACAATAAATATGTAATGTCGGTACCTGCTTCTAAGGGTATAAATGTTTGGAATGTTGTCAAACCTTATTATAATATTATGAAGGTTTTTATTCCACTATGATCATGTATATTTACTTTTGTTTCATATTTCTTAAAAAATCAAAACATATTTATAGCTTTATAAAAAGTAAAGGCATACGTCACATGGATTCGAATTTGTTATATTTCCACGATCGATTAAAAATAGTTACAAATTTGGAAAGGTTCAATTAAATATTAAGAGAAAATCGACTAAGGTTATAATACCTTTCGATTATAAAGATCAGTCAGGCAAGGTTGTGCAGTATGAGGTCCTGTGGGAAAGTCCTGGCTGGCCGTGTGAACTGCAACAACGCCAATTATACAGTGAGAGCTACCATAGGATTGCCAAATTGAATCACCATTGCATAACAAAGCCATACTACATAAATCATATTTATATAAATTTAAATATAACTGTTAAGATTGGTTACATATAATCGATCCTGCACAGGATGGGCCCGATCGGATTCACTTTACCAATTTGACTTTATACTTTGATTCTATAGAAAAAGTGGTAGGCCTGAGTATAAAATTAATTCTTTTTCTGTTTATTCATTCAAAGAAAAGTGTTGTAATCGAACCATTTATAATTTGTAAACCATTAGTCTAATGTATTTAGTCTAGAGGACACCTCGCTGCCCTCGTGACATCTTGGCATTCGGCCTCGGCATGTAACTTTTGACTGCAAATATTAGTGGTTGAACTGAATTAAGTAAAATCATATTAAATAAAGTTATTTATACTAGCTCCCTCACTGCACGTGATCTGCCCTCTATTTATAGTCTAAATATAAACACTCAATGTTGTTACTTAGCAATTTCAAAAGTTTTCGTTTTATTTAACAGCTGATGTTTACATACACTCAGACAGAAATGCATTCGCTTTTTTATATTTATAATTCAAAGAAAACTTCAATCTAATCTAACGTTCTCTAAATCAAAGAATCAATCTAACTTTCTCTAAAATTCGTAAAGATCTAACCTTCTCAGTATTATAAACATCATTATTTACATTCCAATTAAAGCTGTTACCTTTTGACTAATTTAAACCTCCCTCCATGTTATTCTAATGGCCTAAAAACATTCAGGTCTTCCCACGCCCTTTAGGGTTAAAGTGAACAATTAAGACATTGTCGCATAACAAAAATAGAGACAAATGTTTTGACTCTTAAATGTTAAAATCGGCCAAGAAGTAAGGGAGGAGTTACGTTGACAACAAACGCCTTCGCGTATTATACATAAGGATAAATCTAAACTATTAGATCTATATAATCTACTATGCTAAAAAACTAAGTGATTCATGGAAACTGAATTTTTGAAATTTGAAGGGGCTGTTTCCCTTCGTGAAAAAACGACAAAACATTAGTTTCTTTTCAAGGATTCGGTCCGTAATATTGATCGATACTAGAGCAGTCGGAGATCTGCTCTAATAGACCGTAATATTGATCGATAATAGAGCAGGTGGAGAACTGCTCTAGTAGACCGTAATAATGATCGATAATAGAGTAGGCGGAGAACTGCTCTAGTAGACCGTAATATTAATCGATAATAGAGTAGGCGGAGAACTGCTCTAGTAGACCGTAATATTGATCGATAATAGAGTAGGCGGAGAACTGCTCTAGTAGACCGTAATATTGATCGATAATAGAGTAGGCGAGAACTGCTCTAGTAGACCGTAATATTGATCGATAATAGAGTAGGCGGAGAACTGCTCTAGTAGACCGTAATATTAATCGATAATAGAGTAGGCGAGAACTGCTCAAGTATACCGTAATATTGATCGATAATAGAGTAGGCGGAGAACTGCTCTAGTAGACCATAATATTAATCGATAATAGAGTAGGTGGAGAACTGCTCTAGTAGACCGTAATATTAATCGATAATAGAGTAGGTGGAGAACTGCTCTAGTAGACCGTAATATTGATCGATAATAGAGTAGGCGGAGAACTGCTCTAGTAGACCGTAATATTGATCGATAATAGAGTAGGCGGAGAACTGCTCTAGTAGACCGTAATATTGATCGATAATAGAGCAGGCGGAGAACTGCTCTAGTAGACCGTAATATTGATCGATAATAGAGCAGGCGGAGAACTGCTCTAGTAGACCGTAATATTGATCGATAATAGAGTAGGCGGAGAACTGCTCTAGTAGACTGTAATATTTATCGATAATAGAGTAGGCGAGAACTGCTCTAGTAGACCATAATATTAATCGATAATAGAGTAGGTGGAGAACTGCTCTAGTAGACCGTAATATTGATCGATAATAGAGTAGGCGGAGAACTGCTCTAGTAGACCGTAATATTGATCGATAATAGAGTAGGCGGAGAACTGCTCTAGTTGACCGTAATATTAATCGATAATAGAGTAGGCGGAGAACTGCTCTAGTAGACCGTAATATTGATCGATAATAGAGCAGGCGGAGAACTGCTCTAGTAGACCGTAATATTGATCGATAATAGAGTAGGCGGAGAACTGCTCTAGTAGACCGTAATATTGATCGATAATAGAGTAGGCGAGAACTGCTCTAGTAGACCATAATATTAATCGATAATAGAGTAGGTGGAGAACTGCTCTAGTAGACCGTAATATTGATCGATAATAGAGTAGGCGGAGAACTGCTTTAGTAGACCGTAATATTGATCGATAATAGAGCAGGCGGGGAACCGCTCTAGTAGACCGTAAGTTGGTTTTTGTACAAAATTTAGTATATTTATTAGAAACGTTAAATTTCATTCTTAATGATTTTAGATTTAACAGCTCATGGTAACAACTTATGGACCTATAGAAAGTGTCTTTAATAATCATACATAATTCATTATAACTAGTTTTAATAGTAAACATCTAACGTACAGTCGAAACAGAGAAGCATGTTTATGCCCGCAGACGGTGAAATTGCATTGCGTGGGCTACTTAACCTTCCAGCGGCGGCTTGGCAATTTGGGGAAAGGCCCTCTTAAAAGCGTCTCAGTAAAGATTTACAGTTGAAAATGTTCACATTTATACTTCTAATTATAATTTCTATTTTGGACGAAATAAATAAGGTAATTAATTGTTTTCTAACTAAATCAACCCGAAAGTGTTTTCTAAGGATGCCCCTTATTTCTCCAAAACGCAATTTGGCTACTGCTTCTTTATTGCGTCACAAAGTTTGAAGGGGCCGTCCACTCTTGTAGTACGTACAATCACTATTTCCCTCGATTAACAATTAGAGAAGATTACAGTTTGATCCTCAAAAATTCAATCATATATTGTTAATAATTAATTTAATAATAATTTTGTAGGAAAATATTTTGCCAGAGTTGTTACTACAGAACAAAAATGTACTTTCAGTAATCAATGGGCGGACAGTTGCTATCTGATAGTCACAGTCTACATGTGCCGTCTTCACTGCACCTACTTACAGTGCAGTAGTTAACAAGCCGATTTCTTTACGAGATATAGTAACAATCAAGTGGCGTGGTCTAAAACTATTTTCATAATACAACGTGTTAAATGTGGTAAAGCATGCAGTTGGTTACTCAGATATATTGTTACAATTAAAAAATAACAATCAAATAAACAATAAGTTAACAAAGAAAAACTGTTCAAAACAAATAATTACCAAATTATTAATTAATAATTGAATTGAAAACTGAACAGTTGAAGCAGAGGTATCCACAATAACTCAATGCCATTTAATAAAATGTTCACAAGGAAAAACAAAACTTCAAAACTACGTCTTAAACTCACTCATAAAAATATTTGTTAACAAAATAAATGAATTCAATGACAACTAAATACAAAAACCTAATTACTAATAACTTTTAGCACAGCAAATAAACTCGCTCTCAAAATTCACGAAATAAATACAAAATTCTACAAACCCAAAATTATTGCTTTTACTGTTTAAAGGACGTATAAAAATACAATTAGTCAAAGCCAACTGCCCACAAAAATATAAATAATGTTAAAATCATGGTACAAAATTGTATAAACACAAAAAAGTCACTTATTTTTTAAAATGATATATTAAGTGGCGGAGCATGTCTCTCAGAGCGTCCTGCTCGGCACCTTCACAGTCTACACCTACACAGAAGGTTTAACTGATAACATATATTAAGTGGCGGAGCATGTCTCTCAGAGCGTCCTGCTCGGCACCTTCACAGTCTACACCTACACAGAAGGTTTAACTGATAACATATATTAAGTGGCGGAGCATGTCTCTCAGAGCGTCCTGCTCGGCACCTTCACAGTCTACACCTACACAGAAGGTTTAACTGATAACATATATTAAGTGGCGGAGCATGTCTCTCAGAGCGTCCTGCTCGGCACCTTCACAGTCTACACCTACACAGAAGGTTTAACTGATAACATATATTAAGTGGCGGAGCATGTCTCTCAGAGCGTCCTGCTCGGCACCTTCACAGTCTACACCTACACAGAAGGTTTAACTGATAACATATATTAAGTGGCGGAGCATGTCTCTCAGAGCGTCCTGCTCGGCACCTTCACAGTCTACACCTACACAGAAGGTTTAACTGATAACACTCAAATAAATGAACATTATTTTATAATTCTCGTTTTACGATTCCACATATTTAGTTAGCCACATCAGACACTTAGTGGCTGATCGTTTGTCAGTTTTACCGTTATTATTTCATTTTATTAGCAAACATTTTGCACAATACAGGGGAGTATGGTGGTTTGGGACCATGTTGTTAAAAGGTACCACAAAAACCAAAACATTTATCCCTTTAACCAAAAACGCCAAAACGTGGGTTTTCAGCTCAAGGATTCGGTCCGTAATAATGATCGTATCGCAACACTTTAATTGTGGTTTGCTAGCTGAAGGACTGTTCTAGTGGATCGTAAGTTGGTTTTTGTGAACAATTGAGATTTTTGTACGGTTTTTTATTAATGGCGAAGCTTTAAATGTAATTCGTAACAATTTTAAATTGAAAAACTTATAATTTCAACTAATGGTCCATTTGATAGGACCTTTCTTATTGAACAGAGTTCACTATGACTTATTTGTAATACAGTTGAAATAGGCAAGTGGCGGGAATCAATTATAGTGCGCATTAACGCCTGATTATTCGTACCTTATTTTTCAATACGCTATTTTTAAGCCATATTGGAAGGTTGTGTGATTAGCACATTCTGAGATTACAAGGGTTTACAATAATAACGAGAGTAATTTTTTATGAAAGTAAAAATTCCAGGAATCACGCATTTTGTGTTCTTTTAGCCTAACTTCCAGTGGTCTTTTTGTTTCCCTTATGTATTTTTCATTGCATTCACAAGTAATGCAATATACTACGTTTTTGGAGGATTGCTCCTCATTCTTTGTTTAGTTTTAGGTTTTTAGGTTAGTGGCACTGACCCACCTGCCCACCCATACATGTACAGTGGGACTGACCCACCCGACCACCCATAAACGTACAGTTGTACTGACCCACCCGCCCACCCATACACGTACAGTAGCACTGACCCACCTGCCCACCCATACACGTACAGTGCCACTAACCCACCCGCCCGCCTATACACGTACAGTAGGACTAACTTATTATGCTAAAAATTTAAATTTGAATGTATTAAGTTTAACAGTTTTTATGCAAAATTTTAAAGGGTACTGCCTTGTTTCAAAATTAGTAAATGTAAGTTTTTTTTGTCTTCAAACCATAATACAATATACATGTTACTAAAATAACAATTTATAATGTGGTAAAACTCAATTATACCGAATTTATAAATCAACAGTAGTAGAAACTAGGGACAGGTTTAGGAGCTGCAATTTAAATAATGTTAGCGAAGGATATATTACTTTCGTTTGCACGCATACAAAAATGTTAAGTTTTTTAATTTGTAAAAGTTATTTTGGAAATAATAAAAATAACTCAGATTCATACGCACGCCGTCCCCTAAAATTCCAAACCACTGATGCACATAAAAAAGGAGAAAGTTTGTTGTGACCTTGCATCCGTTTACAAATGATGCTTGGGAAAACAACGCCATAACTTGTTTTCCTTTATCTAACACAGTTCCTGTTTGTATTAAACGTTATCTCTTGCTAATATATAAAACCCCGTGTGTGTTTTTATTCGACACTTTTGTGCAATTATACACCTTTTTGTTTTTTCTTTATTGAGAGCTGTGTTAAGTTTGTCAACCTATTTCTGACAATTCAATGAAAGTAAGTAAAGTAGCCTAGTATTAACTTTTGGTTTCATTACAGAGAACAAAGAAAGAAACAGATGTCTCTTTCTTAAGGACGTAGCGAACGTCTAAACGGATTACAAATAATGTTCAGTAAACATAGTAAATTCAACGTTTATCCTTGAAGATATGGGGGGGGGGGATAAGGGTTGCCTGACAAGGTGCTTGCTCTGCCATCGCACGGCAAACAGTAGAAATAACTACTCGACACACATTTAGCGCACTATAGGATGCGACCTCTGTTTCACTCATCTTTGCGGTTCTTGCTATTTCGATCCTCACTCGTGTGCATTGCAATTCAATTTATCTTGTGACTGAACTTTTCGTTTTTATGTTTAAAGGAGGGCCAGGAATCGAGAATGCTACAGTTAATGCCACAATCCTTAGATGAAGGTTGAGCATGCGCCACTAATGAAGCTTTATGTATCACACCATTCCTGGTTTTGAATAAGGAGAAAACCTGAGGTAAACAGAACACCGCTAACACAGAAACACGTGAAATAAACTTACAATAACAACAGACTTGACCTTAGAAAAACTCCCTTTCTCTGTACTAAATAATTCACCATTCAGATAGATGAAAACCCTATTGTAATAGTCCTGAAGGCATAACTGTACTACAATGGCGTAATCAAACATGAGCCTTCGCCTTAGGGCAAAATCATTGGTCTGAGATAAAAGCTCAAGCCGTTCTAGCAATAAGACAGCCAAAAGTGCTAGATCATTGAACCTTGGGCGGGCGTAGCTTGATGCCCAGGAAACTCAGAGTTCTAGAGAAAACAGAATAAAGTAAAATTACAGGTATATTGTTCGTACATTTTAAAGGTACATTAGGAAGCGCGTCGTCCTCCTCCTCCATAAAACATTGTCGTACGTACAATATAAGGCCCCCTCCGGGAGCTCTCTTTCGAATGTCTAATAAACCAAGGTGGACGAAAGGGCTCTCCTGTATGAGGGTAGGTGTAAGTATGATAGTCATTCTAATGCTGACCATACGGTGATATCGTGAGCGAGAGGGACATGAATTGTGCATGAACCGCAATGCATGCATATGTTTCACTACTTCCACCGAATAGTAAATTTGTGACTATAACTACGTCACCGTACGGTTAATTGTGGTACACATTTCAAATCCCTCCATCACGTCACATTGTGATACATATTACCGTATTCTCCATAAAACCTATCACGTCATATTGTGATACATATACAGCAGTTATCCTCCATAAACACACACTGTGGTACACATGTCAAATCCCTCCATCATGTCACATTGTGATACATATACAGCAGTTATCCTCCATAAACACACACTGTGGTACACATGTCAAATCCCTCCATCACGTTACATTGTGATACATATACCGTATTTCTCCATAAACACACACTGTGGTACACATGTCAAATCCCTCCATCACGTCACATTGTGATACATATACAGCAGTTATCCTCCATAAACACACACTGTGGTACACATGTCAAATCCCTCCATCACGTCACATTGTGATACATATACAGCGGTTATCCTCCATAAACACACTGTGGTACACATGTCAAATCCCTCCATCACGTTACATTGTGATACATATACAGCAGTTATCCTCCATAGACACAAACTTTGGTACACATGTCAAATCCCTCCATCTCGTCACATTGTGATATGTATACAACAGTTCTCGTCCATAAATACATACTGTAGTACATATATCACATTACTCCATCGATTAACACTGAGGTGCACGTACCACACCACGACACTGAAGGATACCTGTGGTGCATGTCACAAAGTATTGTTCACTGAGCATCATTACCGCTCTACCGAACTATTTAATCAGACCGTGTTTCTAGGTTACTAGTTCGTTTGCTCTTACTAATAGATAGTCTTGTTGAGTGTGGCCGGTAGGTAAATTGTTTTGGATAGAGAATCCTTCAAACTAATACTAACCAGATTAAAACAGTAATTTATTTTGTTTTCGTTAATGAAAATGCGAATTCATTCGAACTTCGTGTTATGAAGATTTTTTTTAAGACTCATAGAGTAGTAGATATAGTCAAAAAGCACTCTTGGACTTTGGCGTGGTTAGAGCCTGTGTTACCTAGGCTACATTCACAGTTTCTGTATTTACTCAAGAATATTTTTCTGTAAAGTTTTATTTTTTAATGTTAAATAACATGAGACTGTTAATTATTTCTTACCTAAAATATCATTTCAAACGAATTATCTTACTTCATGCTTATTATTAAAGCCCAGATGCCTCGGACATGGAATCAGTGCACCAATACTATAGTGGTTTGTGTAATATAATGATGATAAATCAGGATGTAAGCCGTCCAGTTAATTGTACAGCGTCTATGTTAAATTTAAAGTTCGTTTCATTATAATTATTTTAGTTAATAATATTTTATATATTACATAAAATAGAATTAAATTTTTTTCTTATTTAAAATGTATATAAAATATAATAATGTAAATAAATGTAAAATATGTAAATAAAAATGGACGAACGCCTAAATTTGGAAAAACTCTTATTAACTTTACGAAGTAAAATTAAATCAACAATAAGGAAATGTTATTATTTACGAAATGTTTGCGACGAACAAACTGTGAGAATGCTTTATTTTGCACGAGCAGACTCACGACTACAGTGTTGGGGAGGTGCTTTTAAAAACTACATTTCCAAATTAAGAAAAACACAAAACCACCTTATAAGAATAATTAGTCATAAAAAATCAGAGATAGTTAATTTAATTTATAATGTAGATTAAAAATCCTTCGAATTCAACATATTTGTTTATTTATACAGTTTTAAGATTTTTTTATGTAAAGAGTGGCAATACTGGCACTACAGACCTCTTCTATAATACTAGAAGTAGACTAAATAGAACCTAAATAGAAACGTCCAAAAATCACTAAAAATATTTTAAAACAATCATTTCAATACATTTGACCCACATTTTTAAACAAACTGCCACAAAACTCTGTAAATCTAAAAAAACGTTTCTTCTAAAGTAAAATGTTGGTTATTCAAGCAACAAGATATAGAGTTAATTTGTGTTTCTTTAAGCTGATTATATATGACTTATAATTATTATTTTTATATATGTATTCAAATAAAAAGGTTTGAATACATATACAAAACAGAGTGCCATAGAAAGTTTTGCTGGGTTTTTACGTTAAGAAACACTCATATTTTGTGTTAGTAATATATTTTTTGTATAATTATTTAGTTTTAAGAAGTTTTTGTAATATTTTTTTATGCCTCAAAACTGACCACAAATACTTGCAACTGTGGCAGGTATTTCCTAAGTTGATTCTTTGTTTATATATTTGTATGTATAATAATGGAAAATAAATCACTATTCATAAAAAAAATCGATAAGAACATATGGGTTACAAGGGTGTTAAAGTTGTTTATGTCCTATTATTAAAAATCCGATAAAAACACTTATAGCAATTATTTAATTGCAAAGATAAGAAGTCTTTTATTTATACAATTACTGTATTTCATTTCTAGGTTTTTTTCTATAAAAGAAAATAAGTTGTATGATGACCGATCTATATTCATTATAGAACAAAGTTTTGATTTTGTTATACCCATCTGAAAACAAACCCTTTCAAAAATAGATTTTGTTATTAGTGTTGAAAAGCGGTTAATTAGTGTAATATACAACAGTTCGATTATGTGTAGAAGAATTCTTCTACAGAGATATCTTAAAAATGCACTAATTAAAATTTTTTGTGCATTTTAAAAAAATACACAAATCCCTTATATTTTTTACACGCAGATAAATAGCTACTATTTATTAATGTAAACAGTTTTTAAAACGTAACAACTAATTGTTATTTGATATGATAGGGTGTCTGTTCACGAGTAGTAATACTGGCCAAGTTATTAGAAGGGCGCGAGGTGTAGGATTAGTTGATGAAAGAAAATATAAGGGGTTGAGGTGCATGAAGGAGAATGGTAGGAGAAGTAGGGTGGAGAAGAAGGGTACAGATGGGTGAAACTGATTACACTTATCATCACTCAAGGATTAACAGACCGGTTGATCGAAAAGAAATAAAATGATTTCGTTTCGGGATTTCCATTGACTAATAATCCAACACCCAACACTGAAATAATTTCCAGAAAAAATATATATATATATTTTTTTATTTTAATTATTATATTTGACGATTGTTGACTTGCACACTTTGCCTTGAAATGGTTGGTACACCTACTGTGCACACTAATGGTTCTGGAGAATCGCCACCATTGATATCATTAATGATGAGGTCACAGAGAACCTTCTGTTCTCTGACCAAATGGCTTTGTAATAAAGTTTACATGTGATCTTCCTGATCACATTCGTCACGGCCGCGGTGGCCTGACCCTGTGTGGTTCAATGGTCTCTCTCTAGCTGTTTGCCATTCAGCAGCCATTGTCGCCAACGTTGGTCCTTTGTTGTCTTCCAATACCCATTGCCATTCCTCGGCCATCTTCCAGTTCTCACGACTCAAAGTGTCAATGTCACTACTTAAGACGTACTAACTAAGATACGGAGTAAATAAAAAATTGACACACACACACACGCGCGCGCGTGCGCACGCACGCACGTACGCATACACGCACACAAACATATATATATATATATATATATATATATATATATATATATATATATATACATATTACAGTGAAAAATTTACGAAAAATCTCGTTTTTATGACATAAATTGAATAAACATTATGTGGCTACAAACATGTATATATTGAAGCTAAAAATAAAAATAACATAAACAAAATAACCAAATTGAGATGATAAACATAATACTAACGAGGAAGAGAAATTGAGTTGCTTGATGTTTATTGAAGTTATTAACAGAATTACATTCGCCAAAATTCATTTTCACAAAATTAACCACCATGAACACCACACAGTATGACCAATCAGCCCTGCAATCTCCTTGTGAATCATCTCTCTACCTTTAGAAAGATAGACATTCAACATTTCTCCCCTCTGTGATTGGTCAAACAGTCCTCCCCTCTGTGATTAGTCAAACAGTTCTCCCCTATGTGATTAGTCAAACAGTCATCCCCTCTGTGATTGGTCAAACAGTCATTCCCTCTGTGACTGGTCTATCACTATAAGGCAACAAAAAAATTTTTTTGGACATACAAATTGGATGGTGTGAATTATAAATGGCCAGTTTATAAAACGACTTGCGCGTTGAATTTAGCGTATATAAAGATTAAAGTGGCAGAGGGAAAACGTTCTCCGTCTCTCGTTGGCATGAGAGGCGGTGTTTGGAGTGGGGACAGCGTTTTTTTACATGTACAGTAATATCTTAACCTTATTATTTCAGTTTTAATGTAGTTCACTCAACGTGTTAATTACACTATAAATATTTCAAATATAGAATAACAAAATGACAAAAAAGCAAATTGAATTATAATATAACTTGTTAATGATAACAAACCGGCTTTCATTACCTAATTCCTCACTCTTATCTCAACTCCTTTTTCTCTTATACCATGTACCAGCTGTCCTATATTTCAGTCCCTACCTCGTGCCTGGCCTACCTATAGTCACCTAGCACAAAGACATCGTAAGCGGGGCTTGCTACTGCGTATTCATGAGAACGGAATGTTTAAGTGGCACCTCGGTCCGGTGGTGGAAGAAGAGTAATTTTTCATCTCACTTCCACAACAAACTATATCTCTCTCAGACAAGTGCTTTTATTAAATTGCAATCTAAGTACCCGAACTGTAATAAAATATGTAATAAAGTAAGCTTAGCAAAAAGTTACGAATTTTTAAAAGTTTTAAAAGATCTAACTGTTCAAAACAAGGAAAGATGTGTTCATCATAATAGTGCAAGTTAAAAATAAATTTGATATAATTATGGTGTATAGTCTGAAGACTAACCATTAGCTCAACAGTCAGTCATGTCATAAGTAACAACGTAGTTGAAGTGGGGTAGCAGCCACTCCAAGACGTGCATGCTGACAAAAACTCGGTTGTAACTGTCTTGCACCATGTGGGGGTTTGATAATTGTAATTTTTGAAACTATCACATCAATGGTGGTTTAATTTCACTGTAAAGGCAGTTAATTGGTTAATTTTAGAGATGGTGAAGAGACAGTCTCTGTTTCCGTTGCATTCACTTTAATCAATGTCTTTAGCCTCAATGTCAGTCTAGTGTTAATCAGACCCGTACTGACCATATCATCGATTCCAAAGTTGTAGTATATTTACAAATCATCTGCGTAAAGACGATAATTTTAATGAGCAGTATTGTTAGTTACGTTGTGTATCTAGAGTGAGGATAGATACCTCAAATTACAGATACAGCACATTTGCCGAATCTCCCAACTCATCGCAGATTGCTCCTACGGCTAGTGTTGAAACTACGAGGAGGTTGGGTACTCTACAACACATACTCAACCGTAACCATAGCAACGCTTGACGCCTTGCATGGCTATCATTAAATCAAATATAGTTGTAATGAATACAGTTTGAATGCATTAATTTTTGTATCTTTAATTTAAATGCACAATATTAATTAATTAATTGTAAATAAACAGCTAGAAAATCTACTTCTGACTTTTGGAGCGTTAAAGTCTCCAATCGTGTACTATGAATGTTGTATTTAGTTTTGTTGAGTGGCCACTTCATAACCTGACCACCCTAGTAATAAAAATTGAATACATCGTAATATATGTAATCCAAAAATTATGTAATCACTTCTCATGAAATATCCGAAACCAATGAACAGATTTGGAGGGAAGTTAGACTTTGTATCATTGAGACCCACTAAGAAAGGAGTTCCCTAAATTTCATGTCTAAGAAGTATAAACAGCTGCTAAACGTTTCCTTTTTACATAAAAGAACCATTGGCATTAATTTAATGTAATAATTTATTTCAAATTGCGGATATAAAAAATATAAACATAACCAAAAACCTAGGCTAATTCTGTTTTCCTTGTGATATGTTTAAGGTCTAATAACAATTTTGACATGTATTAGGCTTAAGCGGCCGGTGTTATAACTAGAATCTGTATTTTCCGGTGGCAACCACGTCAAGGTGCTATTTACATTATTTACACCCTCACAGATATCACTGAGGATGCCACATCACAGTGTGTGGTTTTCCTTTTCCTCGAACAGGCAGAAGTATGGTTCACCTTAAATAGGCTTAAGCTAAATGTGGACAAAACGCAGTCCCTACTGTTTACCTTGAAGACTGGTCTACCGGAGGAGAGTGCCGTAAAACTACTAGGGTTCTGGATTGACCCAAAACTAACCTGGAATCACCATATTTCTCAGGTATGTGTCAAACTATCTAGAGTATGTTACCTACTCAAGGAATTAAGACACATTGTATCTAGGCAGTATTTGCTGATGGTCTACCATGCCCTCTTCCACAGCCACGTGATGTACGGTATCCTGGTCTGGGGACACTCGTCATCGGTACGTGACATACTCCTCCTCCAAAAGAGGGCAATCCGAATTATAACTGGCTCTGGCCATGCAGACCATTGCCGGCCCATTTTTATTGAGTTGGGAGTCCTTACAGTGGTCAGTCAATATGTTTTCAACATACTTATCACTCTTAAGGAAAATATAGGAAGCTTCACAAGAAGAAATGAACTGCACAATTATGGCACCCGGAACAGAGGGAGATTAGACATGCCGCGATGCAGACTAAGTTTTATACAAAGAGCCTATCCTTACTCGGCCATCAGGATTTTCAACTCACTACCAGAACAGATTCGGGAAATGGACATAAAAAGTTTCAAAGACCACATAAAGGGGTGTCTAGTAAATAGGCCGCTTTATTCACTCCTGGAACTTGCTGAGGAACCACTTATAGCTCCTTTGCCAAATTGAGCTTGTTCTAGCCTCCGCCTCTTGTAATTATGTATATAGTAGTTTTAGTTTTGTGTTGACGCAATCTATCCGATGAGTTCCGTCAGCGATGAACCCTACAAGTATTCAAGTATTCAAGTAAGTAAGTATGGGCGAAACGTCCGGTTACTTTGTAAATAATATATATAGCACCTTGACGCGGTTGTCACCGAAAAATATAGATTCTAGTTATAACTCTGATATGATTGCTATTTTTTAGGGTTTTTCTAGATTACAAAACTTTGTTATATTCGAGAATGGCAGCAGTCTAAGCCTTTATACTGATGAAATGGTTTAGAGAGAGATAAGCGTAGAAAACCACTCCAAAGGTAAGCAAGGGATATTGGCTGGTAATTATATAAGAGACAATTTAAGTGATGTAATTTAGAAAAAAATCGTTTTTGAACTTTTAAAAACATGATTATCCCTTGTGAATAGTACGTACCGGTGCCTACGTCAACTGTTTGTAATATCCTGAGTAAGCTGGGGAGGGTCGTGGGTCGAGCTCCATTGTGTTTGGTGTCGCAAGTGGGCCGTCACTTCACTCGACCCACGGCAATGATGCGTCTACCTTGGGCTAAGCAATGGTTTCCAATGCATGCATGGAAACTTCTCATGGAAGTAAATCCCAAACAATTCAGTTACGAATTAACTTAAACTTTCTAGATTAAAAAGAGGGGATCTGGAGTGATAAAACTGTTGGTTTTCGGTCAGCGCGAATCTTTTCTGCGAAAGATCAATATTGAATTAAACATAACTTTCAATGCTATACTGTATGGTAAATATTTAGATTCAATTACTATAAAAATAATTATATTTGCAGATTAGTCAGTGTAGCGTGGTTAGTTGAAGCCTAGCTCGATAAGCTAAAGATTCTCAGTTTAATTCTAAACAGAGTCATAATACATTTGGAAATGTATCGCCTAAAAACCATTGGTATATTAATTATTGACACTTTCTAAGGAATACGGCCTTATTTTGTAACAATGACTTCATTTCTCATTTACACTCATCACACGCATTCGAAATCAATATTCACCCATATCTTGACGATCAGCGTTTTTAAGGATAGATAAAATTAAAAATATATACATTTTCTCTAATTAAATTAAGTAAAAGCATAGCTAAAATGTTATTCCCTATAATAGCACCCACTGAAATTCACAAACAACTGTATATCTGACGACTCGAAATTGGTGTTATCTAGAGACGCTTGTTACTTTGAACCCTGAGTCATTGTCAGTGACTCACAGAATAGCCAAACTGGGGGTTGAGTCATAAGAAAATGTGTAAATATCTGAAAACCTCATTAGCAGCTTTGGCTACAGATAATGTCTAACTGCATGGATTCAATAGTGAGTCGACATTCAAATGTTTAATATTGATTGACATTATTTGATGTTTACTTATTTAGACAATACGTAAACCATGACGTGTAAATGACGATGTTTAATTCAATCAATTTCATACACTATCCGTGTTTCGATTATTAGCTATTATTAATACTTTGCCTGTTATTTTAAATATAAACAAAAAAAGTAAAATTTATCTTGAAAAAAATTAGAATATTAATGTCTTTGTTTAATTTTTGGAGGTGGTGCTCCATTTAATGCTATCTATATCATGTTTGGGCTACTTTTTCTCGCCTTTTTTTACTGATTTTACTGTTCATTGTTTTATGTTTTCATTTCAACCAATTTTTAAAATCAGATCAATTTTAAGTATGTGTAACCAAACATACAAATAAACAATACAATAAAAAAAAAAAAAAAAAAAAAAAATGCTAGGAAATCAAAATTACAATTACATTAATACCTACACAAAGATATATCAAATATAAACAAAAAAAGAAGAACATAAATCAAAATCAAAGTAGTTGAGAAATGAGAAATTGTTGAGTAAAAGATACGTTTGCTGCAAAATTTAACTTAAGTTGCCACAAACCAAGCAAAGATAACTGCATAAAAAACAAGGAGTAAACAGCATTTTACGTATGACACTTAGCACAGTGTTTTTTGTACAAATTCTGTTTATAGTTGAACTATTGAAGTAGGAAGTAAAGTCTTGCACCGTCAACCAACAGCTGTATTGTCGGGTCCAATCCTTGAACCACGGGTCAGCAAGGACAACAGGGCGGTCTGAATGCAAGTGTCGCAGATTAATTCATATTACTCAGGGGACTTCCTGCAGGAAGCCACCTTGACTTGTAACTGTTCGCGTGATCGCCAAGTTAGCGGTGCCTGTGTCGGTCTGCCTTGGGGAGTCGATTGCCTTGGCCCCTGGTTTTACTGGCCGTTAGTACTTACACATTGTCCTCTAATTTATTATCTAAACAGCGAACGAATCAGAAATTTGTCAAAACTACCAAAAACCAAAGATACCTGTAACGACCGTGACAAGATGTTCTTTACACTATTTACATCTCTTTTCGCCCATGATGTGATGTAACATCCTTATTTGTATATCTGTATATCTATTAATACCGACACGGCGTCCGCTCAATGGTTGCTAATGACACGGAAACTATTAGAGAAGTCTGGACTGTCCATGTTGAGTGGTAGTCAGGGTTCGATGTTGTGTAGGGAAGAGAACCGAGTATCAGGCTTGTCAGCTGAAAATTAGACTGATACTTGGATTCCCCGGAAACTGTAGAAAGCTATAGACCCCTTAGTTGCCCTGGTAATTGGGCTATTAATAAATAAAAGTTAAAAAAAAAGTTAAAGATCGTTTTGTTTTATCAGGCAAAGTTAGGGCTAAGAAGCCCTCTCTAACACTTAACCTGGGCATCAACGGCTTAAGGGTGACTTCCAAATCACCACCATTGTCCGGACAGGCGGGCTGCGTGCAAGGATTGGATCGCTCAGACGGTCACCCATCCAAGGGACAGCCACACTCGATGTTGCTTGATCTGTTATCTTGCTATAGCGTCGGAACCCTTCGGTCAAGGCCACTGGCAAACCGAAGGAATCTTTTTAAGGAACAATTGACCGTAGTTACTAACAATGCCTACACTCATATCACTCATTCAACCCTCAAATTCGCCCATATCTCTACGATCGGTATCTTAATAATAAACAATTAATAATAATGAATAAACAAATAAATAATTATAAGGTATGTGGTATGTCTCAGAGATGCCACTGAGACCACAGCGTGGGCGTAACATTTGGTGATGTAAACAACACATTGATGGAGTCGTTACCAGAAGCAATAATTTTTAGAAATGGGACCGGCGCTCAAGCCTACGAACCCTATCAAATAACAAATTTATCATAAACTGTTAAGTTTAGTAACTTTTTAAGGTATTTTTTTGTTTCAGACACATTTTGTAACGACTCTTCATATAAGAAGGTTGATTTTGTAAACCCAAAACCACTTTATATGTATTTTTCACTGTCACAACTGTTGGACTTTCCTACGACTTGCTGATGTAACTGCGAAGGCAGTCATCATCATGTCACCACGTCTTACTGATGTCTTCACAGTACTTAGTGTTGCTTAAGCTAATTAGTGGCATGTCTGAGGACCGTCCTTTGTCTCCAAGACAACAGGAATCCTGCAGGATAGCAGTGCTGCAAGACACGCCTCAAGCCAGGTGACAGGACTGACTGCACTGCCTTGAGTAGCCAGACAGCCTTGAGTTGTACCGTACACTGGTAGTTCCAGCTGTTACAAAAACCCAGTCTGATCTCTCCATACTAAGACTAAATATTCCGTACTCCAGACACTGCCGCAAGTCCGCATTGTTTTACAAGTTCAAACTTAGCACTCTGTACCAATAAACTTTGTACAATTTTCACAATCTACAATGTTAATTCTAAACTTATGTACAATTATATTATTTAAATTGAGTAATCTGTTTAGATATGTTCGATTTACATATCTGCTAAATACCTTTTACAGTAGAAAAGTCTTAATTCGCAAAAATTAAGAATAATAAAATCATAATTGTATTCTGATGACCCCACGTGTGGGTGTGGTATTGAGGGTGAGAGTGATCCTTACCTTGTCTGTCTGAAGGAGCGTGTTCCCTGCAGGACGGCCGGCAGGAGACTGGTGGTCGGCGCTACGCCCACTACAGCCTGCCTGCTACAGCTTTCCTTTCCTTGCCACTTTCAACACCTCGCAGCCACCCAACACAATCACGCACGCTTCATCAATTCCATTTCAAATTTCGAGAATTCGATTACAGTATTAGTATACGAATACACGATTAGCCCCTGAACTGTAAATGTTATAAACATTGAGACTAACCTGTCAACAGTTCAAATTTCATGGCATTTTTTTTATTTCCTCGCGGCTTGCTTCGGTATCAGAATACCATGCTCAAGTGAAATGCAAACCAAAAATCATCTAGTTTAAGATAATTGTACAGAAAAATGAAAACACTTTAAATAAAACACAAAAAGGAAAGGAACAATTAAAGTTCTGTTAAATAAAATAAATATACACTGTGTAAGTATTATACTTATTTATATTTATTTAACATAGCAAAACTTTATCTACTCTTTTCATTATTATGTTTTATTTTTGTAGTGTTTTAATTTTTCTGTACAATTATCTTACATCTTTAATATTCTAATACCGAAACATATCATGAGGAAATAAAAAAGAATGCATTAAAATTTAAACTATTGGCAGGTTAGCCTGAATATTTATCATATTAGATCAAACAAGCTTAATATAAACTTGTGAAAAACTAAATACAGTTACAACTAACAAGCACAAGCTCAATTTAATCCCAATGTACGCCTACAATAAATAAAAATGTTAATTTTCGATATTTAAGTAATATTTTTTTTCTTCAAACTTTAAATAAACAGGAAATAAACATCTACAAAGGGACAAACTCTGCACGATTCACGTACCAACTCCGCCACTCGTTTTTAGAGAGGGAAAATATTTTCAACATATCGATTTAACGATAATATCGAAAGAAAAATATCGATATATCGGTTAACCAATATATCAAATTGTAAATGATTTATCTTTTTAAAACTATGCACTATGTCATGGCCAAAAATACACTCATGTTTAGCTGTCACTATTTAGAATAGCATACAGAATGTAAAAATGAATACCTTTATCAACACGAAAAAATTTGTGATGTGTGGGGTTGAATGAAAAAAATTCAAAATAAGAATAATTATACCTTTCATTATTATGTTAATTGTAAAAGAATAATAGTTAACTCTAAGCTAGGCATCTTACATTCAGCATTGCCAACTCACACACAACTTCATTTACCCGTTCAACCCACTGGTATACAATAAACTACATTTAAGTGCGTTAACCTCAAGTAAAAAAACTAATTAACTTAATTTATTATATCAATGTATGTTTTGCATGTGAAAGAGGCAATTTAAATATTTTTTTTATCGTGATGATTTTAAGTAGAATAACGTCAATATTTTAGTGATATGATATATCGGACCAAAATATCGATATAGCCGATATTATTGAAAGAAATATCGATACTAATATATCGATATATAGAAACGTATTTATTGATATTTACCATATATCGATATATCGTTGCCACTCCTAGTGCTTGCGACGTCTCGGCATGTGATAAATGACTACAAATATTAGTGATTAAAATGTATCGAGTAAAATCATAGTATGTAATTTTATTTACAGTATCTCATTTAGCAGATGATTAATAATTAAGAAAAATAACTTAATTGAATTATCAATGGAACACTAACAGCCTGAAGATTCATGTCTACAAAACTGCTTAAAATATTCTCTGGGAAAAAATAAATAACTCCCTAAAGTGAATGATATTTGCATGAATGGTGTTGTAATGCTTAATGGCCATCAGATAGATACACAAACAGACATAGATTCGTTTTTATACTGCATAGATCAAACTTCCACAGAATACAAACTTACTCTATGTAACATTGGCAACGTTTTATAACCTACTAAATAATCAATACTTACATTTGAACTGTTGTTACTTCAGAGTAAAATTATTGAACAATAAAAGTCTTATTACTCAACTACGCCTAGAGGCAACTTTTCAAACACCTCAAAAGTTAACATTTGTAAAGAAGTAAGGGAGGGGGAACATTAACAAAGACCGGCTTCACGTATTATACTCTATATAAGGACTAGTTTTTCCGTTCGTTCATGTGATATATTTTAATACACTTTTAGCAACATTTCTCAAATTATATATATTTAAAAATATACTAAAAAATAATTTTTAAAATTAATTGTACATATTAATTATAAAAATGAATTTTCGGTACTTAAAAATGAACCTTCGTATATGCTCTCAGTAATATATACATTCAATAAAATAATGGTTTTCTGCAGTTATGTTACAAAATCACTATCACTAAGCCATATTATATATGAAACAATTTTTGTTTCGACGTCCGAAAAAACTGAATGCTGGGTAGTGAGGTATTTATTTGAGAAATTGTTGTATGTATGTAGCCTTATTATATTATGTATGCGTAATGTATGTATGATCAATGTATGTATTCGTACATATAAATAGTACTGTTGGCCTATGTATATATGTAATCGACAATTCCCACATGAAACAATTAGTTTGTAACAATAATGACACTCGTTCATCTACACTCATCACACTCATTCACCCATATGATGACGATCGGCGTCTTACTGATGAATAATGAGTGACACATTTAAAGTAGAAAACAATAAAGATGATTTCCAATTAAAAATGAATTTAATATAATAATTAACTTCAAATATCTTACAAAACTCATAAACATGACACAACAGCTGGACTATTCTGTTTTCGTTGTGAAATGTCCAAGGTAATTTCTACCAACTCTGGCATGATTGCACTAATCTGCATCTCTCTAAAGTAGTCTTATAGGGGTTTATAGACAGTAAAACCTTGCAATCTTTACTTTATTATGAGGGCGCTTAATGGCAATTGAGTGTAGTTCGGACCAAGGTGTTTGACATACGACAGAAATGCTAACTTGTTAAGGTAGGATTCCAATTGTAGATGCATTATTAATTGGTTCATACAACTTATAAATAATTCGATAAGAACAATATATAAACAGTATAAAACAATAATGTAAAGTCCATGATCACAATATTTGTACTAACTTCAATTTCTTACATTTTTTCTTATATTCAAAATATCAAAGTAGCTTTAAAAATAGGTGCATTCAAAGAACAAAAACGTGGCACAAATGCAAAACTTTAAGGCGTTGCTATGGTTACAGCTGACTTACATCGTCAAGCCATTGGTCATAGCATTCTCAAACTCCACGTAGTGCCAAAATTGCTGTAAAAGCACTCTAAAGTCTTTTCGGAACATTAATTAAATAAAGAACAAGGAACGGCAGCAGGAAACAGGCTGAGCTTCATGTTGACGTGATGGTTCAAATAAAACCACGGAGAGAAGAGTAAGCAAGTGTAGAGGACCATCCCGTAGCGGAGCAAGGACTGTCGACTAATAGTTTAATAAACTTCTGTTGGGTGAAATTAAACTTTTTTTGTAATATCTGCCAACGTGTAATATGGTAATTGAGATACAATTTGTTGTTGTTGATCGTGGATCGTTACATATCAGACACTTCAATGTCAAACGAGTCTGCTAGGGAGATATAAAGTGTAATTTACAAACATAATCTATTAACTTACATGTTTTTAAAGCCTTTTTTAAATTTAACGATATAGTACTTACTTAAACTATTGAAATCAGTAAATTCTTTGGATATAATGTGATTATTTGTGATAATGATATTACAAAAGATCCATAAAGAGGCACGTCGGGTTATGGGTTATGTAAGAGGCTGGGTTATGGGTTATGTAAGAAGGCTAGTTCACACTGCATTTTCAACGTGCTAAACCACCTAGTGATGAAAATGCTAGCAGAAATTCTTAGTTGAGCAGGAACTTCCTAAAACACAACTATTTTTGCAATATATTGAAATGTGTGCAAAATGTTTTGCAATCAAGAAAATTTTGAGATTAACTTGCGTGATATTTGAGCATTAAAGGAGGATATATTCATAATTATTACGGGTTTTTGTAATTTTAATGCTATTTTGAAATTATGAATATCACCCCTGATGCCATACAACAAAATGGCATGGAAAAATATACATATAAAATGTATTATACTACCATAAAGACACATATAAGTGCATTGGCTTACATCAAATAATATAACCTAAAAAATACATATAAACTAAAACAAAAAGCATTGGTAAAAAAAAAAAAAAAAAAAACTATATTCCTACTTAATGGTAACAAAAGTAACTTATCTAAGCTCAATAAAGTCACTTTTTATCAATAAAGTCTCAATAGAATAAAAACATATCTCCAAGAGGAAAATTTTAAGAACTTTTTTAAATTCTTGAAATCTTTCTTAATTGAAAATGTTATAAATTGAAGAATAACACTGAAAGAAATAGATAGATAAAAATGAGTTTTATAATGTAAATATCATAGAAAATGTATGTATCTATAATATTTTTCCTCAAGTAGCCTATATGCTATAGGAATAAATAAAAAAGACTACTTGTAGAATATTTGTTGTACAAAATAATAAATAAAAAAAATATATATAATTCTAAGCTCATGTGGAAGGCCATTGAACAATAACGTGGTTTTGTAAAACGTATTCTTTTTTAAAAAGGAAGTAGTATGAAAGGAACTATTAAACTTATTGTATAAGAATAATTGTATATATATTAACTATAAAAATAAGATTATATTTTGAATTCGGAATAAGATGCTAATAGAACCTACTGCTAAAAAAAATTAAGTCTGAAAATATATATGACAGAAAAATTATGTAGATTTAATTTTTTGGAAACAGATTTACATGTCTGTTTTTATGAACTCCATCATAATCCTCACATCCATCTTTTGCAAAATAAAAACTTGCTTTACTCTCAGATGGCCAGATTACTACTGCTTAAGAAATATAAATACGTTCTGGAGAGCTTTTAGAATACAACTGGCCGAGTGAAATAGACGAGGCACTTACTCACATGTCTTAAGTACGCAACCTACAACAATCTCTTAGTGGCTGATAAATTGAGGCTCTTAAACTTTGACATGAACTCTGAACTACGTGGAATTGACTAAATTGAAAATTCTAAATACAAACTGGCTGCTGAAAGAGACTTTATGTTGAAATGAATGCAAACCAAGATTGTCTAGACAAATTCAACTGCCTTAGTTCATTATGTTCAACAGCACAGTCCTTATTCCATTAACATGTATTTAAATAGGTATTTATTCATTAAAGGAATAGGAAAACTATTTCGTTCAATCAATAATTACTTACCTTTAGAGTTAATCGATAAGGTGGATTTTGAAATAGTCCTAGCTTAGGCCCATAATAAAGGCAATGTTTACTTCAATTTTCTAAATTTAATTTACCTAACCTCAATAAAACCAAGCAGGTATTTACATTTCTTCGTTACACGCTTTTACTCCCGTGCATGTGATATAGTCATTATGGTGTGAATCATACAAAATAATATCAACCCGACGTATTGTTGGTTTTCTTTTTTCTTTCTACGCCAGTGCCATTTTAACATGGTATTCAAGCGTTGTTAAAGGACAACGGTCCAAACCCCGAAGTCAAATTTAAGTGGACCTCCCGGGATTTGAACCTGTGAACCACTGCATTGGAGTCAGAAGTGCTAACCACTTTGGCTAGCAAAAGCCTGTAATCTTATTCAGTTCTTAAATCCAAGTATTTAATTACAAGAAAATAACAATAATAAAATTCGTTTGATAAATCTGTAGCCTTGCGTTGTTCCAAGTGTAACAGCAGCTGTAACTAGGTAAGTACCACGCCTGTGGGCCTTTGTGAAAACGAATCGGACGGAGGTGCATCCTGGCCGAAAACAAGTTAAGAAAGTTGACCATTAATCGTCTCTTCCTGACAAACGAAGATTTACTTTGGTTAATTGGAGCTATTCGTTGGATTAACTCAAAATTCACGAAACAAAATTTCAATTCTTTATAACCATATGCAATTACGCAGCTTTAAAGTACGATTTTGTTAAAATCCAGTTGTGAAAAGCCGACAAGTAATATTGCTAATTTGAACATGATGAGTTAAGTTGGTGGACAACCTTTATGTAAACCTACTCAGGATATGAGTTGTACTCAGAAGGAACTATTCAGCGCTATGGAACTACTTTATAGGGTCAAAATAAGTTATATGGCTGTAAAATATAAAATTTTTCCTATAAACGTGGGGCGTTCTAAAATTATTATTTTACGTCATCAGCTTGGGTAGATTACGTGATCAACTATGGTAGCACCCGTGATCAGCTTGGGTAGCAACCGTGATCAGCTTGGGTTAGGTTAGGATAGCATTTTTCTCGTTCAGCTCTAAAACAGTCATGTTAATAGAAAACTCTGTGCGGGCATATAACCGATTTTGACCACTTTATAGTGAAGTATAGTATAGTGTAGTGTAGTATACTTTATTACAGTACAGTATTGTTGGGTAATTGTTATGGTTAGATATTTGAATATTTACTGGAATCTTCTTCCTGTTATGTTTATATTGTTATTTGTTATAATATACCTACATGGTTTATTTGTAGGAATATTCAGTCATAATACTGCAAATTTGGAAAGATTTATATTTAATATTCTTCTTTTCATTAATAATATTTTTTTTCATTAAACAACTCTCTAGTTATCTGAAATGTTATATTTTATTATTGCTCATTTATGTGTATTTTAAAGTGGAGGTGGAAATCTAATAAAAAATGCCTTTAGATGAACTTTATACATAATCTGAACTGCAACGTAACTGGTATTTACAGTATCGAGGTATGTAAATAAAATAAATAAAAATAAAGTATAGCCTACACCTAATATTTTGTAGAATAATATAGTCTAGTATATATTATGTATAGTGTAGTAAAATATAGCATAGTAGAATCCGAACCACATGATTCTGCATGAATACTGACAAGGTAAGGTTCTTATATCACTGTCCACCACTATGTCAGGGAACTCTAACCTTGTCCGTATCTGTCACCATAGTGGTGACCTTTAAGTGGCCACCGTCAGTCAAACACATTGCCTCACAGTACAGTAGGTGCCTTACAACACTAATCCACTATTGCCAGCAGTGGGATAGTTGTTGCGGGTTCTATCTATCCTCCACGGTGACAGCTCAATGGTTGCCATCGACTTGTTCACCACAAGAGTAGCTGTGGGTCCCTTAGTTCCCCTGACTCTACTTTCTCAGCCAATTCGAACTCAGTTAGTAACAAGACCATACAGGTCATCCTCACCCTTCCTACACTCATATCACTCATGTAAATCAGTCATATTCGCCTTAAAATGAGCATAAAGTTATGGTGGTGTTTCAGTTGATTAACAATAAACAATAATATTTTAATTACATGAAAAATTTAAAAAGTTAATCATTTCCCAAAGAAAAAATATAAGTACATTGATGTCTTATGTTTATTTATCATATAATATATTGATAAGATGTTCTTAGACATAACTCAAGATGGCCTTCTATGAATAAATTTGCGTGAGATTTTCTTTTCATCAAACCGACCCTAGTAACCTAATAATTAACATGACTCGACCATGAAATCATTAGGTAAATTATGGCATTAACAGACCCAAACTTTCACTTTATACATAATTTTAGAATTACATTTTCCATTTTGACACATGAAAATATCGAATCCTCACTGTCAATAAACAAACATCGAGCGATCACACCGATACAAACGGTACTGATGTCCCAGTAAAATCCCTTCCGCTCCCTAAACAACGCAAAAACACGTCGTATCCCATCGTATTGCAAAACTTGAAAAGTCATAAAGTGGACCATAAGATTTTTTTGTAAAGCATTGAGTGTTTTTATAATTTTCTTAACGTTAAACATGTGAATATTCCAGTATCATTCTTGACTATTTTTTATTTAAAACAAGAACCGTACACAGTAGTTAAAATAGAGAAACATGTTTTAGCTCGCTGATGGCTACTTTAGGCCCTATCGGCTTCCCAGCGGTGGCTCGACAGTTTGGGGAACGGCCAATAGAACGTTCCTTGATGTTCTATTGGCCGTAGAAATAACGGCAATAATCACATAGAAATAAAAAAAAAATCACAAACGCATTATAAGCTAAATTGTGATTTTAGCTATTTTTTTACAATATAAGCACAAAATGCACAAATATTATGGATTCTTTTGTGATTCTTTTGAGAATCTGGAGAATTTGGTCTGAGGAAGGTGAGCGTGTTCACCGAAATCGATCACCATAATATTTGTGCATTTTGTACTTGTATTGTAATATATTTGTGCATTTTGTGCTTATATTGTAATAAATTTGTGTTGTGTGACGTTTATGCTAGTTAAAAAACTATTTTTTTCTGGAGCATATAAGTTTTTTTTATAGATGAATAGCTTAAAAGGCAAAACAAAACAAATAATGATTTTTGGATATGAAACGCCGACACAACTTTGAGCGTATTTTAAGCCGAATGTACAGTATTACATTAGTGTAGGATGAGTGTTGATGACCAGTGTAGTCTGGTTACTAACTGAGTTCGACTGTTCCTTAGAGATGACCATTTATTAATAGCCAAATAGCCAGGGCAACTAAGGGACCTACAACTTTACGTGGAATCCGAACCACGTAGTGTTATTTTGATGTTCAGCTAATTGATAAGCCTGACATCAATGCTCTCCCCTACACAACATCCGGACACTGATTATAAACCAACATGGACACCCTAGACTTCACAAGTAGTGTCTACTTCGATGGCAACCATTGAGCGAACAGTATTAAGAGGATCGACAATCTCCAGTTCTCTAAAACACTATGTCCCCAAATAGCTCGGTTACAGCACTGTGCCACTGTCTGGAGAACTAGACTCAACACCATTGTAACCGCACTATTGGATGCGACCTCTGTTTCTATCTTCTCTGAGGTACGAACACATACTTTGTAGAGAGGATAGGAATGCTTTTGTCGGATTCAATTTTTTTAAACTTATGTCTGATTTTTTTTATGGTTTCCACTCTAAGCTACTCATCTAAAAGCTAATGTGTCTCAGAAAAGTAGCTAAAATTACATGAAGTCTTCACAAACAAACTGCTGGCTGTCTATAAACAAATTCCCGCCTGTCATTTGATTTCACTTTGTTGTTTTATTCGTTCGCAACTTACTTTCTTCAAACAGAGACTGTAGTGGAACAACTAATTGCTTGATCATTACGTAAACAGTAGTGCGCGGGGGCCTCTAATAAGGCGCCTTCTTCCGTGCCTAATGATCGAGACGGCTCACTTACGTTAACGTCTAACTGTGTCTTTGAGGAAATTAAATATATACTCATGACAAGTATGAGCATCTTCTAAATAGGAAGTAAATTCTAATTTGATTACCACTGGGGTAATCATGCAGTTTCCACTCACCTAACAAGATTAGAAAAATTTGTCTGGAACGGGTTAAGAGATGGTCCTAGAATGTTCCTGAGAGATGCATTTTATTCTGCGGAAATGAAGGTTTAACCGAAAAATTTGAATAAAGAATTTCACAACCAATTTTCGCCAAAGATTTTTTGGCGAAAATGGGTTTTTCGCACGGTGAAATGAACTTTTCTGATAATGTAACTCAATTTTAACCACTTTGAAACAGTAAATTTTATTTATTTATTTTGACAATTACCTAAACTAAAGATAAAAGAAGGCTGATTCTGAAACTTACAAACATAATTGTGTTATGATATTGTTATAAAAATTGGAGGTTAATGCTTAATGTCGATGGATTGTGTCCCAAACGGCAGGCCTTCAGTGAGCCATGAAGCCTCGATGATGGGATGGGTACCGCCCTTGCTCTCAGTGAGTCAGCTTCCTGAACGTCGTATGACCTTGTAGAGATGATTGGGAAATCACACTTTAGGAGACAATTACAACTTGATTTTCATCACTCTACCAATCGCTCAAAATGCCAAAATAAAACCTTCTATTACAAGGCGAATTGAAGCCGCGTTATTACAGTTTATCGGTCAATGCCATATTCCTTTTAATATCCATGTAATGGTATATTACTGTATACTACGAATTCAACTTGAAATTCAAATCTTAACGGGAATTCCACTGAATCAGTCCATTTCAGGAGTGGTGGAAACTTGAAATTAGAAATTAGAACGAGGTGAATTCTGGTCCACCCAATTAATTTGAGATGTCAGACGAAAACCTATAACATGCGCAACATAGTAAACAGCTGACTAAAGTTTAATTAGTAATACTTTACATTTAACTATGAATATAGGACTATTGATTCATAAAAGTGGAAATTTGAAGTCTATCAATCAATCAAACTGTATTGCCATATAATACAACTAGTACATGGGCAGGAGTCAATTATTCTAGTGAACAATACTGTACATAGAATACATATATATATATATATATATATATATATATATATTCCTAGAATTATAATTACAACATTAACTATTAATTACTTTGCAGAAACTCATTTATATTTAATATGCTTCACTCAAAAGTAAGCCTTTAAGTCTGGTTTTAAAAGGTTTTGCGTCCATTTTAGTTTTTAGTGGGGCTGGCAGAGAATTAAATAATTTAATACCATTCATTAATAAATGTTTTTTAAAAAAGGAGGTCCGGTGTTTAGGTATCGGTAGATTTGTTTTACTTCGGAGGTTGAAGCTATTGGAGCATTGAGATGGTTCCATTCTGAAAAGGTCAGGGTTATTTATGTCAAAACTTAGTGTTTGATATATATAAATGGATGGAAGTGTTAAAATATTGTGGTTTTTAAACCATTCTCTGCATGAATCAGTTCTTCTTAGTTTGAAGATGATCCTTACGGCTCTCTTCTGAAGTTTGTATAGTTGTTTAGTTCTACTGGTTTCAGAGCCCCAAATATGAGAGGTGTGGATAAACTATCCCATAATAAGCTGTCAGGAGATGACAAGACTCAAGCTGCGATGATAGAACTCTTAGTGCAAAAGTTCCTGAGCTCACCAATCTTGCTACTCTATTTACATGGCTATTAAAGCGCAAGTCATCATCTATAAGCAACCCTAAGTACTTAACAGATTTTACAATATTCAGCTTATAATTACGAGAGTAGAATATAGCGGAACTTCTAGAAATGATTCAAAATAATGACGTGTGGAGATCAAAATTTGTGCGCAAAACTTTATCCAAATTTGTATAATTTCTGGAACAGTATTGCTTCACAGTTTTCAGAAACATGCCTGCAAAGGTCAAGGTCAGCTCTCGGCTACTTACGAGGTGAACAATAAAGGAATTAAATTGTAATAATGATGGTGTATGTATAAGTAATTAAATTAAACGATTCTAATTAAACTGTAGTTGTTGATATCCGAGTATTGATTCTTAAATATAAACAGTATAACAAAGGTGTTCAATTTTAGACTATTTATTCTATTATTCAGGTAAAAAAGGTTACTTCTTTCTTTGTTGAATGAGTTTAGCTCCGATGTTCTAAAATGACGTTGAAGTTGGCTAGACCAAATATAAGTGTTTTTGTTTTTTATGTTTTCTCCTGCTGAGTTGCGAGAGCAATATTATCTGAATATGTGCATTTTATGGACTGTTTGGCAGGGATATAGACTTAATACATTGAATCAAAGAGGTGCAAGAACAGAGCCTTGAAGCAGTCCATCTTTCAGGTTGCAAAAAGAACTTTCTCTGCGACTCTGGCAAACTTTAATTATTAACCTGTTTCTGAGGGTGGATTTCAGAAACAGCAGCTGTCGAGGACATGGAATTAAGTTGTAAAATGTAAGTAACAGGCTCTTTCTCCAGACTGTGTCATTGGCTGCTGAAAGATCTACAAATAATGCTGACGTTTTCTTTTTATTTTCAGGTCCTAAGACCGTCATGGTGTGGAATGAACCTTCCTCGTAAGGAATGGACTACTAGTATGTTGAGTCACTTTCGCACGAGTGTGGGAAAATGCAACTGCTGGAAATATAAGTAGGGAGTTGCAAATGATCAGTCGTGTGATTTTGGTCTCCAAACTATGGATCACATAGTTAATGACTACCCATTTCGTTCTTTTCAGGAGTGATTCAGGGCCTTCATTCAATCGAAGTGTTGAATGGTTACGAAACCTGCATAAATCTCTGTGACGGAAAATCAACATTTAAACATTAAGAAGTACGTTCTTTGTACTTTACATTTTATATATATATGTACGGTCCGATTATAATTTTTCATTCCTCCTCCTTTCAATTTGCTAACTGAATTTGAAATCCATACGCAAACCATGGTATAGTAATTATAGCCTGCGTTTTAACAGGTTAAGTGGAGACAGGCTCCAGGGTTTTATAGGGATATCCGAGTGGTACTCTAGCAATAATCTAAGCACGATCATGGTAGCTTCGGGTGATACGTATATACAAAATGTAAGAGACAATCCTCGTCCTAAGATAGTCGGCCAATAAATAAAACGATAGTTATTGACAATCCACTTATAGCCTACATCACAAGAGTCATCAATTGATTTCCATGAGACAATTATAAATTGTCTTCAACATCTGTTTGTATCATATGAAACAACAAGAAATAGCAAAATTTAAAGATTATACATTCAAGTTGGAAAGGAAAGTGGTTGTGCTTATCAGATATAAGAAAAACTGTACGCTCAGCGCGTGACGTCACGTGAGGCATATGCGCACAACTTAGGTTAATTACTTCGTAATATTCACTTTTCCGCAAAAAGGAGTTTTCACAAAATTATTCATGAAAATTGTTTAAATCTAACAATTACTTACCAATATTAGTATATTATTTTAACTCATCAACCTCAAGGAACTAACGGCGTAAAGTAAATCTGAAGACAAATCTGCCTGTATTTTTTTAAGCTAACTCACATTCTTTGCTAAAATTAATTAATACTGATTTTGACAAATTAATCATCTGTTTACAACGTTTCAAATTGTATAAACTTTATTAACTTTCGTTTATTACGAAAATATACTTAAACTATTTATTGTAGAACATATCTAATACGAATGAATTTTTAAGGTAAATAATGAAAGAACATATTGACATGCAATAATATTATTAGCAACTTTATCTGGAAATATAATTATCTCATTTAAAAATAAAATAAATAATCGGCGTAAGATTTTTTTTTACTACATATACCAATTTTATATTTGGACTGAAAAGCTCTACTGGCACATCGTTATTGCAGATATAACCTTCCTCTACAACGAATGCTATAAAAAAATTTTTATATTACGTAATTTCTCCAAACAGGTGTAAAATAAATGGTAAATAAATTAGAAGTAAATTAAGTTACAGATACAAATAAATAACTATTAAAAGGAGATTATTACTTGTGGTTTGGTTTTCATCGAAGCTCTTGTGTCAGGAATTGTGTTTTCATCGAAGCTCTTGTGTCAGGAATTGTGTTCGATATTTAAGAATATTATTAAATATTACAGATACAAAATATTCTGTAATAAAAAATTTTAAAAGCTCGTGGCACATTAATAGTATATGAATGAAATAAAATATTTCCAGATTTATACAATCGATTTGTGCCAGTTCTGTAGTAGATGATTCACTGTGACTATTGACATCGGATCCGAGAACTGGATGAGACCAAGGACATTGATGATGCAGCTCTGCAGCAAGTTATGACACACTCACTACTGTAAGGGCGGTTTAGTAACACAGATCACATGTCAGCATTCATCAAGTGATGATCCAAAATGATTTACGGCGGCTCCCGTCAACAACTTTTCGTAAATAAGAGCATCCGAAGGTCACCAGATTAAATATTTAAACTCTTGTTAGATTAGATGGTATTAGAGGCAACCATAATTAAAGTTGGTCACCATGTTAGTGGGTAAAGAGCAGAGTGATCAGATTGACACACTTTCAAGAATGACGTAATAAATACCAGCTGATCTTCTGCTTTGACGAGGTGGAAACATTTCTACACATAACAGAAATTATTACACCTGGAGCCTCCAAAGTTGTAACTTTATGTACTACAAAGTTACGCACAAACTTTGTGTACTACAACAATGCCTTAATATAAAACAAATCTGTAATTTGCTGGGTTTAATGAGACAATAGGAATAAGAATTCATTAATAATATAAAAATTCCCTTTTATTGTAACTTTTAATATACCACATGTATATAATCCATCACGAAATCTCCGGAACCTCTGGACAGATTTTGATGAAATTTGGAGGGAAGTTCGCTTTTTTATTACAGAGACCCATTTTTCTCAAAATTCCATTTCTAAAGGGTAGAAATATCCCTTCAAAATGTGTTCCCCCATAAGATAAAATTGGTATTAATTTAATAATTCGTTTCATAAACGGCATACACAAAAATAAAAATAACACAAAAGCTTGACTGGTTTTCATTGTGGAATGTTCAAGTTCATTTCTACTAACACTGACATGATTGCACTACTTTGCATTCCCCTAAAGTAGACTTATAAGGTTTTCTAGACTATAAAACGTTTTTATCCAGAATAACGGCAACATGCTCAGCTTTTATACTGATGTGATAGTTCAGAGAGAACTACGGTGGGGAGGAAAGTAAACGTAGAGAACCACCCCGTAGAAAAGCAAGAGCTAACGACTAGTTAAATATATTTATCTACTGGAAATTTATAACAAATAAGTACATGGATTTTATGTAGAAGTAGAAGAAGGATATTTATTCGTTCTTTGATTGAACCTACCTTCAGGATTACAGTAATTCAAGAACTGTGTAATACTCACTACTGTTACAATTTTGACGTGTTCATGTTGGTTGGTGTTTCTACGTTAGTCTTATCTAAATACGGCCAATAAGTTTACAATGTTTTTTTTACTGTATTCAAACGATTTCAAACGATATTTTTGAAAACATTTACGATTCAAATAAATAATTAAAATAATATTAGTAACAGAACCATGATACAACATTTAAATTGATATGAGTAATTTGAAAAAGTGAATAAGGACATTTTAATACTATTTTTTTTACACTTAGTTGTTAATGAAAAAAATAATGTTCAAACTAAAACATCCATAGTTGTTTATCAGACGCAATAAAGTTGAACCCAAGATAGTTTTACAGAGAGATATCAATTGATTATAGGTCCTTAGTGAAATGAGACCTATTGAAGTGTATATTATGTACACAACAAATAAAAAGAAAAGTGTGTCGTGCAAAGAAATGCTGTCCATCCTGCTCGGACCAGCATGACAGTACAGTGTTATGTAAATGCAGTGGCGCGACCTCACGGAGCGGCCTCGACCTTTTGTAGTTCCCGCTATCCCTGGCCAGAGGGCTCCACCGATCATATGTATTGCATTCCACGAAATGTCATCCTGGGTTTTCTGAAGTTAAACACGGGATGTATATAAATTACCACTAAAATATCTCTATTCTAAAAAGTATGAACAAACATTCTCCGAGTTTGTTATAGTGTCGGAGTTGAAGAGTATAAAGTTGGTTGACTTATCAGCTAGGTAACAATAAAAATGTTTTTCTATTATTTACCTGTAGAAAACAATGATTCACAACAATATTCTAAACGATTATTTCAACAAGTGCTATCACTAGTATCACAGTTGCTTTACACAAAGTTTAATGATCTGTGTTCTATGAACTGCTATGCTTATGCAAAAACCCACTAGCTACAGATGGGATAATATTTGGAGACCCGCTAGTGGAGTGTGTACAATAAGACAAATGGCTGAGAAGGTCTCTGAATACAACCCATACCTCACGAAGTATAGACTCAAGAACTCTACTAGCCACAGATGGGATGATGATACATGAGGACTTATTAGTGGAGTGTGTACAATAAGAAAAATGGCTGAGGAATTCCCCAATACAACATATACCTTACGAAGTATAGACCCAAGAAATGTACCGAGGTGATGGATGTTTCTATCCATCCATAGATGTAGTGGATAGATGAGGATCCACTAGTGGAGTGTGTACGATAATACAAATGGCTGAGGGGCTCCTGAATACAAGCCACGCCTTACAAAATTGGTACTCAACAATTCCAGTAGCCACAGATGGGTGGAGTATGACAGTGGAGTGTGAACAAAAACACAAATGGCTGAGGGGTTCCTGAATACAAGCAATGCGTTCCACATTAGGATCTCTCAACACCAGTAACACAAATGAAGGACCCACTGCTGTACAATAGGGGTCATGGTTGATTGGGGTCCATACGCGTACTGAGGTTTATCGCTGGTTTAATCGTCTGATGAATAGTTTGTTACATTTATGGGTACTGACTAAAGATATAATTAAATCTTTAACCAAGGACAATATACATACACAAGAATTCGATACCCAAGTACATAGATCGATGAAGCCATCAATAGTTCCTTTCGGTAACTCCATAGCTTCCACCAGTGCTCTGTAACACAATTCCACCGTTCCACGTGAAATTCTGCATAAAGATTGGTGGGTTGAGAGTTTCTTTAGAACCGTATATACCCATATACGATTATTAGCCGAACGAACACTTCTAAGATGTCAGTTCCTGGAGAACAATTTTAGAAGGACGTCCAGTGGGATGCTCATCATCGACAGAGAAGTGCATCAGTTACACAACGGATCTACGTCATTACCATGGTAACGGTCCTTCGGGGAGGGGGGAGAAGGTTAGCGGCGTGACACTCAGCTCGTGCACCGCAGTTCCCCCACTCCTGGACTTAGGTTTATCCTCCGTTGTTTTGCGACCAGAACTATTATACAATGAATAGTATTAACCCGAGAAATATGAGCATTTGTAATTAATTCAAATTACGTAATTTAATTGAGGTTTACACAATCGCAATGGAGAGCTGTGTGGGCTAGTGAAATGGCACTACTCTTAGAAATTACATAGTTGACGTTCTATAAACACCAACATCTATCAGAGGTTTTTGCTCAGACGTGATGGAGAGCCGAGTGGTCATTGAAATGGCACTACTCTTAGTTGACTATTTCACAGTGAAATGAGACTACAGGCTACATAGTTGACGTTCTGTAGAATGTAGATAAACAATGACAGCTAGGTTTGCTCAGACGTGACGGGGAGGCGAGTGGTCAGTGGAATGAATCTACGCCTACAGGCTACATAGTTGACGTTCTATAGAATGTAAATGAACACTGACGGCTGTTAGAGGTTTGCTCAGAAGTAATGGAGAACCGAGTGGTCAGTGGAATGGCTCTATGCCTACAGGTTACATAGTTGACGTTCTATAGAATATCGATGAACGCTGACAACTATCAGAGGTTTGCACAGACGTGATGGAGAGCCGAGTGGTCAGTGGAATGGCTCTACGATTATAGGTTATATAGTTAACGTTCTATAAAATGTAGATGAACGCTGACAACTATCAGAAGTTTTCTCAGACGTGATGGAGAGCCGAGTGATCAGTGGAATGGCTCTACGATTATAGGTTATATAGTTAACGTTCTATAGAATGTAGATGAACGCTGACAACTATCAGAAGTTTTCTCAGACGTGATGGAGAGCCGAGTGATCAGTGGAATGGCTCTACGATTATAGGTTATATAGTTAACGTTCTATAGAATGTAGATGAACGCTGACAACTATCAGAAGTTTTCTCAGATGTGATGTAGAGCCGAGTGATCAGTGGAATGGTTCTACGATTATAGGTTATATAGTTAACGTTCTATAGAATGTAGATGAACGCTGACAACTATCAGAAGTTTTCTCAGATGTGATGTAGAGCCGAGTGATCAGTGGAATGGTTCTACGATTATAGGTTATATAGTTAACGTTCTATAGAATGTAGATGAACGCTGACAACTATCAGAAGTTTTCTCAGACGTGATGGAGAGCCGAGTGATCAGTGGAATGGCTCTACGATTATAGGTTATATAGTTAACGTTCTATAGAATGTAGATGAACGCTGACAACTATCAGAAGTTTTCTCAGATGTGATGTAGAGCCGAGTGATCAGTGGAATGGTTCTACGATTATAGGTTATATAGTTAACGTTCTATAGAATGTAGATGAACGCTGACAACTATCAGAAGTTTTCTCAGATGTGATGTAGAGCCGAGTGATCAGTGGAATGGTTCTACGATTATAGGTTATATAGTTAACGTTCTATAGAATGTAGATGAACGCTGACAACTATCAGAAGTTTTCTCAGATGTGATGTAGAGCCGAGTGGTCAGTGGAATGGTTCTACGATTATAGGTTATATAGTTAACGTTCTATAGAATGTAGATGAACGCTGACAACTATCAGAAGTTTTCTCAGATGTGATGTAGAGACGAGTGATCAGTGGAATGGTTCTACGATTATAGGTTATATAGTTAACGTTCTATAGAATGTAGATGAACGCTGACAACTATCAGAAGTTTTCTCAGATGTGATGTAGAGCCGAGTGATCAGTGGAATGGTTCTACGATTATAGGTTATATAGTTAACGTTCTATAGAATGTAGATGAACGCTGACAACTATCAGAAGTTTTCTCAGATGTGATGTAGAGCCGAGTGGTCAGTGGAATGGTTCTACGATTATAGGTTATATAGTTAACGTTCTATAGAATGTAGATGAACGCTGACAACTATCAGAAGTTTTCTCAGATGTGATGTAGAGACGAGTGATCAGTGGAATGGTTCTACGATTATAGGTTATATAGTTAACGTTCTATAGAATGTAGATGAACGCTGACAACTATCAGAGGTTTGCTCAGATGTGATGGAGAGCCGAGTGGTCAGTGGAATGGCTCTACGATTATAGGTTATATAGTTAACGATCTATAGAATGTAGATGAACGCTGACAAATATCAAAAGTTTTCTCAGATGTGATGGAGAGCCGAGTGATCAGTGGAATGGCTCTACACCTACAGGTTACATAGTTGACGCTCTATAGAATGTAGATGAACGCTGACAACTATCAGAGGTTTGCTCAGACGTGATGGAGAGCCGAGTGGTCAGTGGAATGGCACTACGCCTACAGGTAACAAAGTTGACGCTCTATAGAATGTAGATGAACGCTGACAACTATCAGAAGTTTTCTGAGATGTGATGGAGAGCCGAGTGATCAGTGGAATGGCTCTACGATTATAGGTTATATAGTTAACGTTCTATAGAATGTAGATGAACGCTGACAACTATCAGAGGTTTGCTCAGATGTGATGGAGAGCCGAGTGGTCAGTGAAATGGCTCTACGATTATAGGTTACATAGTTAATGTTCTATAAAATGTAGATGAACGCTGACAACTATCAGAGGTTTGCTCATACGTGATGGAGAGCCGAGTGGTCAGTGGAATGGCTCTACGATTATAGGTTATATAGTTAACGTTCTATAGAATGTAGATGAACGCTGACAACTATCAGAGGTTTGCTCATACGTGATGGAGAGCCGAGTGGTCAGTGGAATGGCTCTACGATTATAGGTTATATAGTTAACGTTCTATAGAATGTAGATGAACGCTGACAACTATCAGAGGTTTGCTCAGATGTGATGGAGAGCCGAGTGGTCAGTGGAAAGGCACTACACCTACAGGTTACATAGTTGACACTCT
The DNA here is from genome assembly GCA_035578905.1 of Stictocephala bisonia. Taxonomy (NCBI): domain Eukaryota; kingdom Metazoa; phylum Arthropoda; class Insecta; order Hemiptera; family Membracidae; genus Stictocephala; species Stictocephala bisonia. The sequence goes on along the minus strand of JAQJVL010000698.1, from coordinate 289,701 downwards.
ATAGAATGTAGATGAACGCTGACAACTATCAGAGGTTTGCTCATACGTGATGGAGAGCCGAGTGGTCAGTGAAATGGCTCTACGATTATAGGTTACATAGTTAACGTTCTATAAAATGTAGATGAACGCTGACAACTATCAGAGGTTTGCTCAGATGTGATGGAGAGCCGAGTGATCAGTGAAATGGCTCTACGATTATAGGTTATATAGTTAACGTTCTATAAAATGTAGATGAACGCTGACAACTATCAGAGGTTTTCTCAGATGTGATGGAGAGCCGAGTGGTCAGTGAAATGGCTCTACGATTATAGGTTATATAGTTAACGTTCTATAGAATGTAGATGAACGCTGACAACTATCAGAGGTTTGCTCAGATGTGATGGAGAGCCGAGTGGTCAGTGGAATGGCTCTACGATTATAGGTTACATAGTTAACGTTCTATAGAATGTAGATGAACGCTGACAACTATCAGAGGTTTGCTCAGATGTGATGGAGAGCCGAGTGGTCAGTGGAATGGCTCTACGATTATAGGTTATATAGTTAACGTTCTATAGAATGTAGATGAACGCTGACAACTATCAGAGGTTTGCTCAGATGTGATGGAGAGCCGAGTGGTCAGTGGAATGGCTCTACGATTATAGGTTACATAGTTAACGTTCTATAGAATGTAGATGAACGCTGACAACTATCAGAAGTTTTCTCAGATGTGATGGAGAGCCGAGTGATCAGTGGAATGGCTCTACGATTATAGGTTATATAGTTAACGTTCTATAAAATGTAGATGAACGCTGACAACTATCAGAGGTTTTCTCAGATGTGATGGAGAGCCGAGTGGTCAGTGAAATGGCTCTACGATTATAGGTTACATAGTTAACGTTCTATAAAATGTAGATGAACGCTGACAACTATCAGAGGTTTGCACAGACGTGATGGAGAGCCGAGTGGTCAGTGAAATGGCTCTACGATTATAGGTTACATAGTTAACGTTCTATAAAATGTAGATGAACGCTGACAACTATCAGAGGTTTTCTCAGATGTGATGGAGAGCCGAGTGGTCAGTGAAATGGCTCTACGATTATAGGTTACATGGTTAATGTTCTATAGAATGTAGATGAACGCTGACAACTATCAGAGGTTTGCTCAGATGTGATGGAGAGCCGAGTGATCAGTGAAATGGCTCTACGATTATAGGTTATATAGTTAACGTTCTATAGAATGTAGATGAACGCTGACAACTATCAGAAGTTTTCTCAGATGTGATGGAGAGCCGAGTGATCAGTGAAATGGCTCTACGATTATAGGTTACATGGTTAATGTTCTATAGAATGTAGATGAACGCTGACAACTATCAGAGGTTTGCTCAGATGTGATGGAGAGCCGAGTGATCAGTGAAATGGCTCTACGATTATAGGTTATATAGTTAACGTTCTATAGAATGTAGATGAACGCTGACAACTATCAGAAGTTTTCTCAGATGTGATGGAGAGCCGAGTGGTCAGTGAAATGGCTCTACGATTACAGGTTACATGGTTAATGTTCTATAGAATGTAAATGAACACTGGAAACTATCAGAGGTTTGCACAGTCGTGGTGGAGAGCCGAGTGGAAAATTGATGGCACTGGTCTAACTGGTTACATAGATTGTTGACGTTCTATAGAATGTATATGAGCTATGAATTTCCAGAGATTTACACATTCGTGGTGGAGAGCTGAGTGGCCAGTGTTTTGGCACAGGTCTTATATATTTTAGACGTTTTCTGGAATATTGATGGACACTGATATCTATCAGGAGTTTGCACAGTTGTGGTGGAGAACCGAGTGATCAGGGGATGGCACTGATATTACTGATTAAACATTCTTTTGACTTTCTATAGAATATTGATGGACACTGAAAACTATCAGGAGTTTGCACAGTTGTGGTGGAGAACCGAGCGATCAGGGGATGGCAATGTTATTACCGGTTAAATAGGTAGTTGACATTCTATAGAATGTGTAAAATCTAAAAAAATTATAATATTTAACATAAAATGGACCTAGGCCATGTTAAAAATATGTCTTAAAAGCAGTGCCCAAGGAAATGCAGTTTGATTTTACACGTATTCCGTATTAATGCATAATTTAGGAATTTCAATATTTAAAAGTAAAACCAACACCTTCGATGTGTATTGTCAACGGGTTTTCAACATCAAATCGCTTTGTGTTTAACGGTTCAAGCTCATTTCTACAAAATGTTTAAATCTTGTTGTTTCATTTAAAGTTCACCCATAATGTACTTTGAACGGACATGTTTTAAGGTTGTATACTTTGATATTAATAATCGTAAATCCACTCACTTTTTTACTTTAGTTAAAAAAATCATTAAATTAGTTTGGCCATGGAACAAGTTACTTTCACTGAGGATATTTAAATGTTGTCACTTTCGCTGGCAGGCATAGAAAGTAGTTGTTAAATGGGCGCCAGTGGGTAGGATCATGATGCTCACAGTTTGGTGATGAGGAATAATTTATGAAATTGTGAAACCAGTACATATATATGGCAATAATAGCCAGATAAGATGGACATTATGACGGAGCAGTGAAAGCGGAAGTACTGGGCGGCCTTGCCTTGTTCCACTAAGTCAGGCTTGGACTCGGTATTTATGGGCGCCAGGTAATATATACGGATAACAGGCAGATATATGGACACTTTAAAAGGGCTATATTTTTTAAGTATTTGGTTTCCAAACATACAGAATACAAAACTTGAAAGAAAGAAACAAACAAACATTTGTTCAGGATAAAAAAACGTAATAATTCAACAATTTTCAAAATTATATCCAGTCTACAACAATTTAAAGTTTTTTCCAACTAATCGTATTTTTTTAATTTTAATCATGGTACAAAACAAAATCCTTCAATTTGTATTGCACAGTAAAATAAATATGTTAAAACTTGTACACCATCGCCATACATAAATATAAGAACGAATATTAAATTGCCGATATATTGTATACAAGTAAAAAATTATAAAAAATTAAATAAATAAAACAGTAAAACTGTGATAGCAATTAAATGTTAACAAACACTAATAAAAAAACAAAAATTAGAATAAAAACCTAAATAAACAAGACAACACATAAAATATGAACATTATAATATAACAATAACATTATATTATGCGTTAAATAGTAATAATAACTGAATACAATACAAACCTAAAGCAGATAACCCTTATTAAATCAACATATTTATGTTTGTGACAATAAATGTAGGAAGTCCACTCAATCGATCGATAGGTATGGCAGTAAAATGATATGACTTAAAAATAGTTATAGTTAATAAATTTTACTGTGCTTCCTTGTTCCATTGAGATATAGAACTCAACAACTAACATATTGTAAAATATAATTTATGTTTACAGAGGAAACTCTTCCTAAACTTGTCAGGGAACAACAATGCTTTGTACCTAAGTTATTTGAATTCCAGCTAATTGAATTCAAAACACAGCGTAAAACAAATGTGTTATTAAGTTAACTTTTCTTTTTAGAAGAAGTTAGGTATTTTTTAAAAATAAACAAGCACATTGGTCTATTTGACTCCAATACACAAGGGAATTTACTATGAAGGGGATATGAAAAGTTTGTCCGCAGAGAATATATATTTACATCTGTTACAGAAGTCTAGTGGCCGATTCTTAAACAACTTCCAGAACTACGCGGTAGTAATTGCCGAAGAGGTGTGGTAGTGTCTCCTCAGGTCGGCAGTGAAGACTCCGACAGAACAGTCGTTGACCCGAGAAGAAAATGTGAATGCGGGAGCGAGTATTGGAACTTTTCTACTCTTTAAGGATGTCGAATATTTTCGTTCAACTCCAGACTACACTTCTAGAACGAACCCTAAGGAATGTTGTATTCATGTATTTTAATTGGACACCGATGACGGCCGATTCAAATTCTCGCTGGACTTGCATTTTGGATACATCCTGAGATTTTGCGATTAAGCTTTCAACTGGCAATCGAAAAAATTTAACTATAATGAGTAAAACCATGAATCAAGAAAATCTTTTCACTTTGGAGAGTCCATAAAAGAACTCTGGAATCAATTTTTGATCTTTTCCACCTTCTCAGTACCTCCTTTACTATCCCAAAATCCTCAAGGATTTACATAGTAATTATTAAGTATAAATGTATAAAGATGTCATATACATCTTTTATACTTATAACCTACTTATACCTATACCTATACCTTGATAGGTCTACTTATAACCGAGGCATTCCCTACGACCTCTGTATGGCGGAGAAACAGCCTATTTGTTGGTTGTTGTATTATTGCCAAAACATTTGAGGATCACCACTAAGAGTCGGACAGAGAAGACCACTCAGTATAATTAATCTCATCATCAGATGCTTTCTATATTTTTAAGAGTGTACTTTAAAAATTATTTTTTTTAAACATTTTCAAATAAACGTATATTTCTTCTTAATAAGTGTTTTAAGGGAAAAATATCTTTATCGAGACACGGCTACCGAAAGTGGCTAGTTTGTCATTTCTAGTCGCATCACTCATTAAAAAACCACGCCACATATTTTATTAAGGTTTTGAGAATATAGTGGACAAAAGGTACTAACCAACCTAGTGAGTAAAATAAAAATATTTACATTTTTAAAGCGTAAAAAAATATTTTTCTGTATATTTGAAAAAATTGTGAGCTTCTATAGTTTAACATTATCCAGTGTGTATTAAAAATTATTTAACTTTTTATTCGACTTTTTCAATGAATTTACATATTGAACAAGCTTTATTTCAGAAGGCAAATTGTTATAAATAGTAGGTGCAACTTTTATTACAATTTACTTGCATAGGAGGATGGAAAAATTACTCCTATTTTGTGTAATATAAATGTGTACATTCACCTGAAAAAATGGGATTCTTCCGAACAAGAAGAGAAACGGAGTACTGTCGGCGCAGAAATTATGGTCCCCTGAGTTTAAGCTTTAAATACAAGCGAACCGTTCGTGCTAGAATAAAACAATTTACACCATTATTTAGCGTGTTTAATTCTGCGTTCATACATATATTCAAATAAATTTTAGCATAACTTATGTAAAACGTACATGAAGGTATGTAGAAAAAAGTCCCGTTTTATCACTCCTTTGTATTGAAGTTCGACTTTAAACAATTACCATTTTAAAACCTCTGGACCTTTTGTGAAAAATCTTTGTGTAATTTTTATACCATATTATAGAACGCATAACTAATGTAAATGTCAAGTTTTAAATTCTATTTCATTTTTCATAGAATCTGCTGTAGATTTTGTAAACGAAATTTATCTCAGCACTCCTTTGTCTGATATAACAAAATCTACAGCAGATTCTATGAAAAATGAAATAAAAATTTAAAACTTGATATTTACATTATTTATGAGTTCTATAATACGGTATAAAAATTTCACAAAGATTGGTCCAGTGGTTTTAAAACAGTAATTGTTTAAAGTCGAACTTCAATACAAAGGAGTGATAAAACGGGACTTTTTTCTACATACCTTCATCTACGTTTTACATAAGTTATGCTAAAATTTATTTAAATATATTTATGAACGCAGAATCAAACACGCTAAATAATGGTGTAAATTGTTTTATTCTAGCACGAACGGTTCGCTTGTATTTAAAGCTTAAACTCAGGGGACCATAATTTCTGCGCCGAAAGTAAATTGAAGGCAAAATCATTATTCTCTTTGATGAAAATAGTCCCTCAACTGTATTTCGCTTCGAGCCCACATACAATGACTTTTTTGATCCTGAGCATTATCAATCTGTGTTTTGGCATCAGTGTCCCAGAATGAACAACCATAGACTAACTATGGGTAAATCCAACATAAACATGCTTGAGAACATGTGGAAGGAGTGCGAACACTGACTTACTTTATCTCAAACATAGCTGTTCTATGAGTAACTCGTTTGGAATCGGAATCAGTAAAGATTTATCATGATTATAAGGTATACCAGTTTTATAGGTGTTGTCATTGCAATTTGAAACTATCAACGTCTTAAAGACTATCAGCGTTGAAAAGATCAACGAACTTTATTGAGACGTGGGCCTAAACCCGTCAGTTGTAAGCCGTTAAATATTTGTGGTTAACTAATACAGTTCCAAAAACCTTATTCAATTGTGAGCCTAATTCATCATTTCTAAAAGACGGTGATTACTCCCAAAGTAAGTGTGGGTGTCTGTGTTGACTGTTTTAGGACGTTTCATATTTGTGGTAGAGTCAAGCGCTTCACAAGTTGTGAAACTATCGACTAGAATCTGTGCCATTACCTCCCCCGTTTCACAATCTCTCATTTTTGACGATGACGAGTCGCCTGCAGAGTTGCTCGAGGCCATTTGAGAATGCAGGTCAATGAAATACACATAGCAGTTGCAGTTGTGGACTATATCACGGCAAACTGACTTGGCTATAAATTTGTGCTTACCTTTGAGATAAGTGATGAAAATTTGATATTTCTGAAAATACATTATAAAATTACACAACGGTAAGAGCAATATAAAAGTCTAATAAAAAAAAAGCCATTCCGAAAAGCAACGTTAGTGACTTGAATAGTCCACGATTCACATGAACTCACTGCAATATGGCCTAAAGCATAAGTTTTGTAGGTTTTTGCTTATTTGGGTTTTATATTACAACTAGTTCAGAAAAACTCCGTATCTAATTTTGAGAGTTTATGATAAATAAAACGATGCAATGTAAAACCAACAGCCAACTATTTGACACATTGTAAAGAACTTCTTCTGCGAATGGCTAAACGGTGGTTTTAACATCAAGGTAACGGTTAGCATTGTAACCTTCCTTTCTGTGCAGCAAACAAATAGTTATGTTAGCTACAATCAACCAATTGCTTTATATTATTAAATCCCAGTTTAATTTAAAACTCTTTGCTACGCTGAATGGTTTATATACAGGTTCAGATTATTCAACAGATGGAGTTGTGTTTCCAACTTTTGTACCATTTCAAAATGCATGAGACTTGTTTGGGAATGATACTGAACCTATTGTTTAAGCAGGGTCGAATGTCCTATAAAATTAAGTAAGTGAAGGTCCAATTAATAACTGGATTATTGTAGAGATCCAAGAAGTGGCTTCTAAAAATCTCAGAAACGACTAAAACATTACGTTGTAAATATGGTTATCCGATAGGAAATTGAATAAATTCGTCAGAAATTTGATCTTTAATTGGTATGAAATTCATAATGTTAAAGCTACCAGTTTTGTTGTTGTTTTCTATTATTTTGTTTTCAATTATATGCCAGAGTCATTTTTAATATGGTATTCAAATATTGGTGAGGGACAACGGTTCAAACCCCTACAGTAATTTTTGAGTTTACCCTCCGGGATTATGAACCCGTGACACTCTGCATTGGAAGCAAGAGGCTTTTGCTTTGTTACAGAATTTACCATATCTAATCACGGTTTGTCATTATAGAAGGTCTTGTTTTCCTTTTAGTAGACAATTTATAGCGAAATGTAATAATTTATTAATTTTTTTATTTATTCATAAGACGCCGAACGTCAAGATATGGGTGAATATGGATTTCGAATGAGTGTGATGAGTGTAGGTGATTGAATGTAGTCATTGTTACAAACTAAGCCGACTATTCTTTAGAAAGTGTCATTAATTAATAGCCCAATGACAAATATTAATCGAAACTTTTTAACAAATTTATCCAATATATTTTGAGGACAGCTTCGTATTGCTGCCTACTTTACGCACTCCCGTGCCAAGCCCTTCACCCACGAAGTTCATTTCTATCGTGGCCATATCAATGACTAACGTATTATCGTCACAGATTTGCATGTCAGAATAAATCTATAAAATGACTGAACTTGATCTAGACTGTTCCAATAATACTTTGTTATTAAGGTACAGTATTAGACACTTTTGATTTTTCCGAGAGCTAATTCACAGTTCTACTAGACTCCACCTCAGAATAGATATCCCAAAATATGAGATTCACCGTCCTTACTTAATTAGGAAGTGTTACATTACCTGACCGCCACAGGCGAGGCCTATACATTAACAGTTAAGGTCGACGTTAGATGTTAATTCAAATAAACCACCAATAGACTCAACAGCAGTCATTAAACAGACAGTATGAGCCATAAACTCCATAACAACAGCTAAACATTAACTAAGAACGATACATCGAGAAAAAATAAAATAAATAAAAACAACAGAAATTGAAAAATAATAAAGAATAATACTCCTGAAAATCTGCCGTCTTAAGAAACGGAATTTAGATGGAACGTCCTACAAAGTGTACAAAAAGCAGACACTATCACAGAGGTTATTAGAAAAAAGTCAAAAAGTATAACGGATACCTTCACAAAATGAGTGAAAATACAGTTACCGTACTTAAAAAAAAAGCGTTTAACATAGTCGACTAAAGCAAATTAAATTCTAACTGGCTAAAAGTAACTCAGGAGACTTGAAAGATGTTAAATTTTAGAAGAAGACATCTATGACAGATAGATAGAAAAGGTTAAATATATAAATCTGATCAGGAAGCAAGAATGCGTAAATGAACATAAAACAGGAAAAAAGAGCATAGTGAATTAATAGTGATGTAACAGGAAGAATAAGTGAATGTTGTGAGTTGTTCAAGCTCCATCACTCTCCCAAAGGGGAATAAACGGAAATAGTAATAATAATGTACATGTATGTTGTTACCGAGTCAGCTCCACCAAGCCATATGAGTTCAAATATACAAGGCGGAAAAAATATGGAAACACTTTCACAACAACGTTATTTTGTCCATAGACAATGTGGTAATTTAATTATTTTAAATAATTGTGATCCATAAAGTATAATATTTGATGAGAATAATTTACTTAAAACCGTTAAATAGTGGAGAAATAATATTATTGAAATTAATTTACTTTGAAATCCGATTACCGCTAATCTGGAAAGGATAAACCTTTGAAGTTTGGGTAGTGGCAATTAATTTCTCTTGAATAGACCTTTCATTTGATACCAAAACTCGACCTACGCTTACGGTGAAGATTTTCGTTCAACTTCTCGTAGGCCGTCCCCCTGAAAAGATGAAATTTCACTAATGGCGTCAAAATGTGTGTTATTTGTAACCGTGATCATGTACAAGATTTCAATTTTACAAGTTAAGTCATGCAAAAGTTGTTAAAGGGTTTCCATATTTTTTCCACCCTGTATATACATCGCATAGCTTTTAAAATAAAATGCCAGTTACCTTGGCCATCTCTATGTTAAGAAAAGTAGTAAAAAAGGATAAACAGATTAAAAAATATCCTAAGTCCAAAAAACAAGTTCAAAGTCTTTGTGTTTGTTGAAAATTGATCTTCCGCCACAGAGCTAAATCCAGGTTTCGATGCCATTCATACCTACTGATTCGACTGTATAAAGATTAGCTAATCAATCCTGAGAAGTAAATAATTGGCAATCTTCAATTATTAGATTGATAGTTTGAAATTCGGATCCACAGTTACAAGACCGATCATTTGTTATTCCCCATTTATTTTTCAGTAGTTGCACCTTCCCACTTCTGTCCGAAAGCGACTCTGTTTTAAATACAAACATAATATGCACGCACACTCAGCAACACATTCTGAAATCTGTTATTATTTTATGGTGACATTTAATTAATTTGTTTTGAGTTGCTTTAAAACACAAGCTATTCTTTATTTCCCTTGGTCGGTATATTTAAGTCAACCAGCATACTGAGGGGATACTTGTAAAAAACGAGCTATCCTTTGTTGCTCAGTGTTCATCCTCGGTCGGTAGATTTAAGTCAACCAGCATACTGAGGGATACCTTCTAAAATAAGAGATATTCTTTGTTGCCCAGTGTTCATCCTCGGTTGGTAGATTTAAGTCAACCAGCATACTGAGGGATACCTTGTAAAATACGAGATATTCTTTGTTGCCCAGTGTTCATCCTCGGTCGGTAGATTTAAGACAACCAGCATACTGAGGGATACCTTGTAAATACGAGGTATTCTTTGTTGCCCAGTGTTCATCCTCGGTCGGTAGATTTAAGTCAACCAGCATACTGAGGGATACCTTGTAATATTCGAGATATTCTTTGTTGCCAAGTGTTCATCCTCGGTCTGTAGATTTAAGTCAACCAGCATACTGAGGGATACCTTGTAATATTCGAGATATTCTTTGTTGCTCAGTGTTCATCCTCGGTCGGTAGATTTAAGTCTACCAGCATACTGAGGGATACCTTGTAAAATACGAGATATTCTTTGTTGCCCAGTGTTCATCCTCGGTCAGTAGATTTAAGTCAACCAGCATACTGAGGGATACCTTGTAAAATACGAGATATTCATTGTTGCCCAGTGTTCATTCTCGGTCGGTAGATTTAACTCAACCAGCATACTGAGGGATACCTTGTAAAATACGAGATAATCTTTGTTGCCCAGTGTTCATCCTCGGTCGGTAGATTTAAGTCAACCAGCATACTGAGGGATACCTTGTAAAATACGAGATATTCTTTGTTGCCCAGTGTTCATCCTCGGTCGGTAGATTTAAGTCAACCAGCATACTGAGGGATACCTTGTAAAATACGAGATATTCTTTGTTGGCCAGTGTTCATCCTCGGTCGGTAGATTTAAGTCAACCAGCATACTGAGGGATACCTTGTAAAATACGAGATATTCTTTGTTGCTCAGTGTTCATCCTCGGTCGGTAGATTTAAGTCAACCAGCATACTGAGGGATACCTTGTAAAATACGAGATATTCTTTGTTGCCCAGTGTTCATCCTCGATCGGTAGATTTAAGTCAACCAGCAAACTGAGGGATACCTTGTAAAATACGAGATATTCTTTGCTGCCCAGTGTTCATCCTCGGTCGGTATATTTAAGTCAACCAGCATACTGAGGAATACCTTGTAAAATACGAGCTATCCTTTGTTGCCCAGTGTTCATCTCGGTCGGTAGATTTAAGTCAACCAGCATACTGAGGGATACCTTGTAAAATACGAGCTATTCTTTGTTGCTCAGTGTTCATCCTCGGTCGGTATATTTAAGTCAACCAGCATACTGAGGAATACTTTGTAAAATACGAGCTATTCTTTGTTGCCCAGTGTTCATCCTCGGTCGGTAGATTTAAGTCAACCAGCATACTGAGGGATACTTTGTAAAATACGAGCTATTCTTTGTTGCCCAGTGTTCATCCTCGGTTAGTAGATTTAAGTCAACCAGCATACACTGAGGGGATACCTTGTAAAATACGAGCTATTCTTTGTTGCCCATTGTTCATCCTCGGTCGGTATATTTAAGTCAACCAGCATACTGAGGGACACCTTGTAAAATACGAGATATTCTTTGTTGCCCAGTGTTCATCCTCGGTCGGTAGATTTAAGTCAACCAGCATACTGTGGGATACCTTGTAAAATACGAGATATTCTTTGTTGCCCAGTGTTCATCCTCGGTCGGTAGATTTAAGTCAACCAGCATACTGAGGGATACCTTGTAAAATACGAGATATTCTTTGTTGCCCAGTGTTCATCCTCGGTCGGTATATTTATGTCAACCAGCATACTGAGGGATACCTTCTAAAATACGAGATATTCTTTGTTGCCCAGTGTTCATCCTCGGTCGGTATATTTAAGTCAACCAGCATACTGAGGTATACCTTGTAAAATACGAGATATTCTTTGTTGCCCAGTGTTCATCCTCGGTCGGTATATTTAAGTCAACCAGCATACTGAGGAATACCCTGTACAATACGAGCTATCTTTTGTTGTCCAGTGTTCATCTCGGTCGGTAGATTTAAGTCAACCAGCATACTCAGGAATACCTTGTAAAATGCGAGCTATCCTTTTTTGCCCAGTGTTCATCTCGGTCGGTAGATTTAAGTCAACCAGCATACTGAGGGATACCTTGTAAAATACGAGCTATCCTTTGTTGCCCAGTGTTCATCTCGGTCGGTAGATTTAAGTCAACCAGCATACTGAGGAATACCTTGTAAAATACGAGCTATTCTTTGTTGTCCAGTGTTCATCCTCGGTCGGTAGATTTAATTCAACCAGCATACTGAGGGATACCTTTTAAAATACGAGCTATTCTTTGTTGCTCAGTGTTCATCCTCGGTCGGTAGATTTAAGTCAACCAGCATACTAAGGGATATCTTGTAAAATACGAGCTATCCTTTGTTGCCCAGTGTTCATCTCGGTCGGTAGATTTAAGTCAACCAGCATACTGAGGGATACCTTGTAAAATACGAGCTATTCTTTGTTGTTCAGTGTTCATCCTCGGTCGGTAGATTTAAGTCAACCAGCATACTGAGGGATACCTTGTAAAATACGAGATATTCTTTGTTGCTCAGTGTTCATCCTCGGTCGGTATATTTAAGTCAACCAGCATACTGAGGAATACTTTGTAAAATACGAGCTATTCTTTGTTGCCCAGTGTTCATCCTCGGTCGGTAGATTTAAGTCAACCAGCATACACTGAGGGGATACCTTGTAAAATACGAGCTATTCTTTGTTGCCCAGTGTTCATCCTCGGTCGGTAGATTTAAGTCAACTAGCATACTGAGGGATACTTTGTAAAATACGAGCTATTCTTTGTTGCCCAGTGTTCATCCTCGGTTAGTAGATATAAGTCAACCAGCATACACTGAGGGGATACCTTGTAAAATACGAGCTATTCTTTGTTGCCCATTGTTCATCCTCGGTCGGTATATTTAAGTCAACCAGCATACTGAGGGACACCTTGTAAAATACGAGATATTCTTTGTTGCCCAGTGTTCATCCTCGGTCGGTAGATTTAAGTCAACCAGCATACTGAGGGATACCTTGTAAAATACGAGCTATTCTTTGTTGCCCAGTGTTCATCCTCGGTCGGTATATTTAAGTCAACCAGCATACTGAGGGATACCTTGTAAAATACGAGCTATTCTTTGTTGCCCAGTGTTCATCCTCGGTCGGTATATTTAAGTCAACCAGCATACACTGAGGGATACCTTGTAAAATACGAGCTATTCTTTGTTGCCCAGTGTTCATCCTCGGTCGGTATATTTAAGTCAACCAGCATACACTGAGGGATACCTTGTAAAATTGGGAGGGCACGGGAAACCATGGTATAGGGGTTACAATGTGGAAACCGCTGGTAGCCCTCGCCCTACTATTTAGTTGGACATCAACATTGGATATTTAGCGGTGGAATAAACCAGAGACAACGATGTAATCCGCAGGACCTGAGCGTTGGCTCCCCATGATGACCCAGCAAGTTGTTAGTTCTGGTCCTCACTTTAGCTGCTGTTTTCTGAAGGTGAGATAGATCGATCTTTACATAGTCTACCAGGGACATCATAGTCTACCAGGCCTACATTATAGTTGATATTATATATTATAAATATTGAACCTTTCCTCAAAAATCACTGGACAACAAAGAATAACTCGTATTTTGAAGCAACTAAAAATAAATAAAGTATATGTTTCCATAAAAAATAGATTATCGAATTTGAGGCTTTGTGTGTGTTAGTGTAATTATTCTAAGGTGTTTTGTACTATTAGAATAATCTATTTTGTAGGTATCTTCCGCCAACGTTAATCAGGTTTGACCCATCCTTCAATTCCTTCCACTCTACCCGTAAAGAGTGCCACATAGTTGTTGCAATCGGAGATTGTAGGTTCTTTTTTTCAGCGTCCGCTCAATGGTTACGAGCAGGTGGACACTGGAGAAGTCTAGGATTACCATGTTCTAGTGAGGATTTTGTTGTCGATCGTGGAGAGGAGGGCTGTGTATCAGCCTATCAGTTAGTGAAAGTCAAATAAATGTTGTTTGGTTCGGATCCCACAATAACCTATAGGTTCCTAAGGTATCCTAGCAATTCGGCCATTGATATTAAATGTCTGTATAAGTTAAACCGGCTTTTATTCATACATAAATCATTTTCACTTAAATTATGTTTGTTTTTTAATTTATACCGTTGTGTATATGTTCATTACTATATATACACCATACATTCATTGGTTAAATGATAAACAATTTAACAAATCTCCAATAAAGAACTTTAAAAAGAAATATATTGGTTAGTAATAAAAATATTCTAAATTGTAAAATAATTTAAGCAATAAGACACATTTTAAAATAGCTATATTTCTGAAAGTTTTGAAAGTTTATACAAAAAAAAATCTTTATCAGTATTTTACATCTAAATGCATGCGGAAGAAAAGTACCGGAACAGATTTTTAATTTCTGAATGATTACAGATGAAGCAATAAAACTTGGTACATTAGTACTATTTTTTGATGTAATTACCATTTTTCTGTCATATCAGTGGGATGGCCAACAATAAGTCAGAAGAAAATCTTAAATAAGAGCATAGGTCAAGTAGAACATCAAATTAAAGCTATATAGTAGTGGAACATGAACCCACAAATCCGACCTCAAAAGGTTCGCTCCTTAAAAAATGGCACTGGTTTAAAGTTTTAAAAAGATACAATTAAAGTCCTGTTTTAGTCGGTTTATTAGTCAGTCTTATCTTAGCTAAACTTGAGAAAGTTAAACTTTGTAAATGCCTATTTGACTTAAAAAAATAGTTTTTTAGGATTGTTGAAGACTCTTCACTTCCAATGGATGATGGTCCACAAGGAGTTCGACAAAAATATTAAAACTAGCATTGGTCAACATGTACATCATTTTAAAGGGGTTTTCTAGTAAAGATGAATAACACAAACAGCACTTAAAAAGGTCGATCCAGTACAAAATGGCAGATGTTCAAAGATTTTCTTGGTTGTAGTAAGACTGCATTAGTATACACAGTTCGAGTGTACTACTAAATGAAAGAAAAAAATGCTGCTGCATGCATTATGCCTGTCATACAAATGTACATTATGAAGTTAGACATGAAAAATAGTTTGAAATTCGAAAATCAACTCTAAAAATATTTGCTAAGCATCACTTATTTCCATTCAAATCTTTGAATATTTGCCATTTTGTATTGGATCAACCTTTTTAAGTGCTGTTTGTGTTATTCATCTGTGCTAGACAACCCATTTAAAAAGATGTACATCTTGACCTATGCTAGTTTAAATTTTTTTGTCGACCTCCTTTTGGACCATCATCCTTTGGAAATGAAGACCCGTCATCTACCCTAAAAAACTATTTCTTAAGACTAGTAGGCATTTACACAAAGTCCAATTTCCCGATTAAAACAGGACTTTCACTGTATCTTTTTAAAACTTTAAATCAGCACTATTTTTTAAAGAGCGAACCTTTTGAGGTCGGATTTGTGTGTTTATGTTCTACTACTATAGACCTTTAATTTGACGTACTACTCGACCTATGCTCTCATTTAAGAATTTCTTCTGACTCCTTGCGGGCCGTCCCTCTGATATGACAGAAAAATGGTAGTTGCATCAAAAGTATATTAATAGACGCAGTATTGATGTGTTAAGTTTTTTTACTTCAACTGTAATCGTTCAGAAACTAAAAATCTGTTCCAGAACTTTTCTTTTTAAGTCCTGGAACGTATATCAAATTAATATAAAATATATTAATTCCTCAAAAGTTATAATCTAGTTTACAAATAATCACAAACATAAACAAATTAAATCATAAAAAAGTAAATTCATCAAAACTATAATTTAATTATAGGCCTATATACTTTATTTGATTTACCATCAATTTTTATTTTACAAGAAAATATTTGATTTACTTAATAAATAACTGTACAAAAGTGCACTATCATAACCTATATAACCAATGCACATATTGAGGAGAAACACAACCTCATACAGCCGACACTGGGGACCCCAATGAGGATGACAGATGACGGGGGTTGATGTCCAGCTAGTAACTAAATTTACATGAATACAGACAAATTACACGAAAAACTTAACCTGAGAAATTTCGTAAATACGTTTGGAATCCGATGGACTCCAGGGTTAATTTTACTTTTAAAAAATCTAAATTTTTAGCTGGCTTAAGTCAGCTTTCTATTCTCAAATTTATAATCCTAAATTTATTTTGGAGCAGTCTTATTTGGGGGGCACTCATCCAGGCGCCCATCTGAGCACTCCAAGGAATTTAGTTCTAGGTTTCATGCAACTCTCGCTAGAAGTAGCAAAGAGCATGCCTAACTAACACACATACAACGTGTTTGACTCCTCTTTCTCCCTTAATATTCCCACCTACCCCAACCGAAAATTGGGTCAAAGTACTCCCTCATTTGTAGTAAACTCTATCAATGAAATTGTTATATATTATTAATCTACTCTTTTAAGCCAAAGATAAGTGTACCAATTTCAACAACAAAAATTGTACATATGTCATTTTTATAAAAATTATTAGTTACACTATTTTTAATTAATTTTTTAACTATGTTGGTTAGTACCTATTGTCCAGTATACTCTCGAAATAAAAAAATCCATCGCTCAGTTTCTTAATGATTTATGTGCCTAGAAAAACAAAATTAGCCAATTTAGGTAACCATACCTCCATAAAGAAATATTTTTTCCTTTAACACATTTATTATTTTTAAGAAGGCTAATACTTAAAAATATATAAATATTTTTTTAATTTTTAATCGGATACCGTCAATACAAAAGTAATTATTTATACAGCTGTGTAATATTACCACGTCAGTTACTGTCATTAAATCTCGTCTCTACTTACTTGTCCTCACAGATAATTATTTATACAGCTGTGTAATATTACCACGTCAGTTACTGTCATGAAATCTCGTCTCTACTTACTTGTCCTCACAGATAATTATTTATACAGCTGTGTAATATTACCACGTCAGTTACTGTTATGTAATATTACCACGTCAGTTACTGTCATTAAATCTCGTCTCTACTTACTTGTCCTCACAGATAATTATTTATACAGCTGTGTAATATTACCACGTCAGTTACTGTCATGAAATCTCGTCTCTACTTACTTGTCCTCACAGATCATTATTTATACAGCTGTGTAATATTACCACGTCAGTTACTGTCATGTAATATTACCACGTCAGTTACTGTCATTAAATCTCGTCTCTACTTACTTGTCCTCACAGATAATTATTTATACAGCTGTGTAATATTACCACGTCAGTTACTGTCATGTAATATTACCACGTCAATTACTATCATGAAATCTCGTCTCTACTTACTTGTCCTCACAGATAATTATTTATACAGCTGTGTAATATTACCACGTCAGTTACTGTCATGAAATCTCGTCTCTACTTACTTGTCCTCACAGATAATTATTTATACAGCTGTGTAATATTACCACGTCAGTTACTGTCATGTAATATTACCACGTCAGTTACTATCATTAAATCTCGTCTCTACTTACTTGTCCTCACAGATATCCCTCAGTAACTGTCCACTCTCACGTCTTCTCTCTCGATCTCCACACACACTTCAATTCATCTAATCATAGGCCTAGTTTTAACTCAACTTCTCTCCATTTTCCTCGTACTTTCTTCGGCGGTATGCCCTCCTCTATTCTTCTCACTTGTCCGAACCAGCTCAGTCTCCTCTTCTTATTGTAGTAACCAAACAACACAGGTTATGTAGTGTGTAATTGGGGAGTGTGATGGGTTATCGCCGTGGGGGAAGTCTCGTTGTCTTGACAATTGGTTTGTGGTATTCTAGCCATGGTGAAAGACACCTTTATTTTTTATTTCTGCTTATCTTTTTTGTATTTTCTTTAAACTTCAATGGTGATTTCACCATGAACTGGTGAGTTCACATGGGCCTACATGTGAACTCACAGGCATGTGCGCGAATATAATTCAAAGAATCAAGTACCGAGTGCTCACTCAGTTGGAGATTCGAACCTTTGAAGATGCACTTCGCAGTCCAAAGCCTAGCCACTGAGCCACCATGCACTTAAGCAGTTATAAAGAATATTGAGTTTTATTTTCTACAATAGTTTACTTTATAAAAATTGACACAATGCAACAATATGTATAAAAATAAAGACACTAATCTATATAAACAAACATAAATTAAATCTGCGGAAACAAATAGATTTTGATGAAATTTGAAGGGAAGTTAGTTTTTTAGATTAGATTAGAGACCAACTAAGAAAAGATTTCTCAAAATTCCATTCATAAGGGGTATAAACAGCCTCTCAACGTTCCCTTTTTTCCATAACAGTAACATTGGTATTAATTTTATTATTTATTTCAACAAGTTTATACAAAAACATAAACATGACTCACGCTTGGCTAATTTGGTTTTCATTATGAAATGTTTAAGGTCATATCTACTAAGCTTGTCATGATTGCATTACTTTGCGTCCTCCTCAAGTAGATTTATAGAGTTTTTTAGGCTATAAAACTTTGTTATCTAGGAGAGCAGCAGCAGGCTGAGATGGTTAATATAGAACCACGGAAGGGAGGGTAAGCAAGCGTAGGGAACCACTCCATAGCAAAGCTAGTTAAGTATATAAGTGATGTTGGCTTCTTTTTTTGGTTGGAATATGTTCAATATTTCCCTAATATAGCTACCATACTATTGGTCAATAACGTTTACAAATACTTATTTTGAGGTTCAAAACAACGTTACTAACTGTAAACGGAAAATGTAAAACAAAACAGCATTCATCGTTTGAGGACATGAATTGAGTTACAATTGATTAATTTTCAAAGTCACGGCAGCTTTTTTCTGAGGAAAGGAAATACCTAATTGAGCCCCAAGGTTAAGGAACGATCCTTCTTGCTGATAAATACACGTATTTACGCCGTTGTACAGTTGTATGAGTAAAATGACATTAAAATGGCTCCACCACGAAATTATAATCGGGCCATTCACTTTTATTCATTATTCATAATTAAGACGCCGATCGTAAAGATACGAATAATATGAGGAGCGAATGAGTGTGGTATTTAGATGAACAAGTGTAGTCATTGTTACTAACTGATGTCGGCTGTTCCTTAGAAAGATTCTTTTTAATAATTAATAACTCAATAGCCATAGCAACCGAGGTATCTACAGCTTTAGTGGAATCCGAACCACGTAGTGTTGGTTTGATTTTCAGCTAACTAACAAGCCTGATACTCAGTTATCTCCCCTACAAAACATCCGGACCCTGACCACCACTCAACTTGGATACCCTAGACTTCTCTAGTAGTGTCCACGCCGATAGCAAACATTGAGCAGACGCCGTGTCGGTATTAGGAGGACCGAGCATACAACCTATCGCTTATAATCTCCACAACACCAAGTCCCCAAGTACATTAGCACTGTGCTGGCAATTGTATTTGAAAGCCTAGTTGATGTAAAATCCAAACCTCGATAATTTTTATTGATAACACGTAATTGTCATAATTTAAGCTGCTGCACCAAAATAGATAACCTTACCCCAGTTACAGATGCACTGAGACACAGTGACAAAGCTTTGGTGGGAAATTGGGAATGAAGGCTGAAGTAATAGCATTGATAAAATAAACGTGTCTAGTATTAGTGTTGTAGAATTTAGAATTGTAATTCATGTTTTTAAGTAAATTAGAAGTTTATTATGAGATAAATAAATCACTGAATTTCAGTAAATATAAAAAATCTAAATAATGAACTGTACTTGCTAAATAAATAATTAATTATTACTGATCAATATGTACCTTACAAGTACCTTCATAAGGTAAACGCATTATCAGGTCTTTTATGATTTGCGTGCAGTATTAAAGATATTGAAGGCACTAATGTGAAATATCAGTTATTCGCACATGGAAAACCACACGGTTGTTAACAATTAGATAAATAAATAACAACAACACAATGAAATAATCAATGAATGTGAACGAATCCATCAATTGTTCATTAAATTTTTACAATTAATTGATGTAAAACGTTTTTGAAAAATTAAATTATAATATAAAACCTAAGGAGAACATTAAACTCTGAAAACAAATTATTATGAACTAATCCATAAGGCCTAAACTAGAGATTTTCCTATAAAAAATTAAACACTTACCGTTGATATTTTGAATGGCAATACAAGACTGAATTCAAAACATTCAGCTGGCTGCACTAAGAAGTTGTATGCTGCAATAATACTAACTTCTGAGTAATAAGGTTTTACATTTGTTGTGGGTCCAGTCTTTATTCATGAATGGGGAGAATTATGAATAAAATATTATGAGTTATTTTTTACTATATTTCATAATCCTGAAAAAAATAATTTTTAGGCCTAATTTCTTATTTTAAGTTTTCACTAACGCATGTAATTTATATACCAATTTTCAATCATCAGAATGTCTATTGCCTTTTAATAAACGTACAATATGATAAACAAGAAAACTAAAATACAGTATTAGAATAAGATTAAAGTTAGTAAATGAAAGAGCTTAAAATGAAAGTTGAAATTACCACAGTCACAACTAACAAAGCCTGGACAAAAATAACACTCTAAATTGAGTTTTTAAAGAATTAAAAAAAATATTGTGAACTGATGCAATGTACCATATAGAGCTGTACAGCCGGGTAGTCTAAGGACTGTGACCCCCTAGTTCCTAGTCTAAGGACTGTCACCCCTAGTTCTTAGTCTGTGGACTGTCACCTCTATTTACTAGTCTAAGAACTGTCATCCATAGTTTCTAGTCTAAGGACTGTCTCCCCTAGTTATTAGTCTAAGGACAGTCACCCCTAGTTCCTAGTCTAAGAACTGGCACCCCTAGTTACTAGTCTAAGGCCTGTCCCCCTGGTTACTAGTCTGAGGACTGTTTCCTCCTTGTTAATAGTCTAAGGACTGTTACCCCTAGTTCCTAGTCTAAGGACTGTACCCCTAGTTCTTACCTCTATTTACTAGTCTAAGAACTGTCACCCCTAGTTTCTAGTCTAAGGACTGAGAACCCTAGTTCCTAGTCTAAGGACTGTGAACCCTAGTTTCTAGTCTAAGGACTGAGAACCCTAGTTCCTAGTCTAAGGACTGTGAACCCTAGTTTCTAGTCTAAGGCCTGTCCCCCCTGGTTACTAGTCTAAGGACTGTTTCCTCCTTGTTACTAGTCTAAGGACTGTCACCCCTAGTTACTAGTCTAAGGACTGTCACCCCTAGTAACTAGTCTAAGGACTGTCACCCCTAGTTACTAGTCTAAGGACTGTCACCCCTAGTTACTAGTCTAAGAACTGGCACCCCTAGTTACTAGTCTAAGGCCTGTCCCCCCTGGTTACTAGTCTAAGGACTGTTCCTCCTTGTTACTAGTCTAAGGACTGTCACCCCTAGTTACTAGTCTAAGGACTGTCACCCCTAGTTACTAGTCTAAGGACTGTCACCCCTAGTTACTAGTCTAAGGACTGTCACCCCTAGATTCTAGTCTAAGGACTGTCACCCCTAGTTACTAGTCTAAGGACTGTGCCTCCTAGTTCCTAGTCTAAGGAATTTCCCCCCTAGTTCCTAGTCTAAGGGCTGTCCCCTCTAGTTACTAGTCTAAGGACTGTCACCCCTAGTTACTAGTCTAAGGACTGTGCATCCTAGTTACTAGTCTAAGGACTGTCAACCCTAGTTATCAATCCAAGGATAATACCCCTAGTTACCAAAGTAAGGACAGACCTAAGCTGTCTAAATTAGGTGGCCTAAAAACTGGTAGTCCTAGTTAACTGTCTATTAACTTATAGCTCTAGTTGGCAGTCTAAGCCCTCACACATCTTGTTTCTAAGCACTGGCATCCCTAATTGCCAGTCTAAACCCTGGCACATAATGTTTCTAAGCAATGGAATCCCTAGCTACAGGTCTCATCTTCAGGCACAATATCTCAACTTTCAAGAAAAAATAAAACAGTCTGATTTTCTTGTTCATATACAATCGACGGTCAATCAAATTAAGTATAGTAATAAAAATTACATTTATGAAAAATGTATGTTTTTATGGTTCTTTTTGTTTATGTTTGTGATTATTGTGTAAGGTGGATTACAACTGTTAAGGAATAAATACATTTTTATATTGATTTCACATATATTTTAGTGTAAAGTACGGTATCTTTTTTTCTCTAAACTGTTAAATCTCTCATAGCTATAAAGGGTGATGTATGACGTTCTCCCCCACTTCAACAGCACATTCTACTACCAAAAATAAAGATAAAATGTTATACAAACATAGATCTGAAAACTCTTCGTTAGTGAATTACAGCCAGTAAAACATTTCGGTAATAACCTTGAATAAAGGTTGAAATAACATTGTACACAATTTATGGAAAGATAAATCGGAAGGAAATATCCTGATTTATAATGTAATTTGACATGAGAAAACTAAAGAAATAGATTTCAGAACTGTATATTTAGTAGTTTGAAAGTAAGTAATTTGTGGTTAAATGCAAAAAAATTCGGGCAAGAAACTCCGTTTTTTTACGTTTAGTGTACAATAACTTTGTTAAAAGGGTAATAAGGCCATAAAAATGTATAGATAATTTGTAGAGAATTTGATTCTGAGAAGATTTATGTAAGCTAAGTAAAAAACAACACATAAACAAGTATAACAGTTTAACTTTATTTAGTATAATACATATGTAATTTAATGGAAAAACAGTTGGTTTGGTCTAACGTTACACGCCTTTTTATAAGAAATGTAAAAAATGAGTCTATTATTTTTTAATGCATTTTAAACACGTTTATGCACTACATTGCTTGTGTCGCTTTCCTTACTTTACCGCTTTATCTCTGTAAGAGAATCCATAATATGGGCAATTAATTCTTCCAGAGAATTAACACTTTTCTTTCATCCACCCCCGACACAATAATCCAATGAGATATACCTGGCGATATTGGTGGTCAAGATTACAGCCCTCCACGACCAACTAATTTTTTAGTGAATTTATTCTGTAAGTTAGCGGTAAGGGCTCTAGAAAAGTGGTGTGATCCTCCATCATGCTGGAAGTACACGTTTTGTCTAATATACAAAGGAACATCCTCGAACAGCTGCGGCAACTCTTCTTGGAGGAAGTGCAAATAAAATTCAGCTTTTAGGCGGCCAGGTAATATTAATGGACCAATCAGCTGATTGTGTAAAACACCACATCAAGCTTTTGCACTAAATCGGTGTTGACATTTCTGTTCAATTACCTTATGAGGATTTTGTTCTACCCTTAAATACTCATTAAGCAAGTTGTTGATACTATCTCTAGTGAACTGGTCCCATCTGTAAATAAAATACGCTTGTAGAGTTGTTAATTAGTATTTTAAAATTTGCAAAACTCCAAACGAAGTGAGCAATCCACTGGTTCTAGATGTTGGACCTTTTGTTTATGAAAAGGGTAAAATTCATTTCAATTTTTAAGTGACTTCCACACCAATGGTTGCGAAACTCCTATTCGTCCCTGTATTTATACTGTAAAGTACGTCTTGTATTTATGATATCATTTTGTAGCTTGCCATTATTACCAAAACACAAGTCATACATGAAAATTAGAAAAACATTGTTGATCAGCTGTTTTTTAAGTGTTAACAACTTAAGAAGTAAAAATAATATGATACATTTTGATACATAGTGAACAATAAAGGGAAATAAATTATTTATTTGTTTAAATGTTATTTATTTTTTTATACTATTTTTACTTTAATAAAAAAATATATATTTATTGGACACAAACATTACGATTTTATTATCTTCATCTAATTATTTCCTTGCAATTACTTATGTATTATACTAAATAAAGTTAAACTGTTGTACTTATTTATATGTTGTTTTTTATTTAGCTTACATCAATATTCTCAAAATAAAATTCTCTACAAATTATGTAAGAAATTTTTATGACTTTTCTACCCTTTTAACAAAGTTATTGTACACTAAACGTAAAAACGGAGTTTCATGTCACAATTTCTTGAATTTAACCCCAAATTACTTTAAAGCTACTAAATATACAGTTCTGAAATCTATTTCTTTAGTTTTCTCATGTCAAACTACATCAGAAATCATGATATTTTCGATCGAATTTACCTTTCCATAAATTGTGTGCAACGTTATTTCAATCTTTATCCAAGAGTCTTACGGATATGTTTTACTGGCTGAAATTCACTAACGAAGAGTGAATTTCATATCTATGTTTATATAACACTTTATCTTTATTTTTGGTAGTATAATGTGCTGTTGAAGTGGGGGAAAACGTCATGCATCACCCTATAATACGTGAAGTGGTTTTTTGTCGACGCAACTCCTCCCTTATTCCTTGACCAATTTAACCCGTTGAGGTGTCAAAAAATTTACCTCTGTTTGTTATTGTACAATAAGGTGTAATTTTTCAATAATTTTACCTTGGAGGACACCGGAAGCCCTCAAAGTACGTTTTTTGGCCATAAGAATAACATGAAGGTAGATTTAAATTAATCAAAAGAGAACGCCAAATTTTAATAGCTGTTGGAATGTAAATAATGGAGTTTGTAATATTGAAGATGTCTAACAGTTAACCTGGGGCCAACGGCTTTACGTGACTTCCGAACCACGGGTCGGCAGGGTATAAACTGTTCTTGGGCTTATCGGGAATCGAACCCGGACCGATTGCATGTCAAGTTATCGCCTTAGTCCTTTAGGTACGGCCGCTCCATTTATTGTAACAAAGAGGTTAGATCTTTCTTAATGTTAAATTAGGAAAACTTGTGAGCATGGTTTTATTAATATTCAAATGTGGGGCTCCACATCACTAGACTTTGAAGTTGGAATGAGGGTTGAAGTTTGAATGGTAATCTAATGCAGTTATTAAATTTATCTTAATATCTTGAACTATGAAACAAAAACAAATGAAATAAGCTAAGTAATACCATTGGGTGTTTATTCTAATATATATGTAGCAACACATCTACCGTGAGTGAGATTATTATTGTTTTATGTTATTTAGTTTACCTGCTAATATTTGAAGTCAAAAGTCACAAGCCGAGGCCGAAGGCCAAGGTGTCACGAGGGCAGTGAGAGACGGGGTTGGTAGCAAAGTGTGCAGGGCTCTCCCCTAGTTTTGCCTTATTGCTAAACTTATTTTACGTTTTTATTTTCTCAAATTAGTAACCAATAAATTAATTAACACATACAGAGTGATGTACATTAACGAACAAACCTAATTTAAATAAATATTATTTATGATTTGTATTTTTTTGAAGCGTTTTTAAAATGGAGTCCAGTAGACCCCCGTGTGCCCTGTGAAGGTTTATTGACCTATCTCATTGCTTTATAAATAATTCACCTATAAATGATTTAATAATGGCCAGAATATTTTTATATAAAACGAAATTTGTAATCCATAAATCTGTTTCCGTTAAACAGATTACGACATTTTCTTGT
The DNA here is from genome assembly GCA_035578905.1 of Stictocephala bisonia. Lineage (NCBI taxonomy): Eukaryota > Metazoa > Arthropoda > Insecta > Hemiptera > Membracidae > Stictocephala > Stictocephala bisonia. Next base: position 264,481 of record JAQJVL010000698.1, on the reverse strand, counting down.
TGAAAAAAATTGGTTTACTTAGTTAAATTGAGATCATGTAATTCCTATCCTGCCTGAAACATGGATCATTGAACCGTCCATGGTGGGCTACGTTTGACATGATAATGCTTACTTTAATCTGTATGAAACAAAAAGTTAACTAAAGACTAATTTAATATTCTTCTTTAAATAAACGGTACTATTATAACAATCAATCAATCAATCCATCCATTCATCAGTCCATTCATCTATACATCCTTCCACCCACCCATCCATAATCCATCCATCCTTCCTTCTTTCCAACCACCCACCTACCCATCCATCCACACATCCATTCAACCCACACGAGTTAGGAGGAAAGAAATAAATTAATTTCAGATCTAGATTGTCCCATTGAGCAGTTTAAGATGTATTTTGAAGATGTTTATCGTGTTCACAATTTTACAATGTGTGTTTGGTTTGCAACTATAGATCCACTTTTCAAGTTTTTATTAATTCGCATAGCACGTTCAAACATGAACCCAGGTTCTGCAAGTTCAGCGAATTTTATGTTTTTGTTTTCTTTTATCGGCTGTTTGAAATAAATTGAATTAATGCCAATGTTACTATCATGGGGGGGGGGGGGGCAAGTTGAGGGACTGTTTCCTATACCTAAGAATGGAGTTTAAGTAATCCTTTCTTAGTGGGTCTCTCTGATACAAAAGCAAACTTTTCTCCAAACTTCACCGAAGTGTGTTCAGAGATTTTGGAGATTTCGTGACGAGTGAGTACGTATTTCGTGACGAGTGAGTACGTATTTCGTGACGAGTGAGTACGTATTTTTTAATGATATATATTAAGATACACGTATATATTTCATACACAGACACTTGACTCGGTTTTACAGATAGGGTTTATTTATTGTGGTTGTGTTTGTATTTTATTAATATCAATTTTCAATAACAAAATGAAATAACTGAAAAAAGTCATGTCTGTGTAATGTAGGCTATCTGCGATCGGCAACTCAGCGCAGTTATTGTAGGTTCGTTATCAATTACCCCAGGCTACAGGGGAGGGGGTATTGGTTACGACTCCTGGCGCCGTATCCTGTTCCTGGTCACGACTCGCTCGCCTTGTCCTGTGGAGGGGTTGATTAAACTACAATTATATTCCCAATCTCGTTGCTAACTGTTGTCACTTCCCGGCGAGGCACCTGAGTAGTTCATCATGAACCTGTCTTGACTATGAGTGTAATTAATTATTAGCATTGCATTTGCCACTTTTTACGCCAGTATACAATACAGGACTGCAGGAGAAAAGTTGAGCCGAGAAGTATTTTGCTAGGCAAATGTTGGTTATCGCGTGTCTGCAGGGTAGGAGGGAGAATACGTAGAATCAAATTAACTCCAACATAACTACGTAAATGTCGATAGTTGTGTGGGTGCAGGATAGAAGGGAGAATACTTACAGTCAAATTAACTCTAACATAACTACGTAAATGTCGATAGTTGTGTGGGTGCAGGATAGAAGGGAGAATACTTACAGTCAAATTAACTCCAACATAACTACGTAAATGTCGATAGTTGTGTGGGTGCAGGATAGAAGGGAGAATACTTACAGTCAAATTAACTCCAACATAACTACGTAAATGTCGATAGTTATGTAGGTGCAGGATAGAAGGGAGAATACTTACAGTCAAATTAACTCCAACATAACTACGTAAATGTAGATAGTTGTGTGGGTGCAGGATAGAAGGGAGAATACTTACAGTCAAATTAACTCCAACATAACTACGTAAATGTAGATAGTTGTGTGGGTGCAGGATAGAAGGGAGAATACTTACAGTCAAATTAACTCCAACATAACTACGTAAATGTCGATAGTGTGGGTGCAGGATAGAAGGGAGAATACTTACAGTCAAATTAACTCCAACATAACTACGTAAATGTAGATAGTTGTGTGGGTGCAGGATAGAAGGGAGAATACTTACAGTCAAATTAACTCCAACATAACTACGTAAATGTAGATAGTTGTGTGGGTGCAGGATAGAAGGGAGAATACTTACAGTCAAATTAACTCCAACATAACTACGTAAATGTAGATAGTTGTGTGGGTGCAGGATAGAAGGGAGAATACTTACAGTCAAATTAACTCCAACATAACTACGTAAATGTAGATAGTTGTGTGGGTGCGGGATAGAAGGGAGAATACTTACAGTCAAATTAACTCCAACATAACTACGTAAATGTAGATAGTTGTGTGGGTGCGGGATAGAAGGGAGAATACTTACAGTCAAATTAACTCCAACATAACTACGTAAATGTAGATAGTTGTGTGGGTGCAGGATAGAAGGGGGAATACTTACAGTCAGATTAACTCCAACATAACTAAGTAAATGTCGATAGTGTGGGTGCAGGATAGAAGGGAGAATACTTACAGTCAAATTAACTCCAAAATAACTACATAAATGTAGATAGTTGTGTGGGTGCAGGATAGAAGGGAGAATACTTACAGTCAAATTAACTCTAACATAACTACGTAAATGTCGATAGTTGTGTGGGTGCAGGATAGAAGGGAGAATACTTACAGTCAAATTAACTCCAACATAACTACGTAAATGTAGATAGTTGTGTGGGTGCAGGATAGGAGGGATAATACTTACAGTCAAATTAACTCCAACATAACTACGTAAATGTCGATAGTGTGGGTGCAGGATAGAAGGGAGAATACTTACAGTCAAATTAACTCCAACATAACTACGTAAATGTCGATAGTTGTGTGGGTGCAGGATAGAAGGGAGAATACTTACAGTCAAATTAACTCCAACATAACTACGTAAATGTAGATAGTTGAGTGGGTGCAGGATAGAAGGGAGAATACTTACAGTCAAATTAACTCCAACATAACTACGTAAATGTAGATAGTTGAGTGGGTGCAGGATAGATGGGAGAATACTTACAGTCAAATTAACTCCAACATAACTACGTAAATGTCGATAGTTGTGTGGGTGCAGGATAGAAGGGAGAATACTTATAGTCAAATTAACCCCAACATAACTACGTAAATGTAGATAGTTGAGTGGGTGCAGGACAGAAGGGAGAATACTTACAGTCAAATTAACTCCAACATAACTACGTAAATGTAGATAGTTGAGTGGGTGCAGGACAGAAGGGAGAATACTTACAGTCAAATTAACTCCAACATAACTACGTAAATGTCGATAGTTGTGTGGGTGCAGGATAGAAGGGAGAATACTTACAGTCAAATTAACTCCAACATAACTACGTAAATGTCGATAGTTGTGTGGGTGCAGGATAGAAGGGAGAATACTTACAGTCAAATTAACTCCAACATAACTACGTAAATGTCGATAGTTATGTAGGTGCAGGATAGAAGGGAGAATACTTACAGTCAAATTAACTCCAACATAACTACGTAAATGTAGATAGTTGTGTGGGTGCAGGATAGAAGGGAGAATACTTACAGTCAAATTAACTCCAACATAACTACGTAAATGTAGATAGTTGTGTGGGTGCAGGATAGAAGGGAGAATACTTACAGTCAAATTAACTCCAACATAACTACGTAAATGTCGATAGTGTGGGTGCAGGATAGAAGGGAGAATACTTACAGTCAAATTAACTCCAACATAACTACGTAAATGTAGATAGTTGTGTGGGTGCAGGATAGAAGGGAGAATACTTACAGTCAAATTAACTCCAACATAACTACGTAAATGTAGATAGTTGTGTGGGTGCAGGATAGAAGGGAGAATACTTACAGTCAAATTAACTCCAACATAACTACGTAAATGTAGATAGTTGTGTGGGTGCAGGATAGAAGGGAGAATACTTACAGTCAAATTAACTCCAACATAACTACGTAAATGTAGATAGTTGTGTGGGTGCGGGATAGAAGGGAGAATACTTACAGTCAAATTAACTCCAACATAACTACGTAAATGTAGATAGTTGTGTGGGTGCGGGATAGAAGGGAGAATACTTACAGTCAAATTAACTCCAACATAACTACGTAAATGTAGATAGTTGTGTGGGTGCAGGATAGGAGGGAGAATACTTACAGTCAAATTAACTCCAACATAACTACGTAAATGTCGATAGTGTGGGTGCAGGATAGAAGGGAGAATACTTACAGTCAAATTAACTCCAACATAACTACGTAAATGTCGATAGTTGTGTGGGTGCAGGATAGAAGGGAGAATACTTACAGTCAAATTAACTCCAACATAACTACGTAAATGTAGATAGTTGAGTGGGTGCAGGATAGAAGGGAGAATACTTACAGTCAAATTAACTCCAACATAACTACGTAAATGTAGATAGTTGAGTGGGTGCAGGATAGATGGGAGAATACTTACAGTCAAATTAACTCCAACATAACTACGTAAATGTCGATAGTTGTGTGGGTGCAGGATAGAAGGGAGAATACTTACAGTCAAATTAACCCCAACATAACTACGTAAATGTAGATAGTTGAGTGGGTGCAGGACAGAAGGGAGAATACTTACAGTCAAATTAACTCCAACATAACTACGTAAATGTAGATAGTTGAGTGGGTGCAGGACAGAAGGGAGAATACTTACAGTCAAATTAACTCCAACATAACTACGTAAATGTAGATAGTTGAGTGGGTGCAGGACAGAAGGGAGAATACTTACAGTCAAATTAACTCCAACATAACTACGTAAATGTAGATAGTTGAGTGGGTGCAGGATAGAAGGGAGAATACTTACAGTCAAATTAACTCCAACATAACTACGTAAATGTCGATAGTTGTGTGGGTGCAGGATAGAAGGGAGAATACTTACAGTCAAATTAACTCCAACATAACTACGTAAATGTAGATAGTTGAGTGGGTGCAGGACAGAAGGGAGAATACTTACAGTCAAATTAACTCCAACATAACTACGTAAATGTAGATAGTTGAGTGGGTGCAGGACAGAAGGGAGAATACTTACAGTCAAATTAACTCCAACATAACTACGTAAATGTAGATAGTTGAGTGGGTGCAGGATAGAAGGGAGAATACTTACAGTCAAATTAACTCCAACATATCTACGTAAATGTAGATAGTTGTGTGCAGGCACTAGATGTAAAAATGGATTATATTAACGCCGTGAACGTAGATTTGGATGGCTGATAAAAACTTTCATTTTTAACAAATACATACTTTATTGTACAAATAAGGTTTTTAACATTACATTTATCATACAAGCTAAAACTATACACATTTATTTTTCTTGCAGTAATTTACAAATTGTTGTCTGCATTTCGCTTTGATCTTTGAGCGTCATAATGTTGGAGCAAATTTTACATTGGCCACAAGGTTAATCTGTAGACTTTTTAAAATTTGGACGTGGTTAATAAATAGGGAGGTTTTGAGCTTGGGGTCAGAAACGACGACTTCTTGCGCCCGAAAAAGTGCGGGACCTGACGGGCTGTTGTTCCTCCACTTCCGGCTCAGCAGGGGCCTCGGTCGTCCTACCCCTCGTGCTGAACCTCCTACTACTGCTGTTGACAGTAGGCTGTCGTTCTGAGTTGCTGCCGGTTTGGTCTGCAGGGGCACTGCCTCCCTTGTTGCCACCTCGACGACCAGGTTTATAAGACTTGTCTGAAGACGTTGTTGGCGCAGCGCTGGTTGTAGAAGGTGCTGAAGATGCTGAGCTGCTGCCTGATCCTGTTCATACATCACAATTAATAATAAAATATTCGTAAATTACAAATTGGGACCAGCATCGCAAGTCAATAGGAACCCAAAGTACGCTATATAATGCATTTATAAAATAACAAAATTATTTACTTTTTAACATTTTGGCCTTTATTGAAGGCACTATTGCAGCATTGCCCGAAAACAAAAGTACACAACTCCCCCATACATGGTAATAATCAACCAAATTTTTTACAGATCCTATTTATAAATAAATTATTGGTTTCACCTTAAAACATTTTGTTTTACTTGGCACTGTGTTAGTTGATATGTAACTTGGTCCAGTATATTCTTAAGATTGGATTAAAGTATATCACACGGTTTCCTAACGGTTTATGTACCTAGAAAGGAAAAATTAGTCATTTTGGACAGATATGTCCCCTTAAAGTCATTTTTTTTATGTTTTCTTTATATTCATTTATTAGGCAATTTATAAGAAGACCAATACTTTTGTTCCAAAAAATTCAAGAATAATTTTTGATCGAGCGCCCTCAATAAGAAGGGAAGTTGTGATGTTATTCACAACGGATATTACCTTGCTGCTGGCGCCGCCGTTTGAGGGCCTCTATCAGGTCGGCATTACTCCGGAAGGGACGTACCACTCCAGTTCGCAGTCCCCCCTTCTTGGGTGCCTCGGTGGTGGTTGTCACAGACTCCTCGGCCGGGGCCTCCTCGTCGAACTCCTCGTCCTCGTACTCCACGGCCGGCTGCGCTTCCGTCGTTGGCTTGGGAGTCGCCTGTACCAGAACATCCCATGTTACGTGCATATCTCCAGCCGAATTTTAAGAGGATCGATTAAATAAGCATAGATGTGGCAAAATATTAATTGGAATAAGTCCACTAATTATTGATGAAATAAATCACATGAGAGAAAAATAATTAAAAGTAATTTTGAATTATCACCATAAAACCCATGTCATATTCTGTAATAAACAGTCTCTTAGTCAGCGTTCTTCATGTTGGAGAAAATAAAATACAAGTAAGCGTCACAAACAACAAATTGATTGTAATATAAGTAAAAAATGTACAAATAAATTATGTTGATTCATTTTGGTAAAACACGTTTACCTTCCTCAGATCTGGAAGATCCACAAAATGAAGTTATCACTTTGATAAAAAAGGGACTCACAAAAGATTTTTTCTAATTCCTCTGGTTTGAGGAATGTGTTTTACCGAAATTGATCACCATAGTATTTAAAAATGTTGTACTTAAGTCTATATTGTAATTAATTCTGTAATAATAAAACATTTCCATGTCCTAGTCAAAAATAATACAGTACAAGGACTCTAGTATGATTTTATTTAATTCAATCACCAACCAATAAAATATACAGTACGTGTATAATAATAGCTGGTAACAATAAATATGTGTTAGTAACCTATTTGATAAAGTTGGCTTCCATTACTATTTATTTATTTATTTTTTTAATATACAGTATTAGCAATTTTAACAAATTGAATCACTACAAAAACTCTTTAATGGTGATTTAAACAATTAAAAAGAAAACTGCAATGCAATGACTCACTACTACCACAGAGGTATCTTCCTTATAGCTTCAGCGAACGCCTCAGTGGCAGTTATAAATAGATTACAACTAATGTACTTTATTATACATCTGTAGTAGTAATTACTACGTCCTTGAAGATTTGGAAAGAATAAAGGAGGGACTGACAAGGATTTGGCCCTAACATCCGCACGGCAATTGGAGAAAAAATACTCTACACACACTGTATTGGATGTAGATTCTGTTTCTTTTTTTCTCTGTAGTACCAACAAAACTATTTAATATTCGGTCTAACAAAATATATACATAAGTAATTTGACGGAAAATGTCACCCTTCAGAACTATTTTACTTTGTGTCCAACACGTGGTCTAAACGTACAGGGAGAATATCCTAGACAACTAGTCTGTGTGTCACTGCTCCAAGGAACATCCACTTTAAAACTATTATTTTTTACCAAATAATTCAGGTGACTGGTTGATTCTAGCGTTTACTTATGTTTGATTTTGTAATTATGTAATGGAGGGGGTTCTCGAATGTTACAATGGAATGTAACAGCAACAAGTTTTTCGAACAAGTTAGAGTTAACCTCACGAACACGAATCCATGGGAGGTATTCAGTGGAAATATAGTTATTTTACTAAAAAAACTAAAAAATAAACTTATTTTTACTCCAAAAACGCTCTATATTAAATTAATCTTAAATATATTCTATTTAAGACAAATATGACATCAAATTATTCATACTGAGATATTCATCACAAAAGTGGGTTAAGTTATGTTAGTATATGTTGACCGTAATACAGATTGCTAACTTAACATAACATATCCTAACTAACCAACCTAACCTTAACTAACCTAACTTAACCTTTTTTTTTGGTTAAATATTGCAGTTTTGATTTGTGGTTGGAAGAAATAGACATATTATTCATGTTTAGGAATGAAACTACGTGATACCAGTGGTACACTCATACTGTACATTGTTTTGGGATTAATACTGTTCTTCTTTTGTACAAACATTTCTATGGGTTCTTGTGCATGGCGTTGATATGACTAGTTGAAAATTGTTTGAAAATCGGGTGTAACCCCTATATTCCATATTAACCCCTGATATAAATACACTCTGAGTGTCCTCTAAAATTACAAATTAATTAATAGTCGCCATTAAACACTCTAGTTCCTTACTTTCATAAGCAAATGTCACAAAGGAAGTACTCAAGCTTTTGACCTTAGGCTGTGGCAGTATAGCTATCCAGGATTATCTTCTGGCGTACGTGAGTTATGGATTACAAATAAATTTAATTCTGATTAATTCCGACTGAATCGAAAAAAAATAAACGGAGCTCTTTTGTGACAGCAACGAATGCTTCAGCAGCAGCTATAAATAAATTACAACTAAGAAATTAAAAACAAATATTTTAAGGAGAGGCTGATTCTTCTTCTACGTTCATCATTGAGTATTTGGAGGGAGTAAGGGAGGGACTGACAAGGTGCTGGCCCTGCCGTCCCCATGGTGAACTGGAGAAAAACTACTCTACACACATTCAACACACTATTGGATGCAACTTCTGTTTATTTATTCTCTGTAAAATAAAAAAATTGCATAAATTACTTTAGATTGAAGATCCTTACAATTACTTGACAGCGAGCTAACCTTTGAATCAGCTAGTAAGTAGTAGTCTAGTAACTTACCGCGGCCTTTGGAGCTGGTCTGCCGATGGCGGGGCCCCGGGCCTGCCGCAGCAAGGGAGACGGCCTGACGGGCTTTACGGGGGCTGCTGGGGGTGCGTCATCTTCATATTCCTCGTAGTCAGTGTCGGCGGGAGCGGCGATGGCGGCAGCCACTGCCAGTGTGAGGAGCACCACCCATCTGTTAACACAATTGTACTGTAGGAAACCAAGGAATTGAAGCAGGCAAGAGGTCTTTTGGATGTCACCAAAATCTGCACCTTCTAATAGTTGCTTACTATAAATGATTTTTATAAATATTAAAATTTGCAACCAAACTAAACTAATAACAACAAAACTTACAGGCTATTAATTGTAAAACGTTTACATAGTTTTAGGTTTGGAGAGGTATTATGAGGCATCACATCTAAATATTCAGATTAGTCATATGAAATAGTTTTTTAATTGGCATAATACGTGTTGGTATATATACAGTACAAGTAAACGTCACACAACACAAATTTATTACAATATAAGCACAAAATGCACAAATATATTACAATACAAGTACAAAATGCACAAATATTATGATGATCGATTTTGGTGAACCACGCTCACCTTCCTCAGACCAGAGGGATTCACAAGATTGTTAATATTTGTGCATTTTGTACTTGTATTGCAATATATTTGTGCATTTTGGGCTTATATTGTAATAAATTTGTGTTGTGTGACGTTTACTTGTACTGTAGTCATATGAGACTCTGATACAACATTGTGCGTATTCTCAGAAAGGGCCATTATTGATGGCCCAATATCCGATTGAGAGACCTACAGCTTAACGTGGAATCCGAACCACGTAGTATTAAAGCTAATTGACGAGTCTGATTCTCAGTTGTCTTCCCTCCACACAATCCGGACACTGACTATCACCCAACACGGACACCTTAGACTTTCTAGTATTGTCCACGTTGATAGTTACCAATGAGCGGACGCCTAGTTGGGTTGGTACTAAGAGGACCGAGCATAGAACCTATCGCCTACAATCTCAACAGCACTTGTCTCCAAGTAGCTGGGTTACAGCACTGCGCCTCTAATGCAGACATGAAAGGACAACGTTAAAATATAATTGATGCTTCTTTCCTAATGTTCATATATTTCACTTGGGAAACCGACACTTCTTGGGCCAGCGTTACGTTTACTTATAGGGGTAATGTACTTACACTGTCTTCCGTGTCCCTTAGGGACTGTGTACATAAGCCCACCACGTCGGCTGCTACAGGCTCCTCTGTGTACAGTGTAATATCGGCACGCCAGTCACATTGTGTACGACGACAGATGAGGAAACTTTTACAGCTCGAACGGTACCTTTACAGACTGTAAACTGTATATTTACCGCTGCATAGCGGTTTGATCTGTCGGATAAAACGATAAGATAAAAAATAAAGGTATATAAAATACACACTAATCTCTCTCATTCAAAATGACTCATTAGTTAGTTGGCAAGTAAATTTCGGCTACTTTAATAGTTGTGACCACCGCAGCTGCTGGCAAATTTATATATAAAAAATCTTCCTACATTAATATATACATTGTTAAAATAAGTTACTCCTCCATTTGGAGACAGTTATTCAACAACGAGTTTTATGGATAATACCACAAAAACATGACGTATATTCCTTGTGGAGACGAAGAAAGGGCAGTAATTGGCGGTGCAGGCGACCTTGAAGTGACCTTGGACACCGTTATACCTACTGGCAGGCCTTCACACACACCACGACACCACTGAATGTCATCTACCAACCCAAGAACGATTGTGTTACTTGCAATTTAGGTACACCTCAGCAAGTCTCAGTTACTTGCAATTTAGGGGTAAAAAACGTAAAAACCTTAAGCTTCGTTAAGGGAAGATGTAGCAGTTGGTCATCTTGGGTTCATTCTTCATAAAACCAATGTAAAATGATTACATAAGCCAGTATTTTACGTGTTTTCTTGATCAAATGATGTTTGACTTATCATTTTGTAGGTATTTTAATGGATATGTCGTTTGCTTAGCTTATTTTAATATTAGTGATACACGTACTTGAATTTGTTCTAATTTCAAAAATTAGTTGAAATCAAAATAATAGCTAACTGTACAAACTATAAAGTAGTCAAATTAAGCATTTATTCAAAACTTTCTCAAAATGTAAAGCGTCAAAATCACCTAATGAAAAATTGCTTTAAAGAACGAACATTGTAGCTGTTCATTTTTTTGACAAAATTTAACAATGGTCTTTAGGCGAATAAGAACATAATATGCTGTTCGGAAACCACGCTGATGTCACGGAAAGCATTAGAATTTCTCATGACATTTAAGGTTTTGGAAAGGGCTGTTAAGAGAGGCAAATTATCTGGGTCTCCTCAGCAGTCTCTTCCTTCCTCAGCAGTCTCTTCCTTCCTCAGCAGTCTCTTCCTTCCTCAGCAGTCTCTCCCTTCCTCAGCAGTCTCTTCCTTCCTCTAAGATGATAACAAGAAAGTTTACCAAAGATATTCTAGTTGAACCAGGTTGAGATAAATATTAAAGCTCACAACTATAACAGTGACTTCTGCAACTCGGGTTGCCTAAAGGGTTGTCCTTCGTATGAGACAATCTCGTGAAGATGGTGTTGAGCAACCCTCCCTACCTCGACATTTCAGCTCGTGCCTCACATGCTCGACCAAAATGCCACATTAACCCTAAGGTCACAGTTATTGTGTTAAACAGACTTTCTCGTCATCGTAATGCTTTGTGGTCTATTATATGTGGACTGGAAGATATAGCCACGTTGATCCTTGCTGGTGTGAACGGAAATTCTCCTACCCTGGTGTCACATACAAATGTTTTTTTTTTCAGTTCATCAGAAACTTTCTACATTATGAATTCAAAGAGTCTTAAAACTAAAAACGGTAATTATGGAATATAGGGGTACCACTCGATTTTCTTAATTTTTTAACTAGTCAATATTAACCCCACGAACCCAAATCAATAGAATTATTTCGACGAAAATACAGATTTAAAAAAAATTAAAAAACAAATTGCACCAAGAACAATGTATATACATGTTGTTTGTTGTTGTTGATGTGTATATACAATCATACGTAGTTTGTTCTCCTGAACACTAATGTGACATAAAATGAATGATTCATACAACTCAGCTACTCATCAGTTACTGTTCGGTTAAGTTAGGTTAGGATCGGTTATTGTATGTTGACCGTGAATACACATTTCTAACGTAATCTAATATAACCTACAATTTCTTAACCGAACCTAAATTATTAAAAAAAGAAACACTTTTTGTTTCTAATCTCAGTTATCGTATGAATAAATTTATGTTATACTCGTGTTCATGAAAAAACTACATAAGTTTAGTCTAATATAACATAGTTTTTGTGTAAAAAGTTGTTTAGTAATTTTTGTAAAAATCTGGATTCTCTCCGAGATTTTTTTATTCGTGTTCGTGGGGTTGATATCGACTAGTTTGAAGTAAAGTCTTTAAAATTGAGTGGAACCGCTGTATTCCACAATTCCCCAGAAAACTGTTCTGTAATCCTACAGGAGGAAGTAGTTGCAGTCAGAGAGTGGAGACTGACAGATGGTTGGATCAACAAAGTAGTGTAATTGGTGAAGGAAGTGTAGCAAGCAGTAGCGGCTAGAAGTGGCCAGGCCGACAAAGTGGTCGTTGTTTCTTGATGATCAGCAGTTCTGCCAGACACGACTGATCGAGGGTAAGATGAAAGTCCAAACACGACATCACTTCCTGATACATCCACAATGTGTAATGCAATTTTAATGTTTTCTTTAACATCACATCAAAAACTTAGATGTGTTTCAAAAGCAACACTCACTCATATGCAACGGATTATTACTAATTTAATTCAAAACCCTTACTTGTAATTGAGTCCTCTCGTAAAGAAAGCTGTGCCAACATTTGAAAGAGTCTTCAGGTTACAGAAAATTACTGTCAAAATTTTGTTAAAATTGTGTTAAAGAGAGTTGTGCCACGAAGTTTTCAGGGAGCTTGGTTTTCTGACTTTACGCTGTCTCTATATATCCTAGAGGTCACAGGAAGGATTCAACCTCTGGTTGCATCGAATAATGTACTAAATGTGTGTCGAGTATGGAACACTGCTTTCTCCAGTTTTCCATGCTAAATCAGATCCAACACCTTATCAGTTCCTCCCTTATTCCCCAAATGCTCAAGAATTGGCTACACGTAGTAATTATTATTACAGAAGTGTAAAGATGTACATTATTTATAATTTACATAAAACTGTCACTGAGACGTTCGCTGTGGTCATAGGAAAGCGGCCTCTTTTCTCGTTCGTTGTGTTAGGCTACTGTCGATTTCGGAATAAACTTAGAGTGGTGATGTACTGTAGGTGGATACACAACATAGGTCGGGACAACCACCGAACTCAGCTTCATAGAACTAATATGTTTGAAAAGATTCCATCTCAAGCTAGAGTCAGATTAATCAACTAGCTTCCTGAGAGCATCAAAGAGTCCGTCGTTCCAACTCTCTTTGTGACTCGACTAAAACGCCTTTTGGTATCAAAATAATTTTACTCTGTTGACGAGTTTTTATCACGCCGCTGGGAGTAAGACAACATGTCACATAAAGTACTGACACTATTCCAATTCAACAAAATTTTAATTTACTGAGTGAATACTGTATTTATATATGTATGAAAGGTGTAATTAATTAGTAATAGCCTTACTATATTTACTGATGTTTGCAATACAAGGTTAATTAGTTATGATGCAATAAAGATGAATTATTATGATTATCTTCGTTTTAATTTATCATAGTTAATACTTTGGGTAAACTTTCAAACAAATAACATGTAATCAACGTTAATTAATTATCATATAATTCCAATCATCACGGTAAATCCTTTACAAGTTAAAACGTATCACAACTGTTAACTGTTTTTCTGTATGTATGTGTTTTACTTTAAATTACAAACATACGCTTTCTACCTGGTTTCCTTGAAAGACTGGCTCTGGGTTATTTTCAAGGTCTTTGACAAACCTTGGATTCTAAAATTAATGCTTCGGGTTATTTGTCTGGTTACAAATAACTGAAAACATAAAGTACTTTTTTTTAGATATTTGATATATAATGTAGTCAAACGATAGTTTTCATGTAAGGTTGGGGAAATACAAATGTTAAACTTGATCATGTCGTCTTGCAGTTGCAGGAATATGCAGGAATGTGTGTAGGCAAGCAACTCCAGGATGAGTCTGGTGTTGCCACATCCGGAGCCGTCACATAAACTATCCTTGCATCAGCCTTAGCTGCCAACGTCCAAATGTCATCCTCACAGTTTGTATTATGCTTATTTCTTTCATAACAATAGAAAATAATTTTTAAACTAGTTTAGAAAATGAACTATATTGTTCTATTATTCTTTAACATTATGTTGCTAATGATTCGGAAGTTTACAAATTCAATCTTGTTCGTTGATAGGGTTTCAAGTTGCCCTAGAATACATATCGCTAACCTAATCTAACTGACCAAACTAACCTAACATATCCTAACCTAACCTCAAAATTATAACAAATTTTCAGAATATAAAAACGATATGCCACAATTGCACAACTTCCGAAACGCCTTTCAAACTGTGATTAGTAAAATCCTAAAAATAGGCAAAAATTTGAAACTGTAAAAATAGCCAATTATTTAGTTTTTCAGGGATTTGATCCTTGTAGTTGATTTGAATTTATAAAAAAAATTGTCAGTTTTGTATAAACACATAAAAAAATTGCATTAAAAAACGGCCTTAATGATTTTAATTAAAATGTTAAGAAATATGTAAATTACAGTTTAAAACTAACTTTAATATGTTTTTAGTTATAACATTTTACGGTGAAAATATTTTTTTAATTCAATTTTTCAAGCTTTATTCTGACGATTTTCATTAAATTTTCAGTTAAGACGAAATTTATACTTAAACATATTTTTTATATACTTTATTTTATTTATTAGTTACCACCCTACTAAGTTGAGGCTGGAGGCTGAAGGCCGCAAGCCAAAAGTCCAATGGTTGGAGGTTGCTTACATAAAAATAGGCTGTGATTAATAGAACAGCTGTTTTTGAAGATTATTTTTTCCATACTTTTACCAAAGAAAACTAACTCCACCCAGATAGCTCACAGTATACGGGGAAAGTTTACAGTTTCTTGATTGCTGTGCCCAACTGCTGTGATATAGTTTCTTGATTGGTGTGGCCTACTGCTGTGATACAGTTTCTTGATTGTGACCTGCTGCTGTGATATGGTTTCTTGATTGGTGTGACCAACTGCTGTGATACAGTTTCTTGATTGGTGTGACCCACTGCTTTGTGATAGTCTTGACTGGTGTGACCCATTGCTGTGCCATAGTTTTCATTGGTGTGACCAACTGCTGTGATATGGTTTCTTGATTGGTGTTGCCTACTGCTGTGATACAGTTTCTTGATTGGTGTGACCTGCTGCTGTGATACAGTTTCTTGATTGGTGTGACCCACTGCTTTGTGATAAAGTCTTGACTGGTGTGACTCATTGCTGTGAAATAGTTTTCATTGGTGTGACCAACTGCTGTGATATGATTTCTTGATTGGTGTTGCCTACTACTGTGATACAGTTTCTTGATTGGTGTGACCTGCTGCTGTGATACAGTTTCTTGATTGGTGTGACCCACTGCTTTGTGATAAAGTCTTGACTGGTGTGACCCATTGCTGTGACATAGTTTTCATTGGTGTGACCAACTGCTGTGATATGGTTTCTAGATTGGTGTTGCCAACTGCTGTGATACCGTTTCTTGATTGGTGTGACCAACTGCTGTGATACAGTTTCTTGATTGGTGTGACCCACTGCTTTGTGATAAAGTCTTGACTGGTGTGACCCATTGCTGTGACATAGTTTTGATTGGTGTGACCAACTGCTATGCTACAGTTTCTTGATTGCTGTGCCCAACTGCTGTGATATGGTTTCTTGATTGGTGTTGCCTACTGCTGTGATACAGTTTCTTGATTGGTGTGACCTGCTGCTGTGATACAGTTTCTTGATTGGTGTGTCCAACTGCTGTGATTCAGTTTCATGATTGGTGTGACCTATTGCTGTGATATGGTTTCTAGATTGGTGTGACCTACTGCTGTGATACAGTTTCTTGATTGGTGTGACCCACTGCTTTGTGATAAAGTCTTGACTGGTGTGACCCATTGCTGCGACATAGTTTTGATTGGTGTGACCAACTGCTGTGATACAGTTTCTTGATTGGTGTGACCTATTGCTGTGATATGGTTTCTAGATTGGTGTGACCTACTGCTGTGATATAGTTTTTTGATTGTTGTGACCAACTGCTGTGATACATTTTCTTGATTGGTTTGACGTAATACTGTGATATAGTCTTGAATGGTGTAACATAGTTTCTTGAATGGTGTGACTTATTGCTGTGATATAGTTTCTTGATTGTTGTGACCTAATACTTTGATATGGTCTTGAATGGTGTAACATAGTTTCTTGAATGATGTGACTTATTGCTATGATATAGTTTCTTGATTGGTGTGACCTAATACTTTGATATAGTTTAAATCTTGACCTGGCCCTTGTTTGGTTAAAATCTTACCTTGGTGGAAGGAGACAGTCTGTTCTGATCGCGTCGGCTGATGAGAGAGGGTATCTGCGACACTATATTTCACCTGAGCTTCATGCACTGAGAGGGGTGCCCCAAGGATCCATCCTTGGTCCTACTCTCTTTATTATATTTATGAACAACCTTCCAACAAGTACTCAATTGTCTAAGCCTTGTCTGTATGCTGATGACACGTCCCTGTCGTTGTCTGGTTCTACGGTGGAAAGTCTTAAAGAGCAAATATTCATTGAATCGAATAGTTTACTTCAGTGGTTTGATAATAATCTTCTTTTCCTAAATACACTGAAAACTCAACTTCTAAATTACAGATAGGTCATCCTCAACATCCAGTTTTCTGTTAGATGATACTCCAATTTACTCCACTCAAAAAACAAATTTCTCGGTTTAATCTTGGATAATAGGCTGAATTTTCATTTACATATTAACCATGTTATGAATAAAATTAGTTCCGGAATATTCGCCCTTCGCACTTTGGCTAAATCATCAAATACAAATGTCCTTCTAACAGCCTATTATGGACTTATTTTTCCCCACCTTGCTTATGCATTGCCTAACTAGGTTTGTGAGAGTCAAAGAACCCTTTACATTTTTTGTCTTCAAAAGAAGGCCTTAAGGGTAATATTTTCTATTGACAGACTTCAATCCTGTAGAGAAATATTTAAATCTCACAACATTCTGACGTTTCCGTCTCTTTAAATCTATGAAAGACTATCATTTCTTAAACAAAATCTTTCAAAGTTCAGTAGTTCTCAAACACTGTAACAATACTCAAGGACAATTACGATCTCCGTCCTTCGCCCAACCTTCAAATACCAACACATCGCACCGCTTTCTTCAGAAAACATCTCTTCTTTAATGCAATAGCAATTTTCAACAAACTCCCAAAAACCGTTCAAACCGAGTCAAACCACTCGAGCTTTAAAAACAAACTAAAATCCTTTTAGATTTATAAGTGTTTTTACAGCATCCGGGAGTTCATGACTGACGGTGCTCAAGATTTTTGAAACACATAACAATAAATTTCAATTAAGTATTCATGATCATTTCCGAGTTATATATTATTATTATTATGTTGTTATTGCATGTAACACGTTGATTTTGGTCGAATAAAAGAGTTATTGACAGTTATAGTCTTGAATGGTGTAACATAGTTTCTTGAATGCTGTGACTTATTGCTGTGATATAGTTTCTTGATTGTTGTGACCTAATACTTTGATATAGTCTTGAATGGTGTAACATAGTTTCTTGAATGCTGTGACTTATTGCTGTGATATAGTTTCTTGATTGTTGTGACCTAATACTTTGATATAGTCTTGAATGGTGTAACATAGTTTCTTGAATGGCGTGACTTATTGCTGTGATATAGTTTCTTGATTGTTGTGACCTAATACTTTGATATAGTCTTGAATGATGTAACATAGTTTCTTGAATGGCGTGACTTATTGCTGTGATATAGTTTCTTGATTGTTGTGACCTAATACTTTGATATAGTCTTGAATGATGTAACATAGTTTCTTGAATGGCGTGACTTATTGCTGTGATATAGTTTCTTGATTGGTGTGGCCTACTCTGTGATATAGTTTTGTTTGGTGTGACGTACTGTTGTGATATAGTTTCTTGATTAGTATGACCTATTGTTGTGTTATAAATTCTTGATTGGTATAAAACTTTAACCAGTCAAGAAATGGGAAGGAACAACCTGATCTGGTGCTGATAATTCAATGGTTACAGAAAGGGGGAAGGAAAGCATGATCTGGTGCTGATAATTCAATGGTTAATGGGGAAGGGAAATCCTGATCTGGTGCTGATAATGCAATTGTTACAGAAAAAGGAAGGTATAGCTTGATCTGGTGCTGATAATTCGACCAGTTCAAAAGATTGATAGATTGATGAGTATTTTAAGTTTAAATTTATAAAATCTTTCGAAAAGTCATCTAAGTCAGCTAAGTATTAGCAACAACTCAGCCTTCTATTTACTTTTATAACATAGTGGGTGATATTATCTTTTTGAAATGTTAAATTTCACCTTTGATCAAGTAAAAGATCAATGGTGTGGTCCTTATAATGTGAGGAGTAATTTGGTTAGTGACTCCAGAAAAATTAGTAAAGATGTAAATTACTCCTGACACAGCAGACAAATTATTAGACTTAATAATTCCCTAGGATTTAACTTTGGGTTTATCTTAGCTTGCCATAGTCTAAAAAAATCATGGTCTAGGTGATATTACCTGCGGCCATGATTATTGCTGTGCGTCAATGATGTCCGTTACGACCACTCGTGTCTGTGTGATAAGTCTGACGTGAGTCTACTATCAGTAAGACACCAATGCTGGTCATACGTTTTTGGAAATAGGGAGTGGATCAACAATATTAACTTTTGAAGACGTTGGACTTTTGACGTTTCACATAATAAGAGTTCTGTCCCATTTCCAAACTTATCTAGCACGAGTTAGTGGTCCTATCGTATAGTAGTTACATTTTAATGTTATTTAAATACCGTCGTAAGCCAACTACCAGGCCGCACGGTGACAAGCCCCGCCCTGCCCGTAGGCTACTCGCTGGCATTTTGTAATCTGGTGCTGGTCCCAATTCCCTGCTCTAAATCTTGTCGGTGAGTCGATACAGTTCTTCGTAATTCGTTTTATGCAAGACGTAGTTTAAATCTCATAATTAGCTGGGTTAATTAATTAAGTCAGACCCAGAATGATGTTTATGGCTGAGAACATCATTACATACTGTTATATGTAATTACATGATTGATGGAGTAAGTTCTCCACTCTCCCTGTTCCTCTCGCAGGGGCGTTTCTATCCCACACACTTCAATGAAGTTGCCAATCACACTAAGTAATTCACCATGTTAGGTGTTTTCCATCCCCACATTGGGAGATGAACTTGAAATAATCAGTGACTTCACTACGTCACTTGTCACCTACGATTTCAGCTAGTTAATAAACGAATTATGAAAGGAAATACTTTTGGTCCTTTCGGTTTCAGATGACCCAGGAATTAAATGAGGATATTGCTGTATCCAAGTAGGCCTACTGGATAGAATTCACAACTTGATGGACCATTATTAATAACAGGGATTCTGTAGATCATTACATACCTGATCTTATTTTCTTAAAAATACAAGTTACATATTTATATTATCTGCACTTAAGAGGCCTTGACTAAAAATGATCTGATTAAACGAAAGAAAATCCATAAAAATAACTTGAGATGTAGAGATTTCAAATAGTACTGTAACCTTTAAATGAAATTTATTGATTGCCTTTTAGGAATATATTTTGGTAATAGGGGGTTCTACTTTAGTAATCAGTTCAATAAGACTTCGCCAATAAAATTAGCAGAGTATTGAACATCAGTTAGTGATGGTTAGTGCATCTTCAATAGTGACATTTTTTAATACACGAGCTGTGTTTCAAGACAGTCTTTAAAACACAAAGAACGTAATTTAGTAGCAATAAAATGTACTGGAATTTAAATGTTAAACTACAAGATCACGTGGGTATTTCTGAAAAGCCAAGTTCTCCTATTTTACAAGGCCAAGTTATTTTACACGCATTCTTGATATAGAACAACCAATACTTACGGCTGTCCAAATATTGATAGCCAGAAAAATTCAAAGGATACAACAAACATCCTTCTTAATTATTATTAAGGAAACTCTAAAAGCACACAAAACTCAGCCAACAACTATAATTGCCTGGATACTCATGTCAAGAAAAGAATTACAACACTAAAGCACTTCTGAAAAACATAAACTTTTTTCTTGTGTTAAACTACAAGAAGAAGGAACAGATCACATCCAATAGTGTGCTTAATGTGTGTCGAGTAGTTATTTCTCCACATTACCATGCAATTACAGGGCCAGCGTCTTGTCAGTCGCTCCATTACCCCCTCCCCCATACCCCCTCAAGGTTCCTCAGGGATAAACGTAATAATTATTATTAACAGATGTATGTATATTTGTACATTAGTTGTAATCTACTTGTACATTAGTTGTATAATTGCCTTGAGGCGTTCGCTGCGGTCATAAGAAAGCGACCTTTGTACTTCCCCCTTTGGGGAAACACAATCAATATCAAGGGCTGTCCGGCTTTTCATGGCCAAAGGATGTAGATTCTAATTCAACAGAAATTTGAAATTCCTTCATGGTACTAAACCCGCCCGGAAATAATGCCTAGAGAAAGGGAAGGTTACAAAGCAGACACAAGACAGACACGGCATCCGGCACAAGGTCGTCGAGTGTGTGTAGAGGCGTGGCGACCTAACACCAGCCAAAATACTATTTCTTCCGGATTTTTTTGTAGGTATTTATGACTACGTAAGCAAAGTATTTACTGTTAATTGTTATTTATGCTATACCATGATTAATTAATACCATGCCATACTGTCGGTTTTATTATTTGTATGGCATGATTTTTGCCAGCTACCAAAATATATTTAACTAGCCGTCAGTCCTAGCTTCGCTACGGGGAAGATTTTTACGTTTGCTTAGCCTTCACTCGGAGGTTCTCTTCAATCTAAATCTTCGCGTCAATGTAAAAGTTAATCCTTCCGCTGTTCTAGATAGCAAAGTTTTATAGTCTAGAAAACCCTATAATTCTACTTCAGGGAAGTGCAAAGTAGTGCAATCATTTCAGGGTTAGTAGACTTTTTTTGTATTTCAACGCCAGTGGCACTTTATATTGATTACACAAACGTTGTTGAGGTACGACAGTCCAAACCCATCAAGCCAAATTTAGTTGGACCTCCCGGGATTTGAACCCGCGACCTCCTGCATTGAAGTCAGGAGTGCTAACCGTTAGACATTTTACAATGAAACCAAATTATTAGCCTAGCTTTTGTGTCATGTTTATGGTTTTTGTATCAGCTGATTGAAATAAATTATTAATGCCAATGTTACTCTGAAGGAAAACAGGAAATGTTGAGGTGCTGTTTCTACCCCTTAGAAATGTTGAGGGACTGTTTCTACCCCTTAGAAATATTAAGGTGCTGTTTCTACCCCTTAGAAACGGAATTTTAAGAAATTATTTCTTAATTGGTCCCTATGATACAAAAGCTAGTTTCCCCCCAAATTTTATTAAAATCTGATTAGTAGTTCCGGAGATTTCGTGATGATTGAGTACTTTAGTAGAATCCTAAGACAGTTCTTGTCTCTAGACTTCCAGTCACAGAAGTCCGTTACTCGTTTTCGTTCCACGGCTATCATATGCAGACGGAGAGCTCCTTGAAAATTACCCAAGAGGAAATCTTTGAATTTTAATTAAGTCACTGATTGACTTGATGTCTCATCGTTACTGTGTTTTCCTACACTTGTGCGGAAGCAGCTGAACTTGGACGATGAACATTCATTTTACTTTAACAGTCATAGGGGTTGATTTTAAACGTTTGATCATTCGTTTCACCTCAAATGTATCCCAAGTAGATTCCCAGCTGATGCTTTCTCTATTGAAATCAATAGGGAGCCAGTCGAAGGGGTGGCCAGGCACAGGGTTCGAAGATGGGGAGTCAGTCGAAGGGGTGGCCAGGCACAGGGTTCGAAGATGGGGAGCCAGTCGAATGGGTGGCCAGGCACTGGGTTCGAAGATGGGGAGCCAGTCGAATGGGTGGCCAGGCACAGGGTTCTAAGATGGGTAGTCAGTCGAAGGGGTGGCCAGGCACAGGGTTCAAAGATGGGGAGTCAGTCGAAGGGGTGGCCAGGCACAGGGTTCGAAGATGGGGAGTCAGTCGAAGGGGTGGCCAGGCACAGGGTTCGAAGATGGGGAGCAAGTCGAAGGGGTGGCCAGGCACAGGGTTCGAAGATGGGGAGTCAGTCGAAGGGGTGGCCAGGCACAGGGTTCGAAGATGGGGAGTCAGTCGAAGGGGTGGCCAGGCACAGGGTTCGAAGATGGGGAGCCAGTCGAAGGGGTGGCCAGGCACAGGGTTCGAAGATGGGGAGTCAGTCGAAGGAGTGGCCAGGCACAGGGTTCGAAGATGGGGAGCCAGTCGAAGGGGTGGCCAGGCACAGGGTTCGAAGATGGGGAGTCAGTCGAAGGGGTGGCCAGGCACAGGGTTCGAAGATGGGGAGCCAGTCGAAGGGGTGGCCAGGCACAGGGTTCGAAGATGGGGAGTCAATCGAAGGGGTGGCCAGGCACAGGGTTCGAAGATGGGGAGCCAGTCGAAGGAGTGGCCAGGCACAGGGTACGAAGATGGGGAGTCAGTCGAAGGGGTGGCCAGGCACAGGGTTCGAAGATGGGGAGCCAGTCGAAGGGGTGGCCAGGCACAGGGTTCGAAGATGGGGAGCCAGTCGAAGGGGTGGCCAGGCACAGGGTTCGAAGATGGGGAGCCAGTCGAAGGGGTGGCCAGGCACAGGGTTCGAAGATGGGGAGCCAGTCGAAGGGGTGGCCAGGCACAGGGTTCGAAGATGGGGAGTCAGTCGAAGGGGTGGCCAGGCACAGGGTTCGAAGATGGGCAGTCTATTATTATTCATCAGTAAGACACCATTGTTTAGGTATGGGTGAATAAGATAGGCGAAAGATTGTATTGAGTGTATGTGAACAAGTGTAGCCATTGTTACTAACTAAGGTCGACTGCTCCTCAGACAGAGATATTAATTAATTATTTAAAATCAAATTTGCTAATTTGTATTAAATTACGTAATTTAAAATAAATGATGAGCAAGACCAGTCCTGTGAAGGTCTGTTTTTTTAATTTGTGAATAATTGGGGTAGTAATTTCTTAATTGTTACTGAACCAAAAAAAGGCCCAAATTCGCATTTTTTGAGTGATGTATTTATAATTAATTATAAAGATCATTTTAACTAAAGAACTACTTGGAAGGTGTCTAATATCTGATGTAAAGGCGTTGCAATCGAAAAATATCGAACAAATTAGTCGGCCAAACATCTCTAAGACGCCAATGGTGCTGCCAATATGGTGGATGAGGCGGGTATGAATGACCAAAAGTAGAATATATAGGGCAAGGCCAACTGGTATCGTTGGATGGTTCAGTTTGTGAAGCCGAGAACATCTACTGATATTTCAATATTTTTTACTTAGACTGGTATCGAACTGATATCCTTTGAACACGCCACAACCGTAATATATTACGTAATATCCTTAATAACACAATATATTAATCAATCAATATTGTGTTATTAATAGTCATTAATTAATTATTATAACTGTAACAATGTTTTATATGTCATAGTTGAAATACATAGGTTTGCTTGATATACATACTTTGAAGAGTTCATGAAAGTGAACCTTTTCTATAATACGAGTACTTCTGATAAAAAGGATATTGTAAAATCCTTTGGTTTTTAATACTTTTGAAAAATGTTTACATGAAAAAACTCTATCATATTTTAAACATTATTTTATTTATATCCATCACTCAGGATGCATGAATATGCGTTCAATAATTTTAATTATTAAAAACGATATTGACGTTTAAGTTATGTCTCAATTTGAGTTCATTTATTAAATTGAATTTATATTGAAAAGGTGTGTAATTAAATGGAAATAGTTTATTAATTAGCATATAACTAGTTGTTTGAAAAAAAACAAAACAAGGGAACACCGTACAACACAAATTTATTACAAATATAATACATACAAATACCATAGTGCCTAATATGGTGCTACCTCTGGTCTGAGGAAGGTAAACGTGATTCACCGAAAGGTACACAAATTGTATTTGTAATAACATTTTGCTGTGTGGCGTTCACTTGTTTTTACAATACAATTAAACACATTTATTACCCCTGTTGTGGTTAGTGCACTATAATTAGTTGACGCAGGGAAGCGATGGTTTTTGTAAGCATCGGTCAAGCGGTCTAGAGCATCTGATTGCGTCAGAGCAACTGGAACGCGCCCAGATTGGTTATGTGGGCACAGCAGGTGATTGGGCCATTACTTTCGTTCGGTTAGCTTCAACATCTAAAAATTTGTTTATAAATTGAACTTAACTTGATAGCGTTATGGGATCCATTGGTAACATTCAAATATATACGCTTTTTTAACTAGCTAATTAGTTCGATTTTAATTCTATTATAATTCAATACAAATAGGCGTCGGTCACAAAAATAAAAAAAAATGCATTTGGAACTGGGTGGTTATCGACTTCAAATCGAGTTGTACTTAAAATTTTATTAGAAATTGTTTAGATATTGTTTCCTTAAAATATCAGACACCCTAAAAGTCATTCTCAAACTAATGAGAATTACTAACCAACATGGATTAGTAAAACTTAAATTTACTAAGCCTTAAACTTCAGCCACTATCCCGACATAGGTCTTCACATCCCAGTCACTATCGAAACCTAGGTCTTTACTTACTAACACCAACATAGTTAGAGAAACAATACTCATCGAAATGTGTTACATGAAATGTCCACTGTAGTGGGTAAGTGCAGGGCGAACTTTGTACTCTACTGCCCTGAAGTATCACTTCTTGATTGGTTGGTATGTATACAGGAATCAAGAGTTGTCCTGTAGATTCGAAGGAGTTCATAAACATTTTTTATTGAAGGCTATTTTTATGTACTCCTCCACATTATACGATTTCCTTTATTATTTTTGTTAGTTTTTAATCCAGACGATAAAAATATGAAAAAAGAGTAATTGAGAAATGAAACAGAAATATATTAAATTACTTTTAAACAAATTTTACAATTATTTCTTTATAACGGTTGTAAATGTTTTAAACATTTTTAGATAAATGTATAGTTTTTAAAACAAAGGTTAAAGTGTTTTAAATTTGTTGAATATTATAGGATAAACAAAAATATATTAAAATGCTCAAAACTAAATTTTAAAATATACAATTATTTATTTAGAGTTTTTAAAAACATTTTACGATTTTGTGATAAATTGAGATTGGTTAGTGTTTTTAATTTAAACTGCACGTTTTTGCCTATTATAGGAACATGGTAAACTAAAGGTCACAGCCGACTGGTCTCGAGAATAGAGAAAGTCTTCGTGTATTTCAGATGTTGAGCTCATCTGATGACGCAACTGTCGTGGTGCAAGGATCGACTGCACCTGACGTCTAACAACAATCATCTCAAAGTTGTTGGTTGCAACGTTTAGTTTATATATATGTAGAGAGTTTCAGTAAGTTGGCTTAAGATCTACTGCACCTGACGTCTAACAACAATCATCTCAAAGTTGTTGGTTGCAACGTTTAGTTTATATATATGTAGAGAGTTTCAGTAAGTTGGCTTAAGATCGACTGCACCTGACGTCTAACAACAAACATCTCAAAGTTGTTGGTTGCAACGTTTAGTTTATATATATGTAGAGAGTTTCAGTAAGTTGGCTTAAGATCGACTGCACCTAACGTCTAACAACAAACATCTCAAATTTGTTGGTTGCAACGTTTAGTTTATATATATGTAGAGAGTTTCAGTAAGTTGGCTTAAGATCGACTGCACCTGGCGTCTAACAACAATCATCTCAAAGTTGTTGGTTGCAACGTTTAGTTTATATATATGTAGAGAGTTTCAGTAAGTTGGCCTAAGATCGACTGCACCTGACGTCTAACAACAATCATCTCAAAGTTGTTGGTTGCAACGTTTAGTTTATATATATGTAGAGAGTTTCAGTAAGTTGGCTTAAGATCGACTGCACCTGACGTCTAACAACAATCATCTCAAAGTTGTTGGTTGCAACGTTTAGTTTATATATATGTAGAGAGTTTCAGTAAGTTGGCCTAAGATCGACTGCACCTGACGTCTAACAACAATCATCTCAAAGTTGTTGGTTGCAACGTTTAGTTTATATATATGTAGAGAGTTTCAGTAAGTTGGCCTAAGATCGACTGCACCTGACGTCTAACAACAATCATCTCAAAGTTGTTGGTTGCAACGTTTAGTTTATATATATGTAGAGAGTTTCAGTAAGTTGGCCTAAGATCGACTGCACCTGACGTCAAACAACAATCATCTCAAAGTTGTTGGTTGCAACGTTTAGTTTATATATATGTAGAGAGTTTCAGTAAGTTGGCCTAAGATCGACTGCACCTGACGTCTAACAACAATCATCTCAAAGTTGTTGGTTGCAACGTTTAGTTTATATATATGTAGAGAGTTTCAGTAAGTTGGCCTAAGATCGACTGCACCCAACGTCTAACAACAATTACCTCAAAGTTGTTCGTTCCAACGTGTGTTTATGTATACAGGGTAATTTAAAAGTAAGGTGCATCACCTCTTAATTTTTTTTTTATTTTGGATATGTGAAATTTGTATTCGGCAATACTAGATACAATGGGCACCAATAATGATAGTTTTAAAATTGTTAACCTGCAGGGAAAAGCGGGTGGGAAGACTCGACATTTTCAAATGGCACTTATAGTCTTGTAACATATCATTTTAAAGGTTTTGGTTAGCCAATACAAAATGCACTTACAGATTTTAAATCAGACAACTCTTAAAGAAAAGGCAGCCTCTCAAAGATTGGCCTTCAGAGAAGAGGGGTGTGGTGGGGGTAACTAAATATTTTCAATTAGGACTTATAGTTTTGTAGCATATCATTTAAAGGTCTTGGTTAGCTAATAAAAAGTACACTTATTAATTGAAATCTTTAAATAATATATGAAAAAAATATTTGTTAAATTGTGGCATGTGGGTAGTACCACGGTGCGTGTTTGGGCTGGTAGGTGGGTAGTACCACGGTGCGTGTTTGGGTCGACAGGTAGGTAGTACAACGGTGCAAGTTTGGGTCGGTGGGTGGGTAGTACCACGGTTCGTGTTTGGGTCGGTAGGTGGGTAGTACCACGGTGCGTGTTTGGATCGACAGGTAGGTAGTACCACGTTGCGTGATTGGGTCGGTAGGTGGGTAGTACCACGGTGCGTGTTTGGGTCGGTAGGTGGGTAGCACCACGGTGCGTGTTTGGGTCGGTAGGTGGGTAGTACCACGGTGCGTGTTTGGTTCGGTAGGTGGGTAGTACCACGGTGCGTGTTTGGGTCGACAGGTAGGTAGTACCACGGTGCGTGTTTGGGTCGACAGGTAGGAAGTACCACGGTGCAAGTTTGGGTCGACAGGTAGGTAGAACCACGGTGCGTGTTTGGGTCGGTAGGTGGGTAGTACCACGGTGCGTGTTTGGGTCGGTAGGTGGGTAGTACCACGGTGCGTGTTTGGGTCGACAGGTAGGTAGTACCACGGTGCGTGTTTGGGTCGGTAGGTGGGTAGTACCATGGTGCGTGTTTGGGTCGGTAGGTGGGTAGTACCACGGTGTGTGTTTGGGTCGGTAGGTGGGTAGTACCACGGTGCCTGTTTGGGTCGGTAGGTAGGTAGTACCACGGTGCGTATTTGGGTCGGCAGGTGGGTAGTACCACGGTGCGTGTTTGGGTCGGTAGGTAGGTAGTACCACGGTGCGTGTTTGGGTCGGTAAGTGGGTAGTACCACGGTGTGTTTTTGGGTTGGTAGGTGGGTAGTACCACGGTGCCTGTTTGGGTCAGTAGGTAGGTAGTACCACGGTGCGTATTTGGGTCGGCAGGTGGGTAGTACCACGGTGCGTGTTTGGGTCGGTAGGTAGGTAGTACCACGGTGCGTGTTTGGGTCGGCAGGTGGGTAGTACCACGGTGCGTGTTTGGGTCGGTAGGTGGGTAGTACCACGGTGCGTGTTTGGGTCGGCAGGTGGGTAGTATCATGGTGCGTGTTTGGGTCGGTAGGTAGGTAGTACCACGGTGCGTGTTTGGGTCGGTAGGTGGGTAGTACCACGGTGCGTTTTTGGGTCGGTAGGTGGGTAGTACCACTGAACGTGTATTTTCCTCAACGTTATGAATCACAATGAAGCTCAGTCACGTTTGGGGTTGCCATTTCTTGTAGAGTTGTCCGATTTAAAATTAGTTTATTTTTTATTAGCTAACCAAGACTTTTAAAATGATATGTTACAATACTATAAGTGCTATTTGAAAATGTTAAGTCCCCCAGCCCCTTACTCCTGATTGTCATCTTTGAGAGGCTGCAATTGCTTGTAGAGTTTTCCGAATTCAAATATGTAAGTGCAATTTTTATTTGCTAACCAAGACCTTTAAAATTATATGTTATAAGATTCTAAGTGCTTTTTGAAAATTTTGAGTTACCCCCACCCCCTCTTTCCCCTGATGTCAAAAATTTGAAAACTATCACTATTAGTATAGCCTCTTGTATCTAGTAAGATTGCTGCAAACAGATTTCACATATCTAAAATAAAAAAAAAAAATAATAATACATTAATAAGGGGTGCAACCTACTTTTCAACGTTTCGAATCGTTTGTTAAGGAATCTTTATTTATTTATTTCTTAAGACGCTGATCGTCAAGATATGAATGAGTTTATATGAGAGAATGTAGTCATTGTTACAAACTAAGTCCGACTGTTCCTTAGTGACATTGATAATAGCCATTCTAAATTAATGACATTGAACAGCCGGTGGTTATCAACTGATCCCTCTCAACTATTTTTATGATTCTGATTGGGATCGAACATTTGGCTTATGAAGCTGGGCTTTAACTGTGTTTGTTACTGACCAATAATAATTAGTAACCTTAAGGCATTGCTAATTATAACGTTGATTCGTCTTTTTAAGTCTTGAAAGTTCATATTTAATTCTTTGATTCGTGATCTTGGATAGTTTTGGAAGCATGGATTTGAGCCGTTATCATTTCATTTGTAACAATTTTATCAAGAAATGTTTGTGTTTGTGGTAACACAGAGAAGAAATAAACAGAGGTCGCATTCAATAGTGCGCTAAATGTTTGTTGTGTGAGTGTAATTTCTCCAGCTTGCCACGCGGGTGGCAGCGCCAGCACCTTGTCAGTCCCATTAACCCCCCCCCCCCCCCAATCATCAAGGATAAACGTAGTAATTATTACTACACGTGCGCATGTATAAAGATGTACTTTAGTTTTAATCTACTTATAACTGCCCATGAGGCGTTCCTGCACTCATAAGAAAGCGGCCTCTGTTTCTTATTCTCTGTGGTGGTGTACACTACCAAGGTCTTAGTTATAGATGCCGTACATATTAATGATTACGTCTATTACAATATTCAGTTTCCTTCTTTACTTATTACAGTCCTTGAAGACAGACTATCGCCTCCAATCTATCATAGTTAGGCTTTCCTATCTGCCACAACAAGGTCATACTTTCCTCACCTCACAGTACAAGGTGTCTGCCCAACATCCCAGTCCTGTTTACAACATCTGTTTGTTGCTCCTAAAACTCCATCACCTAATTATGCCTGACATCTTGAACGAATTTTTCTTTCAAATGATGTATCTCTAATATCATATATCAAGCATTCCAGTGTGTTTTTATTTCGATGTTTATTAAGTTTTTTATAAATATTAAAACAAAGAAGAAAAAGTATCAAGATTTTAGGCATACAAATTAGCAACAGCCTATATTGGTCTTATCACATTAATATGCTAAGTGGTAAACTTTCAGATTCAATATTTGCACCGAGACGTTTAGCTGAATCAGTGTCATACGAGATTATGTTTAACAGTTTTTCAAAATATTTCTTAGTTGACACATGGAATTCTCCTTCGGAGTAACAGTTGTTACAGTAAAATTATGAACAACAACAAAAAAGGAATAAGAATAATGCATGGCCTAAATTCCAATCAATAATGCAAAACACATTTGTTTTGATTAAAACTTCACTCGCCAGTTCACATGAGCCTGCTGGCCTGTTTGTGAATCAAAACTGACCACAATGGCACTTTTGTGCAATTACTTATTTTAATTTGTGAAATGTAAGTTGGCCGGGAAATGCTTGAATTGCCCTGTTCCCGTCTACAATTTTAGGGACTAAAAGTATAAAAAATCGTGTACACAAATGCAATGTTGAGTAAACATTTCAAGTGAATCGATTCAATAGATTACGAGTCTTGTGTACACAAATATACGGGAGATTGATTTATACAGGGTTAGGCAAAAGTCTGGAATATAATTATTAATTTCAAAACCATTGAAAGAAAGTTTCATTAAACGTTGCAGTTATGTACATGTCTCTATACCAAACATTTAATCATATTTTACTTGTTTTTCGCATTGCCAGGGGATGTCAATGAAGGAAGTCTTAAAAATTTGAAATGTAATCCTACCTCGAGTTGTACCTCATTTTAAAAGTCTTTGTTTGTATAATACAAAAGTGCAAATCTGAGGTCAAAAGGATGAGTCATTCACAAAATAAAGCGATTCAAAGAATTTAATGTCATATTACTAATTCTTCTCAGTTATACGGCTATTTATTTAACAGTTTCAGGTCCCTGTTGCTGATTATGTTGTTGATTGTTAACAGTCGTTACACACGACTAAGTTATAAAAATAGCTATGATATTTAACTAAGGTAATAATAAGAAAAATTTATTAAAACACTTTTCACAGTAGGCTTACCTAAAATAGTTTAATAATATTATTGTAATAATGTGTTCCTCATTTTTTTGTGAAATTTAATTTCTCATGTTCAGTTAGATAAATCATAGCTCAACGCAGCAATAATAAAAATAATAATTCTTTATTCCGTAAACAATCATATAAATTGCATTGCATACGTCAAAGTTAAAGTATATATATATATACGTACTTTATACTATAATACATTTAAGTCCTAGCCTATTACGTTTCTATACGATTAAAATAATAATAATTTAAAAAATTTTTGGATATCAGAACCGGGGTATTGTTATTTATTTGTTTTTAATTTTAATTTTTAGTCCCAGCGGCCATTATGAACTCATCAACAGAGTAGAACGCCTTTGAAACCAAAAAGTTTTTCAATCTAGCTTTATACTTGTCTAGATCATTAATTTCTTTAAAACTTTCTGGGAGCCTATTTAATAAATAATGACTATCTTAATAAATAATGACTATCTTAATAAATAATGACTATCTTAAGCAGTGTTAGTTATATGATATTAAATTCTTTGAAGGGCTGGGCATCCTTTTGACCTCAGGTTTGGACTCTTGTGGTTTACAAACGAAGATCTTTAAACTGAGGTATAACTTGAGGTAGGCTTACATTTAAAATTTGTAAGACTTCCTTTATCACCTGGCTATGCAAAAAAGAAGTAAAATATGACTAAATGTTTGGTTTGGGGACATGTACGTAACTGCAAAGTTTCATTACATTTCTTTCAATGGTTTTGAAATTAATAAATATATTCCAGACTTTTGCCCAACACTGTATATAGATAGATAAGCCTCTGTTTGCCTTTCTTATTGATGTTTTATTTTCTTAAGATCCACCCACTTTACTAACAGAACAATCTGTGTAGTTCCACTATAATTTATCACATTATATTTATTTAAAAATGAATTATTAAAGTAGGAAATATTATTAGAAAATTGTCTTAGTATTATATTAAATGATTATTATTCGTGTTACATACAAGAGGAATGTATCTTACTATATTTATCTTGACCTTTATGTTCATTATGTTTCAAAGAACGTAAAGTTGTAGGTCCCTTAGTTGCCCTAGCTCTTTGGCTTCTTTGATCACTGCATTTGTACACTCTAAAATTTTAACTGTTATAAATTTATGCATATTTCATATGTACACACAGTTCACACAAAAACACATCTACACTTATTTATAACCAGAGAAGAAATCCACTGCCACAATACAAGAAATAAATCTAAGCTAAATATTTCCCAACACAGGCTGACAAAAATTGGATTATCACATAGAGCTAATTGTATTAGATTCTTTAATAAGCTGAATGAGTCTGCCAGAGCTGTGTCAATTGTTATTTTTAGGAATAAACTGTTTCAATGGCTGTTAATTAATCCTTTCTACACTATACAAGAATTCCTTGATTGTGACATTGACTTAGTTTTTTGATTCAATGTAGATGATTTTTATTTATTACTACTAATTAATTATAATATACTAATATTTTAAGTTGATGGGGATGGATGGATTTGTATGGAGTTTTTGACTTGACTGTATGGATTGAACTTTTGTTGTAATGATTGGGATTTGTATTCAGTTATGACTATGCCTATTTCATTTGTAATGTGGTAATAAAGTATTTGTATTTGTTTTGGACTATTAATAAATGGCTCCGTCTAAGGAACAGCCGACATTAGTTAGTAACAATGACTACACTCATTCATATACACTCATCATACTCATTTGCCTCTCATATTCGCCCATATCTATGAAATCTGCCTTGTTTTATCAACTACTGTTAAGGCCTATTGCAGTCTTGCGAGCTCACTAGTGGTTAGCACTTCCGCTTCTAGGATTTTTTTGGGGGGTTTGGGCCGTTTTCTTTTAACTATGTACAAACAAACTCCACTGTCGAAAAAAACTAACTTATTATATGGTGTTAAAATTACATATACAAAATACATTACTGTTTGTGAATGCTTTAAGTTGAATTATTATTTACAATTTCGATATATACTGAATGACAAGTCAAAAACCAACAACGCCAACTGGTAATTATCTGAATTTAATTATATGGTTTTATCGAATCAAAATGTTATCCATGTAAACCGCGATCTCCGGGTGAGAAAATGTGACCCTTACAAAGGTTTGACCATGGCACAAGTGTGAGACTTTCTACTCCTTTGGCCTGGAGCTGGAATTCCTCTGACACAAATATTAACAGGTTAGAACTGTTTAGGTTAATCGCTGATGGTTAAGTGAAAGGGAATAACAAAACAGTAAACTTTATCAATTCCTGTTATGCTAATTATTATGTTTACGGCAAATTTAAAAGTGGCGCTTTAGGCACCACCCCAAAAACAACATCATGATCCAGTTGGAAGCTCCGTTTAATCCCCCAATACTGTTAATAAACGAAGGAAGAATACTTTCTAGTATTCTGATTTCCTTTATTATTAATAAAAAATGTAATAGAAATGTTATATAAAACCAATGTCAACATAACAAACAAAGCATGTGAGATGCAAGTTAATGAGGTTTTGTACAATTTGATGGTAAGCTATGGTTCTTCAAATATAATAAAAGGACTGAGTAATTTATATTTTAAATCCCAATTAATGCAATCTGTTACTTAGAAACCTTCAAATCAACATACCTTCATGCCGACACAAAGAAGAGCCTTTGTTATAGTGAAACCTGAACATCAACACCACTCCATACCGACACGAGGAAGGGCCTCTGTTACTATGAAACGTGAACATTAACATGGCTCCAACCCGATTCGAGGATGGGACTCTGTTACTTTGAAACGTGAACATCAACATCCCTCCATACCGACACGAGTAAGGGCCTCTGTTACTTTGAAACGTGAACATCAACTTCATACCGCTTCATACCAACACCTATACCGAATATGATTGTGTCACCTGGGTTTGTAATTGTCATTTTTTCTATTATAATTGTAATTGTAATTTTTTCATGTGTATTTTGAAATTGGTACACAATGTGCCTTGTTTTACACTACGACTGTTGAAGGAATCCAACAAACGATATGTTCACTTTACAGGTATTTGATTTTGAGGGTTTGTACGGTACCGATTTTTCAACACCCAACAGTTAACTCATGTTACAAAAAATTAAGGGCTGTTGAATTATATTTATTTCTTGACATATGTTAGCTGTTCTACATTCGTTAAATACATATTTAGAGAAGAGGTGAGGTGCCGTGTGGGCCGGTCCAAGCAGTGGCTCCGCATTCCTTTATATGTTACGTAAAGAAATCAGGTTACGAAGCCCCAAGGTTGCCACTTCGCACTCTCGGTTTTACAAATCCCCCTAGAGATTCCTTCAACACTTTCCAGGTGTTTATTTGACAGATGTTTTCTTGAAATCAGGTTGAAAAAATATTTCTTTCTCAAAAATACAATGGTACCGCCCGACACTCCAATGACGATACAAATACTTTATTTTTAAATAATAATTTTTTAATTATTATCATAAAAGTGTTAGATATCAACTTAATGCATAAAATAAAAAAACTACCTAACAAAAAACATAATAACTTGTTGAATCAATGTAATAAACGATCAATTAACAGCAAATTCCATAACAATCCTGACCCCTGAAAAGGCATAAACGATTGGAAAAAATAAGTAGTTTCTATAAAATTGTAAAACAATTACTGTATTGTGTACGTAATTACGATATTGCAGAGTATACTATGTTACATAACCAGGCTCTATGATCAAAGTATTTTAATAAGTCATTATAGGTAATCATGATAATATAGAGGCAAAGAGGCATAAATTATACTATACGGAGTGTGAATTGCTGCACCATGGAGGCAAATTCTATTACATTAAATAGAAGCACTTTTCAAGCCAGCCTTCCTCTATATACCACATCTACTCTGTCTACACAGAAGGAATGGAAAGAATTTTTTTAAAAATCAATCCTATCTCTAGTATCCCTCATTGAAGAACTTTGGGGGGCTGTGGGGGTAGTTTTGAACCCGTAGTAAGTAGGTTTGTTTTGAACATAACTAAACAAAAATATCCTCTCTGATTCGTCCAGTAATGACGCCAATAAGTTTTATACCAGTCTGAATGTGAAAATAGGCAACACACAACAATTGTTTTGGAAATAGCAATGTGGCGTCATTGATGGGTGAATAAGTCCACCCCGCCAGATATGACGTTACAGTACATAGAGTTTAAAAAGAACATCGGCTCATTGATATTTGACAAGTGCAATAAAATACGTGTGGAAGGGATGACGAAACCACGTTGCTTTTTATTAATATGTATATCTTTGTTTCAAGAGTAAAAATGGTTATATTCAGTAATATTTATAAGGTTTTCCACTAAAGTACTTTAGCACAGCCTTACAAGGTGTATATGAAGAGCATATATTTTTGGAAGCAAACTCAAAGCTTTGCTGGGTACCATTAAGGATTCCCAGCACTTTTAACTCTATCACACAAGGTTTATGTAGAGGGGATGGATTTTTCAAAGGACATTTAGTTTTGAGGACTCTTAAAGTTATACATTATTATTAGCTCAATATTACAAGATATATGAAGGACAGTTTGTTCCAGGAAACTTGTCGTTTTCAGTATTATTACAAGGTTCTTCATTACTTTTAGGAAAGCCTTACATTGTGTATGTTGTGTACTTTTTCAAGGAAACTTTTCGTTTTGAGTATGATTAGTAGGTTTCCAGTAAGTTTAAACCCAACCTTTCAAGGTGTTTATATGAAGGTAACTTTTCAAATAAATTTTCAACGGACACTTATAGTTTAGGGTACGATGAAAAGTTTGTCATTACTTTGACCTCTATCTTACAAGGTTTATAGCAGGATATATATTTCTAGAAGGACCTCTGCTCTGCCTTCACACTTTAGTTGGCAGGACGAAGCGCTGCTCTTTGCTTGTGTATTTTATAAGGTGTTTCAGAGCTAATGGCCTTCATTTAAGATCGTACAGAGTTATTCGTGCAATGTACAACTGTTATTATTTGTTAAAATAATGTTCCACAAAATAACTTGTTTTCGCATCAAACAAATAAATAAAGTTTGATCAACCATAACAAAGTGATTAAAAAAAATATTAATCTTATCGTATGTAATCTTATTAGTGTATTGATTAGTAAAAATAATATGATTCAAGTAAAGTGGTTTTTTAATATTTGTTTCAAATGACAAGTTGACGTCTTCAAATATTGATATGATATGCAAATTAAAAGATATGCATTACAATCGAAATGATAGCTATTATTTTCTAATTTTAGTTTCGTTCAAGTGAACAAATAGGCGTGTTTTGTCTCTCACAATTGTTTATTTTTCCTCAGTTAAGAGTGATACCATACAACAGAGGTGTTACTCTTTATCTGTCAAGATTTATTGTTACGTTTTTTGAACGTAGTCAAGGTTCCTCATTACTTTGTTAATACAAGTTTTAAAAGGTGGATATAAGGGATTGTTTTTACAGCAACATTGTCATTACACCATGTTGTACCCCATTCTAGGATCTAGGTAAAAATGTAGATAATTATTAAAGTAGATAAGTTTATTAGTTTAAGAAAGTAGTTTTATAACATGTTTGTGTAGATGTAATTTAGTTTTTAGCACTTGAAAAAGGTTGGGTTTTACCAAATCGAAACGTCGTGATTGGTAATTTTCACGTAATGATGGCAAATGTCCAACTACCCTTGTCTCCCTCATCTGATACTCCATCATTAACACATTTTAAAAACAAAATTACATGTAAATTAGATTTGCCTGACAAATTTCATTTCATAATACAAACTTTAAAAGGGGGTTATGAAAGGTGTTATTTTTTTCAATTAAATGTTTATTTTGAATAACAATACTCAGTTTGATGTTGGTACTACGTAGAGATTATTTACAAAGTAAAATTCACATTCCACGTACTTATGAAGCTATCAACTACTATGACTGTAAAATAAGTAAATCTTATTTCCAATTAATTCCAACTGAATTTACTACAACAAAATAATCACCAACAATTATTAGTTCTTATTAGGAATTATTATGCAGAATCCGAATAAAATACAACATCAAAAAAAGTTCATAAGAATATCCAAAATCACATTCAAACTTCAATAAAAAATAAAACTGTAAATTAATATTTTTAAGATAAAATCTTAACATTTAAAAAAATCTAAACTTTAACGATTTTAAAATCGTGTGATTAATGTCAGTGAATATATCTATTCACACATATTATTACTCGTTATATTTGACAGTAAATGTAGTGCAGAGGTATAGTACTGACCGTGCAGCTGCGATGTTCATGTTGACAGGGCGGGCTCGAGGAGGTAACTGAGAGAGGAGAGAGGCGAGCTCCGTCCTGACTCCCGGGGGTGGCAACTGGACCGCTCAGTCAACCTATCTTCTGGTCATGTCTTCTGGGTAGAGGGCATTTCGTTTAGTTCCTGATTTCCAGGTTTAACTGGTTAAAAATAATATTTACCATTGTTTATTCCATATGGACAAATACACACATTCAAAATTAACGGTTGTTTTCAGAAATAATTAACATTTTAATATCCATCACATAATCAGTATGCGACTTATTGAATAATCCAGCATGTAATCCATTGAATTGTCAGAAGTGATATATTGAATGTATTGAATATGTATTGTAGTATACTGAATGATCACTGTATATGATCCATCAAATAGTCAGTATGCGATTTATTAAATAATCCAATATGTCATTCATTGAATTTGCAGTCCCTGTTTCATTGAATAGTCAGTATATAAAGCGTTGAAAAGTCAGTATCATTTTATTGAACAGTCAGTAGGGATCCACTGAATATCCAGTACATGATCCATTGAACAGTCGGTAGTGGTCCATTGAGTATCCCAGCATGTGGTCCATTGATATCCAGTACGTAGTCCGTTGAATATCCAGTAATGAAATGAAATGAAATGAAAAACGTTTTATTTTCTGAGGCAAAGTTAGGACCATTAGGTCCTCTCTTACACTTAACCTCATAAAGAAAAATTAATACTTAACTAAAATGAGTATATCTAAAGAGTTCTTACGTGTTCACTGCTGCTGAGCACATTATTTATAAGTTAAACAACAATTTTAAAAAATCAGAGTACGTGGTCCTTTGAACAGTCTGTAGAGATCCATTGAGTATCCAGAATGTGGTCCATTGAATATCCAGAACTTGGTCCGTTGGGTGCCCAGTACGTGGTCCGTTGAATATTCAGTACGTGCTCTATTGAAAAGTCAGTAGTGATCCGTTGAGTATCCAGCATGTGGTCCATTGAATATCCAGTACTTGGTCCGTTGGGTACCCATTACGTGGTCCGTTGAATATTCAGTACGTGCTCTATTGAAAAGTCAGTAGTGATCTATTGAGTATCCAGCATGTGGTACATTGAATATCCAGCACGTGGCCCGCTGAATACCCTGTTCGTTGTCCATTGAACAGACAGTAGTGATCCGTTGAGTATCCAGCATGTGGTCCATTGAATATCCAGTACTTGGTCCGTTGGGTACCCATTACGTGGTCCGTTGAATATCTGGTAAGTGGTCCAATGAACAGTCAGTAGTGATCCACTGAATATCCAGTACGTGGTCCATTGAATATCCAGTACTTGGTCCATTGAACAGTCAGTAGTAATCCATTGAGTATCCAGCATGTGGTCCATTGAATATCCAGTACTTTGTCCGTTGGGTACCCAGTACGTGGTCCGTTGAATATCTAGTACGTGGTCCAATAAACAGTCAGTAGATATCCATTGAGTATCCAGCATGTGGTCTGTTGAGTACCCAGTACGTGTTTCATTGAATATCCAGTACGTGGTCCACTGAACAGTCAGTAGTGATCCATCGAGTATCCAGCATGTGGTCCATCGAATATGCATTGAATATACGTGGTCCTTTAAGTACCCAGTAAATGGTCCTTTGCATATCCATTACGTGGTCCAACGAACCAGTAGTAGTAGTGATCCACTGAACATCCAGTACGTGGTCCATGTTCTTGGCAATTCGACCCAAGATGTCTGATTAGTTAAGTTGTGCTCAAAAAGCCTCTACTTAAGCTTTTAATTTTGCTAAAGTGGTTTTATTAGTTACCTAATTTGTGTTCAACACTTTCATCATTGTATTTCGTGAGTTTCTGTGTCTAGAATGTGATCTAACTCAAAATTATTTACTCACTAAACCTTTTTTTTTTTATGGTAATGTCACACTAACCATACGTTCAAGACAATATAAACTCTAGTCAACACAATTCCAAGTCCAATTTTTCTCATCTCACTATTCCTCTGCTTCTGTTGTAATTTTTCGTCTGCTGCCTGAATGCAGCTGTTTGAACAAAAGCCATAGCTTCTATAGATCTTCAATATAATAGCTATTTTACTATAACTGCCTTGTAACGGTTGAATTCCACTGAACTTTTAGCCTGCTTATAGACCATTGTTGTATTGATAAGTGTTAATTATTTTCTGTTATAATTTATTAGTTTTGTTGTCATTTCTAATAATATGATGTTATTGTTACTTATGTGTTGTTATGGTATATTGTTGGTGCTTATTGTGTGATATTATTAATTTTAGATTGATTGTTATTAGTAATCACAATTTATTATAATAAATATTTACTGTACTGTCAAATGTACATTCCAACTGCTATTTTAGACAATTATCTCCTGTTGATTCTATCCTCTACTTCTCCAGCGCAGCTAAGAGACACAGTGTAATGGGTATCTGTGTAGTACGTGTCAAACAAGGTACTTCCTACTGATGAGGGTATACAATCTGATGGTTCTTGCAATCGGTGCATCGGGACTGCGCCGTAGAGCACCTGGAAAATAAACCCCCTCAAAAGGCACCGGGACTACGCTGTAGCGGCCTTCTTTTTGAAGATTCCATTACTCGAAAATTTCCTGAGGCTGTTTTCTCTTCATTTTCATCCTATCTCAATGCATGTTCACGAACTATAAATAAAGTAATCAAGGCATTTCATTGTGCTAATTAGTGTCTAATAAGTTTCGATCGATGCAAGGGATATTGTTGAATACAACACTCTCTGACTATTTGCAATAACATAATATTTTTTTTATTTATTTAATAACTAAATGTTTTAAGCATGAAAAATATAGAGTGTAAAATTTATCACAAGTCTATTTCGGTCTATATGATTTTTTATTTTAAACTAATTAAGTAATATTGTTGAAAATCAAACTTATGGAATTAAATGAGGTTTGATTGAATACCTAAAAGCTAAAATTATTATAATCTACTTTAAAAATAAATACGAATTAAAAATATTCATGTTAACTAACAAATTAAATAAGGATACAAAAATGTCCACTATTCAGACAACATTACAAATGAAATAACAAAGCTACAAATAACCAAAGTACACAGGTTAGCTATAAAAAGGAACAAACAAATGACAAATTTTAAAATAAAAAAAATTACAAATATAAACAAGTTAGTTCGTAAAAGTAACAAAAGAGATAATAAATTGTTAAGTTAAATAAAAAATTACGAAAATATACAATTTAGTCAGAAAATTCTATAAACAAAATTTCAAATATAAAATTCAAGAGATCAAAATTACAAAAATACATAAGTCAATCAGAAATTATAAGGAAATAATTATGAATTATTAAGTTAAGTCAAACCATACTACTGTGTTTTTAAGACCTTGAGCGAAACACATCTAAAAACAATTACAATGTCTACTCCACTATTTTTAAGTCGTTCGTTTCTTTTCGAGGAATTTTTGAAATATTACTGGTTTTTTTCTTTCTTTGAGTTGACTCGCGATTTTTTACACCATTAATGCTAACGTATGTGTCCAGCTGAGCCTCCTTGATGGATTCAACGAAGATAAAAATGTTCGTATGAGGAGACGAACATGATTTCTTGAACTTACTGTGAAAGCGTTCACATTAGTTGGTCGTTCTCCACAAATCCGAAGAATCTAGAGCCCAAATGTGTGAGGGAAATTGACGCCACTTCCACTGACGTGTACTTTGTACATAGTTTACATCCTGCCCCCCAGCTAGGTTAACTGGGATGGTAGTGGCGCAGTCCCGGTGCACCCCTTGCAATAGGTGGTAATCCCCAAGTGGTAATGCAACTGCGTCGGCATCCCCAAGGCTGAATACGTCAAGTTGGCTGATAACTCTATTGTCAAATGGTTCTGTATTAGGGTTGACTGTTCAGCGAAATCGCCTATTTCTAATCTGCTTGAAGTTTCCGCGACAAATATTATATGGGTCGACATTGGGAAAATAGTAATTCTCTCTCTCACTTTCGCCATTCAGCGCATCTCTCTTGTAATAGTGCTTTCAGTAGGTAACGATCGAAGCAACTTATCTATAAAGTAGCTTTTCGCCACAGTCTCATTATCTATTATAGTCCCTGGAGGACGAAAATTATAAAAGTGGAACGATGAATAATTATAAATTTACGAAACCTTAAATATAACCAATTTAAAAAGCCCTATTTTGTAAAATGATAAAAAATAATTGAGAATCGTAGGCTACAGTTAATTTTATATTTTTATTCAGCCTTATCTACACTCTCATTATTGTATTTAAATCATCAAATGAAATTGTGAAAATAGGGTTTTATTTCAAACCAACATGTGACAGCAACAATGAGCAGTCAGGTGTGTCCACAGAGTATAAAATAAAGTAGAGGAGTCATAATTCGTTCTATCCTGCGTACCGTAGTAGTAGAAGCCGAAATCCGCAACCTTGGTGAGATGTGCACAGTTGATTTAATCTAAAAAAGTAACCTACCGTTAAAACAAAACATCTGATAAAATTGAAATTATTCACTATGAACAGCACAGTAAACTATGTAAAACAACTAGAAGTAGGCTAATGTACAATATTTTAAAGAAATAAAATTAATTGATTTCATAATATTTACCTGTATAATGTCGTTCCATCCTGCTTGTTATTGCATCCAATTGCGGCACAATACGGAATTACAAGTTTTAAAATCCAGCAATTTCGTATTTACAGCAACAAAATACAAAATGTTTACAACACATAAATCAGTAAAAGGAAACACAAAAATAGAATTTAAGATAAATAAGTTCGCAAGAGCTAGACGTGTTCAGGTGGTTCACGCTGAGGGTTCGTCTAGAAGTGAACAGATAGTGGAGGGGGAGTCGCCATCTTGTTAAGATTACCGGATTCACCTAGATTACCATTCGTCTACTCTATTTTATTCTTTGCTCTTTGCGTGTGTCAAGTAAATCGTGCAATCGGCATGTAAAGCGGGCAAGGTTATTCCCTGTTACTAACTTACCATCCCATTGACACGAAGCCAAATTTATGATCCCAGGACTTTAAATTTAGGGACGAATTGTTCTTCAAATGTTTTCATGTTCACAGAAAAAAATAAACAGATGACATATTTCTCATATCCACAGTGAACGCCTCAGTGGCTGTTATACAGGTATTTCAACTAACGTCTTTATTCATCTGTAGTAATAATTACTGCGTTTATCCGAGAGGATTTGGGGTAGTTATGGGGGACTGACAAGGTGCTGGCCTTGTCATCCCTATGGTGAACTGGAGAAATAACTACTCGACACGCATTCAGAGCACTATTGGATGCGACCTCTGTTTATTTCTTCTTTGTGGCTTGTTTTATTTTAAACTTTCAATGGCCAGCCGAAATTATTATGGTATATAAATTTTATCCCAAACCCAAAAGTAAAGAATGTATGTTCAAGTGTTGTCTTTAATTATCCCAGCAACTGTTATGAGAGATAGCAAATGTGCACGAGTAAAAATAAAACAACTGTTGCTGCGACCCTCTATTAACAAGCTTTTAGTCACGTTGACAGCAGCAAGAAATATACGGAAATTATTAGCAACATACTCTAAATCTATGTACAACGTCTTCTTAATATTCCCCGGCAGAGACGTAGGCATGGTCCGTTGGAGACTTTAACGGTGGTGTCTAGAGTTGTTCCGATGTGATGTACATTGTACAGCGAGATTAAACACCATTCACAAAACCGGTATTGTCCATAATAACACAAAATGAAGCCTTTTATTTAGAAAAATTTGTAATTGTTTTGAATCAAATATAATCTGCACAACTTTAACTTTTAATCTGTAAAATTTTCATCAGCCACTCATATCAATTATATTGTTAGAAATAATGTGCAATATCATCATATAGGCTATGTACGAATTGTTTTGTTTGAAACATATACATACATTTCTAATATTAGTTAACATATATTGTTAAATTATGTACCGTCATATCAATCAATTACATAGTTAGATATCTAACGCGTGGTTAGACGTTGTAATACTATTTCAAACTGATAACAATCACAGTATTTTATTTAACGGGTACTTAAAACTATTAGAGTCTCATACTAAAAATGAGTCTAAGATGTAGTTGGTTATCATCTGCAGTCAATGTTAGTTAGCCTGAGGCAGCCAAGAGAAAGTGCTGACGCTGCTGGAAGTGATCCACACGGCACATGTTTGTTGGCAGTTAGTTGCCGTTTTGGCACCGATGATCCATCCACTTTCATCA
Source organism: Stictocephala bisonia (assembly GCA_035578905.1). Lineage (NCBI taxonomy): Eukaryota > Metazoa > Arthropoda > Insecta > Hemiptera > Membracidae > Stictocephala > Stictocephala bisonia. Next base: position 221,032 of record JAQJVL010000698.1, on the reverse strand, counting down.
ACAAGTCATGTGTTTTAATTGTTAAACACAATATTTTATTTTTAACAACCTGCACTTCTAAGAAAGCGACAATATTACTAACCATATAAAACTAAATCTAACATAACCCAACCGAACCTAACCTTACTAAACAACACCCAACCTACCTTTAAAAAACTAACCTTATCGAAACTGGCACTTTTCTATTAATGCAGGTAAAACCTGCATTATTCGTCATCATAACGTAACTCCGCACAATTTTTAAATTTAAATAGCCATTTTTTAATATATTTTTGATTTTATTCATTTTTGTAATTTCCCGATAGTTCCTATGAAAAATGTCAAATTATTATTTCTTATACAATAACAGTTTCAGCAAAAAAAAACAATGACAAGGGTTGTTTAATATTACATATATATTTTGTTTCTGATTCGAGCATTGTTAAATATTACACCATCACTATGTTGGGAGTCTATTTCAAGCACATATATAACTGTTAAGTAACCCACCTTCACTGCATTATATATAATATAAAATCAACATACCAATCAGACCAATAGTTAATTTTCGAAACGCACCAACATACAAATTATGTAAATATCTGAACAAAACTATACAAAATAACATTGTTTGGTTGTTTGGAATACAAATTATAACATAAGAAATACAATAGATCTCGTCAACAAGATTGATAACATTCAAATACCTAAAAACAGTTTATTTCTTTCATTTGACATAAAAGACATGTATTCAAACATACCCCCTCAAGAAGCATTACAAATTCTAGAAAATGATTTGAAGAAAAATTTCTCATTGAACAACCAAGAAATAAAAGACATCACAACATTAACAAAAATTTGTACAGATCAAAATTATTTCCAATTTAATACAACATACTACAAACAGGCAAATGGTCTAGCAATGGGTTCCCCATTATCAGGTCTTCTCTCAAATATATTTATACACAATCTGGAAGAAAAGAAAATAATGCACCCATCCAACCCGTTCAGAAACAAAATTATATACTGTTACCGATATGTAGATGACATTATTTGTTTATTTGATGGAAACTTGGAAGAAAGTAATGATTTTTTATCTTATTTAAATTCTATGTTCCCCAAAATACAATTCACTAAAGAAGCCCAAACTGATGTAATCAATTATTTAGATCTATCAATTACCAAAATCAACAATAAACATTCATTCAAAATCTACAGAAAACCTACACAAACCGACCTTATAATACCATCTACATCCAATCATCCCTGGCAACACAAATTATCAACTTTCCATTCTATGATAAATCGTCTAATAAACATATCAATGAACGAGAAACACTTCACTGAAGAAAAAAATATAGTAAAATATTTGGCAATAAAAAACGGATACAAACCAAACATGATTGACAAACTAATAAGAAACAAAAAGAAGAAAAGAAATAACAGCTCAACAAATCAAGACCCAAAGAGGATCAAATTTATAAACGTACCATATAACACAAGCCTAAACAAAGCTATTCGAAAAACCTTTCAAAATACAAATTACAAACTAAGTTTCACCACACGCAACAACACATTCAAAATTTTAGATAAAAAATCTCAAAAAGAACATAATAATGACAACATTTACAGCAAATCAGGTATTTACAAAATTAATTGTACAGACTGTGATAAATTCTACATTGGACAAACTGGAAGACCATTCAAAACACGCTTTCAAGAACATATACAAGCTCTCATAATCTATAACTACAATGAAATCCACATTTGCAGAACACTTGCTCTCTACAGACCACACGTACACAAAAATGGAAGAAAACATGAAAATATTAAATTTTATGAAAAAGGGCAAGAAAATGAATGCAACAGAAGAATTACGTATATATTTAGCACAACAAGAAAATCCAGTGAACATGTTGAACACACAAATCAATTATACAAACCCTATTTTTGATAAGATTCGAAACATTAAAAATTATAACTAAAAATATCACCAACTTATCCACATTCATCAATATTTACAAAAACCACATGTTTTACAATTTTATTTAAAACATTATTATATACTCAACTTAATTATTTAATTTACTCTAGAAAATGACAGTAAAGTCGAAACATGTTGTGTAATGAGTGTTTAATAAAAAATATAAGGGTACAAAGTTTTTTTAATTTTATTACATCCTAATATATATATATATATATATATATATATATATATATATATATATGTATGTATATATAAATTTTAAATATCTAACGTTCACTATCTACTGTATTTCTGTTTTAGACTTATGCCTTTGTTATATGTTTCAAGTTAAAATGCTTTCTGTTTCAGCTCCTGACGCTTACATCCTCGTTAAATATCTCACCTCCACTGTCTTGTTATTGTAAAATATCCTACGTTCAATGCAATGTATATTTCAGCTTCTAACGAACATCATCATGTCTCACATTTACTGTCTAGAGTTTCTATTTTAGACACATGTATACCACAAGAATACCCTCAATATATTTTTTATAAATTCAACTTAAGGAGCATTCCTACCCACTCTGCTAAAACACAACTTCAAAACACAATGTGCTATTATGTAGCATAATGTAGAAAGATATAACTTCCACACAATATCAGAATACTTTCGATCCTTGCTTTAAACATCCAACATGAGAAGCTTTTCTATCCACTCTTCTTTCACATACCATGAGCCAACTACGAGCTAATACTGCATACACTAAACTTCTCACCCTTCCCCGTTCTTAAATACACGAACAGACTTCTTACCTAGACTTTACAAACCAAACTTGAGAGGTTCAACTACCCACTCTTCTTACAATATGTACAAAGACCCTCTTTCCCTTCTTATGTCAAACATGAGGACCTCCTACTCCACTTCTATACACTCAACTTGAGGGGTTCTATTGCCTACTTCTTACAATATGTACAAAGATCCTCTTTCCCTTCTTATGTCAAACATGAGGACCTCCTACTCCACTTCTATACACTCAACTTGAGGGGTTCTACTACCCACTCTTCTTACAATATGTACAAAGATCCTCTTTCCCTTCTTATGTCAAACATGAGGACCTCCTACTCCACTTCTATACACTCAACTTGAGGGGTTCTATTGCCTACTTCTTACAATATGTACAGAGATCCTCTTTCCCTTCTTATGTCAAACATGAGGACCTCCTACTCCACTTCTATACACTCAACTTGAGGGGTTCTATTGCCTACTTCTTACAATATGTACAAAGATCCTCTTTCCCTTCTTATGTCAAACATGAGGACCTCCTACTCCACTTCTATACACTCAACTTGAGGGGTTCTATTGCCTACTTCTTAAAATATGTACAAAGACCCTCTTTCCCTTCTTATGTCAAACATGAGGACCTCCTACTCCACTTCTATACACTCAACTTGAGGGGTTCTATTGCCTACTTCTTCCAATATGTACAGAGATCCTCTTTCCCTTCTTATGTCAAACATGAGGACCTCCTACTCCACTTCTATACACTCAACTTGAGGGGTTCTATTGCCTACTTCTTACAATATGTACAAAGATCCTCTTTCCCTTCTTATGTCAAACATGAGGACCTCCTACTCCACTTCTATACAATCAACTTGAGGGGTTCTATTGCCTACTTCTTACAATATGTACAAAGATCCTCTTTCCCTTCTTATGTCAAACATGAGGACCTCCTACTCCACTTCTATACACTCAACTTGAGGGGTTCTATTGCCTACTTCTTACAATATGTACAAAGACCCTCTTTCCCTTCTTATGTCAAACATGAGGACCTCCTACTCCACTTCTATACACTCAACTTGAGGGGTTCTATTGCCTACTTCTTACAATATCTACAAAGATCCTCTTTCCCTTCTTATGTCAAACATGAGGACCTCCTACTCCACTTCTATACACTCAACTTGAGGGGTTCTATTGCCTACTTCTTACAATATGTACAAAGATCCTCTTTCCCTTCTTATGTCAAACATGAGGACCTCCTACTCCACTTCTACACACTCAACTTGAGGGGTTCTATTGCCTACTTCTTACAATATGTACAAAGATCCTCTTTCCCTTCTCTCTTCCAACGTCAAACATGAAGACCTCATATACCACCTTTATAAACTCATCTTGAGCGTGTTCCTACCTACTGAACGTCGGCACTGGTGGCGCAGTGCTGTAACTCAGCTACTTGAGGACAAAGTGTTTGGGAGATTGTAGGAGATAGGTTCCATGCTCGGTTCTCTTAATACCGACACGGCGTCCACTCAATGGTTGCCATCGGCGTGGACACTACTAGAGAAGTCTAGGGTGTCCATGTTGGATGGTAGTCAGGGTTCGGATGTTGTGTAGGGAAGAGAACTGAGTGTCAGACTTGTCAGTTAGCTGAAAATCAGACCAACACTACTGTGGAATACCACTGTGGACCAATAGCTACTCTGGAAATACAGAAGACATCTAGGTCTAATACCACTGTAGGTGTATAGGTGAACGTGTGGGTCCAATTCCCTATACGCGTAAGGGTGGGTGTATGAGTTCAGTATCAGTGTGGGTGAATAGGTGGGCTAGTGGGTCCAATACTACCATGCGTGTAGGCACTTGCTCAGGGATCTTTTTAACTCTCACAGTCAGTGTATATTCACTAATGGAAGCCTAGCATTCATTGCCAGTGGTCTTGACTGGAGGGTTCCTACGTTATCACAAGATAACGGAGTCAAGCAATATCAAGCGTAGTTTTCCCTTGGTTGGATGACCGTATGAGCGATCCCATCTTTGATTCGAACCACCACCTGTGATCCAAGGTCACAGGTGGTGGTTCGGAAGTCACCTTTAAGCTCTTGGTCCCCAGTTTAAGTGTTAGAGAGGGCTTCTTATCCCTTACTTCGCCTGGTAAAATAAGATGATCTTTAACTTTTAGCATTATGTTAAAGTAGCAGCAGGTTACATACGATTTAATGTACCTTACCATAGGTGTTGAAAAGGACAAGCAGTCATGAGTTTTGTGCTGTGGCCAGATTCAAAGGTAAACTCATGAGTATGAATCCAGCTTGAGCTAGCACTTTTCAATTCAACTTTATAGAGGCACTGATCACATAAACGGTATTCGACTTGGGCCAAAGTTGACGAGATCACTATTTATATTTATCGGCACTGGTGGCGCAGTGCTGTAACTCAGCTACTTGGGGACAAAGTGTTTGGGAGATTGTAGGCGATAGGTTCCATGCTTGGTTCTCTTAATACCGACACGGCGTCCGCTCAATGGTTGTCATCAATATAGACACTACTAGAGAAGTCTGGAGTGTCCGTGTTGAATGGTAGTCAAGGTTCGGGTGTTGTGTAGAGAAGAGAACCAAGTGTCAAACTTGTCAGTTAGCTGAAAATCAGACCAACACTACGTGGTTCGGATTCCACGTAAAGCTGTAGGTCCCATAGTTGCCCTGGCTATTGGGCTATTAATAAATAGTCCTTTCTGAGCTAAGTCGAACTCAGATAGTAACAATGACTAAACTCGTTCATCTACACTCATCACACTCATTCACTCCTCATATTCGCCCATATCTCTACGATCGGCGTCTTAGAGATGAATAAATGAATTAATAAATACTCTTCTTAGACACAATGTGAGCAAACTCTGGCATAATCCTCCATACATTAAAATTGAGAAATTTCTCACATTCCTCCCTGCTAAAGAACAAAATGAGAAGACGCTCTATCCAGTCACCTTTATAGGGTTTCCTACATACTCTTTTAACGACTATATGCAAAAGTATTAGGTTAATGTTAAAGATTAGACATTTGTAATCAAAGAGTTGTAATATCTTGAATCTTACATCAGAAACGTTAAAACAGTTTAGCAGCAACTAGAGTTTTACTCAATCGAGTGATTCAATTATTAAGGGGAAGGGGTATCCACCCACTATGAACTATATATTCTTAGTGGGTGGAAATTAAACAGGCCCAATTCAGTCGTCAGTCACCGGAGCAGCCACCCACATCTTTTCTTACGTCCCTTTGTCAATGTAGGTGACAGTCGTAGCTTGACTGCTTTAAAAAATTACCTTTATTATTTAAAATACATGGAATCCTCAGTTGCTAATAACCAACGACATTTGAAGATGCTTTTCTTCTTGTAGTGGTTGTTTAAAATGAGATTTTGTAGTTTGTTTATGGTAGAATTGGAGCGAAGGAGAAAAACTGGTGATGGGTAGTTTCTCTTTTTACTTGTTTAATTGATTTCTCTCGTCAATATGTATAAAAGAGTACGAGTATAATGTATTTTGTTGCACATGAGATAAACTTTTTGCAGCCACACGTGTTTTAAGTTGAAACAATGTTTATTTTACATTTCATTCATCTAATTTTATCTGTGCTAATTATTTAAATATATGTACTCTAATACCCATTGCAGAGGGATTCATAAAAAAGGTGAACTCTTCTTACCAACAGCACAACCACATTGTCTGCTAATCCTTCATTCACTAAATGGAGAAACATCTCTCTCCTTCCCAAAAGAACAGATCTCCCATCAAGTCCTTATACACTCATTCCAAGAAGGTTTCATATCTACTCTTCTTAAACAGAACTTGACCAAACTGCTAATCACCGATGCCTGAAAGAGGAAACCCTTTATCCTCCTTCTTCCCTACATGAGCAGGAACCTTTTGTCTGTTCCTAAACACCCACCTTCTAACCGCTCTTCTTACATATTACATGACACATCTGGGGGATCCACTTTCCTTCCTCCCTACATGAGCAGGAACCTTTTGTCTGTTCCTAAACACCCACCTTCTAACCGCTCTTCTTACATATTACATGACACATCTGGGGGATCCACTTTCCTTCCTCCCTACATGAGCAGGAACCTTTTGTCTGTTCCTAAACACCCACCTTCTAACCGCTATATGACACATCTGGGGGATCCACTTTCCTTCCTCCCTACATGAGCAGGAACCTTTTGTCTGTTCCTAAACACCCACCTTCTAACCGCTATATGACACATCTGGGGGATCCACTTTCCTTCCTCCCTACATGAGCAGGAACCTTTTGTCTGTTCCTAAACACCCACCTTCTAACCACTCTTCTTACATATTACATGACACATCTGGGGGATCCACTTTCCTTCTTCCCTACTTACATAAAAACATTAGACGACTTCCTATTAAGCATTTATACATCGAACTTTGGAAATTTTGCTACCCAGTCTTGTTAAAAACAACATGAGTACACTGTGTACTAATCCCCAACACAATAAAGTCGGGGAACCTCTCACCTTCCTCTTCTTTTTCTACACACACATGAGAAGACCTCATATCTGGAGCCTTTGTACTGCCAGTTTGAGGAACTTTCCTGCCTACTCTTTTTACACACAACTTGAGCACCACTGTGTATAACCCATACATTAAAGTCTGGGAACCTCTTACCCTCCCCACTCTCAACACCCATCTACTCATACATGTACAGTGGTATTGACCCACCCTCCCACACATACACTATTGTAGTGTTAAACAGGCTATTGAATTAACTCAGTTTAATTTCTAATGATGGTAGCTTGGTTAGTCTACTTTACAGTCAGTACAACAAAAAGACATTAAATGTACAAAATGTAGACAGAGGATGTAAATATTATATTGAATTCCTTGAAGCAAGCAAAAAATTAAAATTTCATCTATATAAATGTGTAATTCCTCAATATATGGTTGAATGGGGGGGATTGTAAATTAGGTGTTAGGAGTCTGTATACAGCGGCTATTACAAATATTATCAAGATTTCATTTCCAGGCAGGCATTTACTTCAGCACTTTTGAACAGAATTCTTATAAATTCAAGTACAGACGTGCAAATTGAAGTGCCTACTTGTAAATGCAACAGTGCCAACGCCAAGTGTTTTGTGCCCCATGCAGAGTGAGCCCCCCATCAGACATGCAATAAAATGAGAGTTCCACAATATATATTAACCCTTCCCACACCATGATGCATTTCATTGGTATAGCTAAAAACGCCAAAGCCAAATTCAGAATAAATGCAAAGTTTTATTTTGACTACTATAATTCAAGTAGTATTATAGTTGTCCTTCTAACTTTTTTTAAAAGTATAGATAATTATATAGGGAATTTTAAATACCAATATATTGGGGTGTTTAAATTTAATTTACTAATTTAAAAAAATTGAAAACAAAAACTAAACTTTTGGTCAAATAAACTTACTTTGTTTGGCTAACTGTTAAAAAATATGAGCTACTTATTATTTCTTGTAGACAAACTATTTTTTTAAATGGATGTAAAATTTGAAGGTCTTATCTTCAAATTTTTTGGAGTTCTGAAGTTTTTTATAAAAACGCACAAAATCACCATTTTTGTCTTACTCACATATTATTTTTGTCAAAATCGATTAATTAGTCTTAGTCAGCTGATAAGTTATAAATTAGTTAAAAGTGAAATGGAAAGATTTTTGGTTACTTAGTCAGCTGATGTGTTATAACTTAAATAACACTTTAACAAATATGCCTACAGCAGGTAAGGGGGACTCAAGTAACAGTGATAATTTTTTATTTACAAAAGACTTGTATTTATCATCAAAATGTTCACAAAATAAAGTAAATAAACTTGTTGAGGTCACTAAACTAACGCTAAGTCACTGAAACAATGTTGCATACCCTCACAACACACTAACCATGAAGCTAGCAAACTACATCTGACTTTTATTGACAGACAAAGTTTTAAAGCACACACAAAATACATGACGAAAAGACAATGAAAGTAATTTTCCTGAGTTGTTTTTTGAAATTTCAAGGTTTTTACGAGTTTGAAAGTGCAAAATAATTAATGGGAGTAGTTCGATATATCGGACTGTGGCGTGAAAAGAGTTCATTACATTGTTAATTATTGTTCTTTGGTTAGTAATTAATTAATCCGCATTAGTCAGTATAAAATTTCAGTATATGAAGGATTGTAGTGGGCTGTAAGCACCCCAGAATTTGGTAAGTCTAGCAACTGCTACTCGAAACTATCCTGTTTACTTTCAAATTTAATAATGGTAGATTATTTGACAGGGGAGACAAGAATCATTGGAAATTTTCCATAATTTTGTGAAGAAACCGTACATGACATTTTTAATTTGGTAACCGAAGTCTTCTTTAAGTATTAAATATAAATTTCATCAACAAATGTTTTTTTAATATATGTCTAACAAATATGTCATAGGTTAGTGAAATGTAACTTAAAAAAAGACTTGGATTGTACCAAGTCGAAACGTCAAATATGGTTTCTTCATGAAATTATGGGAAATGTCCAACGATTCTTGTCTTCCCTTTTCTGTTTACTTACACAGGTTGCATCTCCGATAATGCCAGGCTTGGAACTAAGACTGGTTTACTTTTTTATTTCAGTAATTAATGAAATAAACTTATTCAGTGTGAAGTTAGTCTTGCAAGATACGATTCAATATATGCTTGTTGCTTGTAAATAAGCTGTAAACTGCGAGCCTTGTATCAAGTGAATAGCTGGAAGGTCATCAATTTATCTATTTCATGAATTTATTCAGCACTAGTAACCCAGTTACTTGGGAACAAGAGTTGTGGAGATTTACGTGATAGGTCTATGTTCGATCCTCTGAATACCAACATAGTGTCCGCTCAATGGTTGCCATCTTTTTTATTTATTTTTTATTTCATTTTATTTATTCATAAGACGCCGATCGTCAAGATATGGGCGAATATGGATTTCGATTAAGTGTGATGAGTGTATATGAGCGAATGTAGTCATTGTTACAAACTAAGGCCGACTGTTCCTTAGAAAGTGTCATTAATTAATAGCCCAATCACAAATGAACATCCGGTGGTTATCAGCTGACCCTTCTCAAAACGTGATGACTCTGATTGGGATCGAACTGACAACCTTTAGCACATGAGGCTGGGATTGAACCAACTACGCTACCGACCAATTAATTAAACATTAAATTAAACCAATTAAACATCGGCATGGACACTATTAAAAAAGTCTGTAATGTCCATGTTGGGTAGTAGTCAAGGGTAGATGTTGTGTAGGGAAGATAACTGAGTATCAGGCCTGTGAGTTAGCTGAAAATCAGATTAATACCTTGTATGTGGTTTGGATTCAACGTAAAGATGTAGATCCCTTAGTTACTTAGGCTATTCAGCTATCAATAAATGGCTCTTTCTAAGGAACAGTCGACCTAAATTAGTAACAAGGCTATGCTCATTCATCTACATTCATCAAACTCATTCGCCCCTTATATTCAACCATATCTCTAGGATCACCATCTTAAAAATGAATAGTGAATGTATAAAAATTTGTTTTGAATTTTTTTAGGTAACTGAGAAGAATTTTTTTGTAAACCTTTAACCAACTCTTTGTATTAGGAAATTACAGTATTGTAGTTAGTTTTTAAAATCTTTTGACACATTAATTGTTTTTCTTGGCATAATACATTTCTCAAAGTAAGATCAAACTCATTAAACTTTACGAGATTAAATAATGCAATATTAGTGTTGATAAAAGAAGATACCAATAGTACTGTAATATAATTAGAAATAATTTACAATGTTGATTTACTTAAGTAATGTAATAACTGAATTTCATTTCTTTTTCAATTTCAGAGCTGCATATACCTAACGAAAACTGAATATTCTTTTTAAAAAACATAGGTTCATATTTCTTGTGGAGTTCTTCGGTTAACTTTTCCGCAATACTAGGATAACATGGATCTCCCCTCACTGCAAGCTTAAATACAGCCAGTTCTGAAACAGAAAATATGTGATCAATGGAACAAACATGATGCAGTATGAAAAAAACCAATTTGTTTGCTTTTAACATTGAGATGTAAGTATGATTAAATAAATCAGCTCTGATTTAAATTATTATAATTTAATTTAATTTTCCTATGTTATGTGATGGTAAATTAACTATTTAAAATTGATTAAACAAAATCTACAATGTCTTGGAACTCCAAAGTCAAAAATCATGTTTAAATAATATTGTTTTTTTTTTAGGCATACATGCTTCCAAATATGCACCTGTTTACAAACAGTCTGTATTTACAGTCTGTTTAAAATTGCACCATATATATAATTTATAAAAATATGCTTCAAATTAGACTTTCAAAATTTTTTGTATTATTGCACATATGTATACAGGCCAATATATTTTGTATAATACTGAACAAACTGTAAAAAATTTAACACCAATAATTCAAAGTGATGGATCTATTTGTACTGCATTATAAAATTGCTATTTGAAATTATGATTTAAAAATACGACAGCTTTAGAATCATACACAGTGATTTATGACACCCACCCATTCATGTACAGTGGAGCTGAATGCACATGCACTGGTACTGACTCACCCACTCATACATGTACACTGGACAGTAATTATGACCCACACACACTCATACCTGTATGATTGTGATTATAAATATAGCATGTTTATCATTATAATTAATTTAAAGAATTTAAGTATTTTTCCAAATACATTGTCTTTCGTAAGCACTTGCATTCAAAAGAGCGAGAGCGAGAGCGAGCAAGCGAGAGAGAGAGAGAGAGAGAGAGAGAGAGAGAGAGAGAGAGAGAGAGAGAGAGAGAGAGAGAGAGAGGAGGGAGAGACTTTACTGTTTCCAAAGTCAACACCAGGTAGAAGGTTCTGATAAAATTATTCACTAGAGAGGACTGTTAACAAAACAATACTTTTCAACCCAAATAATAAAATATTACCCACTTTTTATATAAGTGCAGTACAAGAGAATTGCTTATAAACCTTTCTTTATAAGCAATTCTCTCCCTAAAGAAAGTCCTTGTTCTTGCCCCTAATCTGAATGGCTCTTTGGTAGCCCACAGTAATCTCCATCCTGGATACCAAAGGCAACCAAGCATGAGACCCTAACAGATTCTTGAACTATTTTGCACTCTTCATCAATACAGAGCTGGATTTTGTAAGAAGTTTAATGATCATCATAGGTTTGTTAGCGTTGACAATGATCTTTATTTTTATGTTTGCCAACACTTTTTTAATACCCTATTACAATGTTGTAGCAAATATATACTGGTAACAAATCTGTTGCCAACATAATCAACTGTCTGCTTATAAAAAAGTTACTCTATTTAACATAACTGATAAAACTGTTTTATTTTGGTGTGTTGTCATTTACATTTATCATTTCCTAATTGCTTTACACTTCCCTTGGCCTTGTTATTGATACACATAATTTGCTTTTAATTGCTGCTCTTCATGAGCTCCTTGACTACCAACCTTTTCCTCAATCTCTTTTTATGTTGCAGATTTCAATAAAACCTTATTAGGTACCAATAAAGTAAAAATATCAATCTAATAGTGACTTCAACAATTTAAAATTATTTATATGATCTCTAGAGCCAGGGTTTTATGCAGAACTCAATTTTGGGAGGGGGTCCAGTGCAGGGGGGCTGAAGATATAAAATATTTTTGAAAAATAACGTGAAAACCTCATGAGACGTCACTTCCCAGGAAAGCCGCACACACAACCATTGACAAGTCTTTGATGTTTTATAACATCATTAAATGGTAATGAAACTTAGACTATTTTAATCTGCGTTTCGTGACGAACATAGCTACATACAAATTTAATAATGGCGTAATTATAATATATAGAAAAACTCTTATAGATGAAAAATTTGTAAAATTACTAAATTAAAAATTCAGGATGCTACAGAGTGCTTTATTTTTTATTAGGAAAAACTTAAAGTTGGAATTTTTTGGATACTGAGTTAAATCAAATCTGTTGTTGAAACATTGTTTGATGAAGTCAACGAATGATTAATTCACAATTTTTGTACAAAGTGGCTTGATATCCTGATTCAGGACCACTATAAACGCCTGATTTTGTTATATTCATTTCCATAAAATAGAAATAATTATGTGACACATGATCAATATGGTCATAAAGAAACTTGTCGCTGTAAAACTGCCTAATTAATTGATGTAAGTATATTTAATAAAATAACTATCTGAATTAAGTGATAAAAACCATCTGATTTAAAAAAAAAATATTTAAAACTTATTCTAATTTACAATAATTATATTGTTTTGTTTAAGACAAGGTTAATACAATATATCAATGAAATATTTATTCTTGTATATTTATAAATTTTAATGTTTAAAAACGGTAAAGTGTTTATTAAATTTAAAAAAAATATATTACTATATTTATAAAATGTGCTTATATTAAACAGACAGAGAGGAAAAGTGTTCAAGCATGAATTTATTATAATTTATTTATATAAAAACCATGTACATCAAACATTTCATCATAATTAATAAAATTTATTAAGTTTGTTTTAAACAAATCAAACAATCAATTGGTCTGTAGTAAATAAGAACAAGCTTTAAAAATTACTATAAAATCAAAGGGATTATTGCATTACACGACTTCAGCTACTTCTTTTATTTAATATACTTTGATCAGTGTAATGAGACTTTCCTTCAGTCATAAGTTTCTTAATAGTCATTTGGCAATAAATTATTTCTATTGAAAGGCAATGAGAATTACAGAAAGCAGTATAGGCATTGGCAAGCAGGCCTGAGTCAAAATGATATCAAACCACAAGAACTATCATTGAACCATTGACTTTAGGTAAAAATTGTTTAAATTGTAATATTTGATTTAACTTAATATCTATATCTTTTCCATTTTAGGTTTTTGTTTTGAATGAAAAAATAAAACTATTTGACATATTGACTTTTACATGACATTAATTTTACAATGTTTTTTCTCCTAGGGTTTACCGAATTATTGTAATTAAATTATTACTAAATTTTCATATCGTTATGTTTGTTGTGAAACAGACTTAGTTTCACTATTGTTGAATGCTGTAATAAAACAGCACAGACGTGTAAATGAATGTGTGGCATTAAATTAATACTCGTAGTTCCGTCGCCTGTCAATGAATCGTGGTGGATCTGACCAGTAATATCGCAGCCTTCTACTCCTCTTGTGGCACAAGACGAAATGGCGCGCTTGTATTAGCAAAAGATCAGACGCTAGTATGTGCCAGACAGATGCTCGTTTTGCTTGCTCTAAAAATCTTTAAAATCTCATGGGGTGTCGAGACCCCTAGGCCACATCCTAGCGTATGTTTCTATCTAGATCTGGCTTGAGGGTGGGTAACTGATTTTGCAAGTCTGAACATGAATTTAATGCAAATTTGCATTGATCTCATGTTAAATGGTGCAATATCAGGTTCATATCTTAAAATGCAAATCTAGAACTAAAGTAATGTTATAATATTACGTATAGCAGTATCATAAAATGTATACTATAATACATATTAATTACTTGAAGAAGAGAGAAGAGCAGCATCACACAGTTTGCTGACTGTCGCCTTGTACTGTAACGGCCCGTAATACACAAAACTATGTAACTGGGTTTCTTTTATAAGTAGTTCCAGTGAACTGTCTATTTTTCCAGACGAATGCCATATTAGTATATTAACATGCTCTGAAAAAAATCAACAATAAAATATTAATATAATCATATTTAATCTTAGCTGCCGTTTAATAATAAATATAATCAGACCAGTATATTTATTGCAATTGGAAGTTTTTAATATATTTGTGAAAAAAATGATGACTTTCAAATTGAGGTAGAAGAGTCAGTATATAGCATACAGAACTTTAACTATCTAATTGTAATCCCTAGTAGCAAGCAGGGGAGTATTCTCTACATATTCAATGGGCTAGCTCTTAAGTAAATACCCTTTATGCCCACATAGGGGGTGTTCCCAAACAAATAGCATAGTTTATTAACGTTGGCACACATTACTATAAAAAAATGTATAACCTAACAACATTATTTTTCATAAGTTTTTACTGCGAACGAGTAAGTTATTAATATTTTTGGTGATTATTAATTTAGTTATTGTTTGTAGAAAAGTAAGTGACATGAACTACAAGTGAACGTATAATAATAAATGATTTAGTGTCCAGTTGATAAATACTTTTTTCACTGCGTTTTTACACTGAAAAAAAAAACAGTACAGAACGTTAGACCTCAACCCTAATTACATAATTTCAATGTTAGTCACAAAGGAAAATCACAAGTATACTAAAGATTTTTGAATATCAATAATTGTGTCCAAACAATAATTAACTATTGTACACAGTGGCCTATTACTTATTTTGAAAACAAAACCATTGCCTCAACTCTCAGTTGATAGCTGTTTGAAGCTCTCAAGTCATTTTACTTAGGGAAACATTTGGCCCTCTTCCTCTGAGCTTGCTCTAAGTCTAGCAAAGCCAAGCTGCCTATACAACTTTTGGTCCTTCCTTCTCTCCCCCCACAGCTAATATCATTGGCTTGCTAGGGCGAGGATGGCTTTGTGACTGACGATCAAAACCCTACTGAACCCAACTATACTATTGTAGCTAAAACATTATAATTTATTTATGGTTAAAGAGTAGTAGTTTTGCTATAAATTTATTATTGCTATTGTAGCAGTTATACTTAAGGAAATGTTTAAAAAGTATATAAATTAAAGTGAAACTTTTCCTACTCTTCACAAATAGCCTTGAGAATAGATTCTCTGGTAACAAGGAACTCAATATAAACTATAAATAGCTATATGGTTTTAGCTGGTTTTTATGGTTTATTTCTAGACTATGGTTTACAAATATGGTTTATAAGTATGGTTTATAAACTATATTTCTATTCTATTTATTTATATATTGTTTTTAACTATTATAAATATACAGGGTGTCCCGTAAGTAAACAGCCAAACTTCTGGAGGTCATTCCTTGGGTTAAAAATAACAAAAAAATTTCATGTGTACAAATCGTCTATCTTGCTCCATTATCTGGCTATCTGTCTGAATGTGTTTTTTACTAAAAACTTAATATCTCTTAAGTTATTTAAGGTAAAACCATGAAAATTGGTATGAATGTTGATCTTTATAGTGTTAATGCACTATTTAAATTTCATTTTTTTTACAATAATTCTTTTCAAGGTGGCGGCCATTTTAAAATATTAAAGCCAAATATCTTAATAACCTTAAATTTTACTAAAAACCTGTAAGTTACAAAAAAGTTTAAGATAATTGTCTACAAATAATTGTATAAAACGTTTTAAGATTGAACAACTATTAACTGAGAAATTGCAGTTTTTATCAAATAAAAATATGCTTGATATTAATAAAATTTGAAACTTTAGCAAAGTGACATTTATTAACTAAAAATTAGATTAGTGCTAAATATATTGTTACAGCTGATTTGGAAATTGAAAATACATAGATTCTATCACTATCAGCTGACTGTAATATTGACAGTTTGTTGTTGGAAAATACCTATTTTTATTTGTTTTTGATTGGAGTTCATTACTAAACAAAAACAATGAAGTTAAGAGGGGTTTCTTGAAATAGTTTTTGTGGTTGCACTGGTATTAGTTTATTATCTTATTTAGTTTCTTCATGAACCAAAATAACTATTTATTCAAATGAAGAATTAGCAGATGTTCATTTTATATTTGGATTGGAAATTCACGTGAGGCAGTACGAAGAACTCCGCACCGAGAAACTTTCGTAACTGTTCATAGGTCGCTGAGGGAGCGTGGAACTTTTTCTAAAGATGAAAAGTTGGGTCATCTAGTTTCAGTGACAACTGTTAGAGCTAAAGAAAGAATATTAAATGCCACTGAAGAAAACCTTAGTACGAGTGTCAGAAGGTTGTCACAGGTAGAAGGAGTGTCAAAAACCTCTGCGTGGCGTATTTTGAAAGAGCAACAGTTGTATCCATATCATATTCAATGAATCCAAAGTCTTTTTGAAAGAGACTTTCAGCCTAGAATTAATCTGTGTCAATGGTTTTTAGGAAAAATTGCTTTTATTCCACTATTTCTGTTAAAGTATTTTGTTTACCGATGAGGCAGGATTTTTAAGAGAAGGTATTTTTAATTACCATAACATCCACTTTTGGGCTTATTTCAACCCTCATGCTACATCGCAATGTAGACATCATGTACGTTTTTCTCTTAATGTGTGGATAGGGATTATTGGAGATAAATTGTTAGGACCTGTATTTTTGCCAAATAGACTAAACGGAGCATCATATTTAGACTTTTTACAAAACTCGTTACCTAAACTATTAAAAGACATGCCTTTACATGAAAGAAGTTCAATGTGGTTTATGTAGGATGGTGCTCCTGCACATTTTAGTGTCGATATTAGACTATGGGTTATTAGAAACAAATGGATATCCCGTGGTGGTCCTGTAGCGTGGCCTTCTAGGTCTCCTGATTTAAACCCCCTGGACTTTTTTGTATGGGGTTACCTTAAATCTTTGGTATATCAAACACCTGTTGGAAGTATTGAAATGTTAAGGGAAAGAATAGTGGATGGCTGTAATACGATTAGACAGAAATCGAGTATATTAAACGAATGAGAAGTTCTAAGAGAAATCAACTAGAACGATGCATAGACATGGATGGTGGGCACTTTGAGCATATGTTGTAGGATCACTAGTATTTTTATTTTGTTCATTACTGTTGTATTAGTGTTGTAATAAACGTCACTTTACTAATGTTTCCAATTTTATTAATATCAAGCAGATTTTTATTTGATAAAAATTGTAATTTCTCAGTTAATAGTTGTTCAATCCTAAAACATTTTATACAATTATTTGTATAAATAAATTCTTAAACTTTTCTGTATCTTAGAGGTTTTTAGTAAAATTTAAGGATATTAAGATATTTGGCTTTAAACATTTCAAATGGCCACCATTTTGAAAAGGATTGTTATAAAAAAAAAAAAAATTTATACAGTACATGAACACTATAAAGATCAACATTCATACCAATTTTCATAGTTTTATCTTAAATTACTTTAGAGATATTATGTTTTTAGTAAAAAACATATACAGACAGATAGCCAGATATGGAGCGAGATAGACGATTTGTACAAATGAAATTTTTTGTTTTTTAACTCAAGGAATGACCTCCAGAAGTTTGGCTAGTTACTTACAGGACACCCTATATAAATAAATAAAAATATATACCAACCAGTGAACAAAACAAGTGAAGCTGCTAACTTTCTCCATAAAATCCAAAAATACATTTGGGATAACAGTAATTACACTAAATAAGTCCAGCTACCGATGGAAAAATAAGGGATGTTTTGTTTGAAGCATAAATGAATTGTTCTACGCATCTCAAGAAGGAAACTGTAAGCATCTTCATCAATTCAATATATTCTCTAGAAGGGGAAAACATGTTAAATATTCAATAGGAAAACTAAAAAAAAAAAAATATTTAAAATGCTTAAATTAGAATGTATATGAAAAATGAATAGACAATATCAAGAGGTTATCAACATTTTTGTTCAAATTACTGATGCATAATATTCTATACTTACGTAACGTCTCTTTGAAGCATAGTCTCAAGAATTTTAAGGTAGAAAAGAATGCTATTTGTGGCCTAAATAATGTAGTACAGAAAGCACTGTCAATGTTGAATGAGCACAGAGGAACTGATTTGGTTAGAAACATCTTTGTGATATCATGTGGCAGCATGCATACTGCAAAACCACATTCATGGTAAGTTATATGGATTAAATAGTCAAATAATTTCAAAAAACGTTTAACAGCAATACACATAACACATAAACCAGCAAAGCTGGAGAAACAGGTAAAATTGACACATATTTATTAGTGAAATTCTGATCTAATTAAAATATATACATACAAAAACTTGCTTAAAACTAACAAAAGATATAATTTAAGAAATAATAAATACTATAGTAAGTCTTGTCTAGTAGTAATTTAGTTACTTCTCATTCCAGAATTTCAATTTTTAAAATTTTTAGATTTCAGAGTATTGAATTTTAGTATTAGTTAGACAAGTTTTTCCTGTACACTGTGGTAGTTTTTCTAATGAAGTTAGTCTATGAATGGGCAGTTGGAAATTATCTCGATGCCTTGTTAAATAATTACTTTGTTGGTTTTAATTTATAAACAAATTTACATTTCTTTTTATGAATAACAGCCATTGGAAAATATATAATAATAATGGCAATGTTAACAATTTCACTTCTTTAAATATTTCTCTACAAGAGCATCTATTATGGTTTGAAAAAAGTCATTATTCTGAGGTTTTTTCTGTATTTTAAAAATCAATTCAGCATTATAATGGTTAGACCCACCCCAAAATTCTATATTACATTGCATGAGAAAGTAAAATAACATAAAATAATTTTATGAATACATCTGAAAGGACCTGTATTGTCTCGAAAAGACAAAATACATAAATTTTAGTTTATGATTGTTAAAAATATTTTTTTTCTTTTCATATTTAATGTATAAGTGTGTAAGTTGCCTGTGTTTGCAGTCTGTCTGCAGCTCAGATTGTTCTGTGATAAGTCAGAGAGATCAAATAAAATATTTAGGTGTTCAAGTGGGCCAAGATTAGGGTTGGAAAAGTCATACTGTAATTTTTAAAGCTAAATTAAATAATTTTTAGAGATCTTTTCATTTTCTGGATAAAATTTGCAGCGAAAAGATTTTTAAAATATATCATTCTTTAGTACACAGCAGGTTAGAATATGGTGTATTTTGTTAAGGCGGGTGCTATAATGTAATGGTAAAACTTTTTTCTACAGCAAAAATTGTTTATAAGGATGGTTACAACAAAATGTAAAAAGGAACTGTCATATCTATTGCTCAAAGCTTTAGGAATTATTCCATTTAAACATTTATTTGTGTTCAAGGGTCTAAGAATCTTTTGAAAAAAGTGACAATTTACCTCAAAATAATAGTAACTATGCTCAAAAACTAAGAAGATGTGATTTATATGCTGTACCAAACAAAAATTTACTTTATTTTGAAAATATTATGTTTATTTAGGACCAAAAATAGTTTTAAATCTGCATGTAAAATTTGTAACATTGGCAAAAGATATGTTTTATTTTAAAAACTATTTAAAATTTGCTAATATCCCATACAAAATTGACTTTATGGTTTGTGTTGACTCTTGAACCAAAATAAATTTTTATGATACACAGTTTATAAAAATTTGATTAAATTATGAAATTATTTTAAAGCAATTTCAGAAAGATTACGAAATTTAAGTTTAGCAAATAGTATGTCATAAACAACACAATCAATTATTTTGGGCAAATCACAGAGGAGATCAACTACCATTCTTTGACCTTTCCGGGTTACAATTAATTTTCAAAAGAAATTCAGATAATGCATCAACTGTGCTTCGCCCAGACCTAAATCCATATTGCTCACCCACAAAGATGTTGTTGCTCTAAAAGAAAGAAGACTACTGTTCTGCAGCTATTTTATTAAAAACTTCAGATAAGGTAGGCAAAATTGATATTGGGCGATAATCATTAGGGCTTTTTTTGCTACCGGTTTTGAAAAGTGGTTTAATTTCAGCATATATTAACTGATAGGGAAAAATTCCACTATGAAAAGATTGATTAACCATCAAACTCAAAGGCCAGCAATGATATCACCAGTTCTTTTAAAAGATTAACAGAAATTTCATTCCAGCCTGCATTAATTTTGTTTTTCAATGATGAAATACCATTGGTAATTTTTTGTCTGGTTATTGATTGGAATTAAAAAGCAGGTAAATTATTTTTCAAGTTAAAATTATTTACTATAGTCTATGGAAAAACTGTATTAAATGTGTCCTAGTTAACTTCTGAAAAATTCTTATTGAAATAATCTAACATTTTTAAACTATCAGAAATAATATAGTTCTGCTGATTGATAATGGAAAAATAAACTTTTTTTTCTCGTCCAAATTCTGAGTTTACAACTGCCTACACAACCTTACTTTTATCATCTAATTATTTAATAAAATTACAAAGAGGATGTCTCTTAGCTAAATTATATATCAGCCCTGAGAAACCCAATATTTTTATAGATGTCGATATTGCCTCTCTTTATTTCTAGTAGATTGTAAAGGGAAATTAGACTGAAAATGTTGTTTATAGTTTAACAAAAAATTACTAACATTTTCCTGCACATCATTTTAACAGACACATTCCATGGTTCTTTTAAAACTTTAAAAAAATTTTTTAATGTTATTTTCAGAAAGTAATAAACTCCATTTAAGGGTAACTGGTCACTGTTGATTATTACGGTAGTTTTCAAAAGCTAAGAGTGCTTCAATAATCATCTTATTAATGAATTACAATATGCTATGACAGAATATTTTGGTTGTATAAGAATAAAGTCCTTAATTTATTGTTCTGTCAAATTTAAGATGCCTTTGGCATGCCACCTTTGGTTTGCCATCAAAGGTAGTTGATACGTATCAAAGAGTTTGATGCACACAAACTCAAGTTCGTCTCAGGTTCAACATCAGAAGTTGCGCATCTGAATCAATGTAAGTATTCTACATTAAAACCAGTGCAACATCCAAACACAACAACAGGTCTGCATTAAAACTACCACAACAGCTAAACCACAATAAGGGTTCTTCACAAAACTAATTCTACGTCTAAACCACAATAAAGGTTTTACATTAAAACTACCACTACAGATAAACCACAATAAGGGTTCTACAGAAAATTAATTCTATATCTAAACCACAATAAAGATTTTACATCAACACTTTTGCTACATCTAAACTACAATAAGCACTCTACATTTAAACTACAATAAGGATTCTACACAAAATTAGTTCTACATTTAGATCACAATAAGGGGTTTACATAAAAATTACTACTACATCTACACCACAATAAGGGTTCTACACAAAACTAATTCTATATCTAAACCACAATAAAGATTTTACATCAACACTATTGCTACATCTAAACTACAATAAGCGCTCTACATTTAAACTACAATAAGGATTCTACACAAAATTAGTTCTACATTTAGATCACAATAAGGGGTTTACATAAAAACTACTGCTACATCTGAACCACAATAAGGGTTCTACACAAAACTAGTTCTATATCTAAACCACAATAAAGATTTTACATCAACACTATTGCTACATCTAAATCACAATAAGCGCTCTACATTTAAACTACAATAAGGATTCTACACAAAATTAGTTCTACATTTAGATCACAATAAGGGGTTTACATAAAAACTACTGCTACATCTGAACCACAATAAGGGTTCTACACAAAACTAATTCTATGAGGTATAGTCAAAAGGTTTCTGGAATCGGTAGAAATATATTTATTGGGCAAAGATAAAAACTTACAAACCTATTCTCCTTCAAAATACTTTCCTCCTGCAACAACACTCTTGTCCCAACGATCATACAGTTGTTCAAAACAGTGTTGCCTCTGATTTTTTAAAATGCATTTCAATGATTTTGTCGCATTTTTTCTGACTGCTTCAGCACCTGAAAATTGATTTCCTTTTTTTTGATGTTTTCACCGTGTAAACAGGAAGAAATTGGCCGGCATGAGGTCAGGCGAGATCTATCGTGGTAACGTGGAGCATGATAAGGTAGTTACGTATTAACAGGGATCTATGTAAAGGGGCATTGTCATGCAGCAAAGTCAAATTGTTTTCTGCCCATTTTTCAGGCTGTTTCCTCCTAATGGAGTCACGTAAGTGCCTAAGAATTTTTGTGTAGACACTTACGATGAAAAAAATTGATGAAAAAAAAAATTTTTCATCAATCACTATTCTTCTGTTTGCATGGACAATTTGCCGAACTCACTTGATTGCAACTGTGGTTGCAGTTGAAGAGCGTCGACTACAAGAGTCATCTTCAATGTGTATGCAAACTTCATGAAAACATTTGTGTTATTCGTAAACTTGGCTATTCTTCATCGCTTCAACTATGTACGCTTGAATTACCATTTTAAGTGTCTCAGAACATAACTTTTTAAACAAAACACAACATTTTATGTATTTTTGCTGTACATTAAATCAATTTTCAAAAGGCGACAATGTAAACACGCAAATACATGAAAAGCGCTCCTCACACGGAAACAATGGTGGCTGAGCGATACTTGCGCTACCGATATCCCTTCTCCAAGAGTAGTACTAGCTGCTACAGAACAAAATTCCCACTGGTATCCACGCTGTGTATCACTGGACATCGATTCCGTGAACTTTTTGACTGTACCTCGTATATCTAAACTAGATAAGGGTTCTACACAAAACTAGCTCTACATTTATACCACAGTAAGGGTTTTACGTAAAAACTATTGCTACATCTAAATCACAATAAGGGTTTTACATTAAAATTACTGCTACATATAAACCAAAATAGGAGTTCAACATAAAACTAGTTATACATTTAGACCACAGTAGGGTTTTTACACAAAACTACCTATACAATTATACCACAATAAGGGTTCTACATCAAAACTACTGGTTCATCTAAACCAGGGAGGAAGGGAGGGGAATTCAGGTCACAATCAACTCATCTGATAAGGTAGGCCTGACTGGAAAGTGACTGCCTTTACTGGTTCGAGGCAGTCTACCAATGTCTTTATTCGTAAAACCGTGTGCCGTAAACCAGTCTGTTTTTAAGTTATTGCAGATTTCAAGTCTCATAAGTGTTCGTTACTCAGGGACCACAGCTTGCACTTGCCCTCATGCATGGCCCACAGCACCATCAATCCAAGGAATCTACCCAGCATTGCAGCTATGCAAATCTAAATAACTTGACTAGAATAGCTCCCAAATGATTGGTTAGTTTCAAACACAACTCTTAAACCTGAAAGAAGCTCATATAGACAAATTGGCTACTCTCTTTGGTTGGAATGGTTCTTGTATTCAACGGTGAGCCACCACTCCAGCAACGCTTATATCTAATCCATACTATACAATAAGTACATGAAGACTTCATCTTCCACATGGTAATGTTATACAGACAAGTAAGCTTAAACAAAAATGGCCGACTGACTACAGTCTCCAGTGAAGTGTCTCTCAAGAAAGTAGTGTTTAAAGTGGTAATACAACAACAAATTATTATTACTTTGCACTTAAATTTTACCTTGGAACATCTGTAAGTAATTAATATAATATCTTTTATCAAGAAACTACATCTTCACAAAATAATCACATAAATAACTGACACTGTCAAGCTAAGTCAGAATCACTTCAATAACAAGCATTTTTTATGCAAAAACGTCAATGTAACATTTAACACTTTATTTTATATACAACAACTAAAAAAGATAAGCTTTTTAATGAATCAAGATTTTCAACTGGCCACATAGACATTCATAAGTGACGTCAGAGGCCAACTCATCAAATAAGATGTCATTAACTCAACATCATTAACTGCAGTACAGCTGGCAGTTACAATAACACCAGCACTGTAGAAACAGCAACTAAACACCTGAGCTGACTCTGCATTGGCATGCATTCCTACAGATCCTACCTCAACTCTGTACTCCAGCTGTTACTGCAGCAGTACATACGGCTGACCTTACTGTATGCATTGTTGACAAGACATTGATTGCATTCAATCAACTAAAAACATACAATTTTAACAACCCACTTTAAGACATCTTGACTCTTCAAAATATTATATTTTAATATATTTACCAGACAAAAGGAACCAGCCAAACCTCAATTAAAAAACTGCAAATTGCTTTCTACTCCAGGACTAAAGTATTACATATATTGCAATAGGTCTATTGTTTTAAAAATACAACCCAGAGAAACAGTCAAACTCTGTAGAAAAAAATGAACCTTTTTATACAGCTTTTAAACTACAACCCAGAGAAACAGTCAAACGCGGTAGAAAAAAAACTGAACCTTTTTATACAACTTTTAAACTACAACCCAGAGAAACAGTTAAACTCAGTAGAAAAAAAACTGAACCTTTTTTACAACTTTTAAACTAAAACCTAGAGAAACAGTCAAACTCTGTAGAAAAAAAAAAAAAAACTGAACCTTCATATACAAATTTAAAACTACAACCCAGAGAAACAGCCAACCTCTGTAGTAAAAAAAAACTGAACCTTTCTATACAAATTTTGAATCACTATAAGGTAAACTGCCTGGCAATGGCATCAGGTAATAAAAATACTTTTACAAATGGTGACTTATTTTTTGTAAAAGTCAAAGGATTTCCGGAATGGCCTGCCATTATAAATGACATTGACAGAAGTAAAAAAACCTACAAGTACAATGTTACTTTCTTTGGTACTAAGGAAAATGGTAAAGCAAAAGAAGAAGACATGTGGCTTTACTCTGAAACAAAACACAAGTATGGCCAAAGAAAAACGGAAAATTTCGGGAATAATAAGTTTAACAATGCGCTAAAAGAAGTGGAAGAATATTTCTCTCATAACCTTCAGGAGGAAGCGCAGATCACAACAATCACCCAAGACAAATCAGCAGCCAATGATGCTGTGCATTTTCACTACTCTCAACAAACCCCAACAAAAACTGAAATGATCGCAAATAACATGCTCTCACCCAGTAGCTTGCAATCTAATAATGTCTTTAGCAGAAGAATTATTTGAATCCGAACCAGAATACCAACCACTGGAAATAAAATGTAAGCGCGACGTAAGCAATAGAAAATAAGGACTATCTCACTGAACCCAGTAACGAGCTAGCAGAACTAGAAAGCAGCTTGGCAGAGAGTCACTTTCTTACCGAAAATGATAAGCTAACCATTACTGCTAAAGTGGGTTCTGCTCTACTGGAAGAAAATAACTCACTAAAAAGACAGCACAGCTGTCTCAAAGCTAAACTAGATAGCTTGGAAGCAGCTGAAGAAGAGTATGCAGAAAAAGAAAAAAAACGCTGCTATGCACCCTAGAATCTCTACACAAGAAACTAGAAGATTCTGAAAAACAATTATTAAAGGAAAAATAGTATCACATAGAAATGCAGCACTATTTTGAAGAACATGATAAGAAACAAAGCCAGTTGATTGAAGAATACAGCAGAAGAGTCTGTGAGCTTGAAAAAATATTGAGGAAGGAGGAAGAAGTGTACATTGAAAGTGAGGAAAATTACCTAAAGGAAACAAAAAAAACTTAAAGAACAAGACCCTCCACAATATAATTCTAAATTAAAGAAAGACTCAGAATCACAAACTGACCACACCGAACAATATGGAACTACCCGTCCTTCGCCCGAACTCCCGTCCATGCTTGAACTGGCTAAGCTCATAGTCAAACAAGAACAAATGGAATGCACAATTAAAGCACTACAAACACAACTTAGAGAACAGAGTGATAAAATCAAAACACTATCATTTGAAGAAGAGAAACAGCCCACACTCATTACAAGACAGAACCTTTTAAAACAAAGCAACTTAAGCGGGAGCAGGAGGAAATCAGTAGGGAAGGAAAAGAACAAGTTCAGTGTGTCATTACAGGTAGCTAAGAACTTCTTCAGCGAAGCCCAAAATGGAAGGAAAGCACCCAATGATGTAAGTCAAGAAATAACCTTGGATAAAGAAGAAAATGACCTTCCAAATAAAATCCCTAACATAAAATATACAAAGATACCTTCTAAAAATCAAGAGCAAAAGATCCCTTCTCTCTTGCCTAGTGATGATGAGGACTTCGAAGTGATTGAAGTAGAAGCCTTAATTCACCATGAAGGAAATTATTATGTACCAATATCCCACAGCGAGAACGAGATTAAAATGCCACCCATGTTAGCCAAACTGAAACATCCCAATGAAACGTACGAAGACTTCTTCAACAAGAATTATTACCAAAAGGCAAGTGAAGCTACAGCTAAATTGAAATCTCCCAGTGAAACAAATGAAGACTAGACAACTATAAGACAATAACAAATACATAGACAACTATAAGACAACTGAAGAAACCTCCATCAGTGCAACTCTCTATAGCATGACCAATCCATTTAGTCCACTAGGTACTACTGTAAACAACAGTAATTTTTTAGTCTCCAGTCAAAGAAAAACAGTCAAATTAAATCAAAAAACAAGAACATTCATCAACTCAAATAAAAAAATCACTATATTTCATCAAAACATCGATAGGATAAGAAACTAAATCGACCTCCTAAACCACTTTCTTGATACCTCAAAACCAGAATTAGTCATTATAACTGAACATGGACTCAACAGCAATGCCATCGCACAAACGCGCCTAATAAACTACACATTAATCACAGCATTTAGCAGGGAAAACCATATAAAGGGAGGGGTGGCAATTTATAAGCATGACAGCTTTGGCTACGAGGTTGAAAGTACAAATTTGGAGGATCTCAGCACAGAACTTCCCTGTGAAATGACAGCTGTAAAAATCAAATTGGAACAAAAAGACAGCTCTATGCCATTGGCATTTATCGTCCCCCAAATTCATTATTTAATTATACGCTTCAATCAATGGCCAACCTCTTAGACCAAATACCACAGGAGAATGGTGGCATTTGCTTAGTGGGAGACCTTAATGTGGACTGGATGGACAAATAAAAAAAAGGGAAAATCAGGTCTTGAATGAATGTTAGTCTTCGTACAACATGTCACGAATTTTACTGCCTCCCACAAGAATTACGAGTACCTCAGTTTCTTCCATAGATGTGGTATGTACCAACTTAGATCACGGTATGCTGAACGTTGATGTGCTTCACCTGGGACTATCTGACCACACAGGGCAACTCACCACTCTAGACATTCCATCAAAAAGAAAAATACCCCCTTCAGTAGCTCGAAGACGTCTGAATAAGAGTAATCTCTCCTGCTTAAGGGATCTGCTAGAAATCCAGTCATGGGAAGGGATCTATCAAGCAACAGATGTAGATGATGCATATATCTACTTTGTAGACACCCTCACAACAGCCCTTGACATAACCTGTCCAATTAGAATATCACGTGATAAGCCAAAAAAACAACATAATCCAGCTATGTGCCCTGAAGCAGCAGCCCTTAAAGCTAGATTCCTTGAAGCTCATGATAAATTTATCAGAACAGGACAGGAACAAGGAACAGGACAAAGAGGAAGCTTGTCAGAGGAAGAAGAGTTATGACTTAAAACTAAAAGAGCTCAGAAAAAGAGAAAATTAACCCCGGATCAAGGAAGCTCCTAACAAGAACAAGACGATATGGGAGATCATCAATTCTGAGAGAACCACAAGAAAGAAAGGAACAGAATGTTCATGGCAGATAGAACATGCAGATGGAGTTACCGATGACATCACTCAGGTAGCTGAGCTCTTCAATGCATTCTTCACCACTACAGCCGAGGAATTACTAAAGAGGAATAACCAGATCATGCCCAAGACCTTTCAAAACATTGCCCTTTGTAACCATAATCTTAAATTCTTTCCACCAGCAACGACTGAGGAAGTAAAAAAATCCATCAAATCCTTGAAACTCAGCTCTTCAGCTGGTGTCGATGGAATCAGTTCAAAAATGCTGAAATTCTGTGAAAATGAACTTTCTCATCCTATAACAGATATTATAAATAAATCAATGGCTCAAGGTCAATTTCCAACAAAAATGGAAAATTCAAAAGTCTATCCTTTGCATAAAAATGGCAGCAAAAGCAAAACACAAAACTTCAGACCTATTCCACTTGTACCTACAGTATCAAAACTTCTGGAAAAAATTGTTCTCACTAGACTGTTAAATCACCTTGTTCCATACAACCTGTTTCCTGTAAGACAGCACGGGTTCTTGGCTGGAAAGTCAACTACTACTGCTTTAACGGAGCTGATAGAACTAATAACTGACTACATAGAAAAGGAAAATACTGTCACAGGCACGTTTCTCGACCTGAGTAAGGCCTTTGACTCTCTAGATCACACATTACTCCAGTTCAAGATCAGTTTTCTGGGAATCTCCGAATTAGCACTCCAGTGGTTTAAAAGCTATTTAATAAACAGAACGCAAATTGTCGAGGTCAAACAGACCATCAACGAGGAAACAAAGGTAGGAACCTCAACACCTCTACCAGTGTTCCTCAGGGTTCTGTGTTAGGCTCAATTTTATTCTTATTATTCACTCAAGACTTCCCATCAACCATTGAGCCTCAAAGCTCTTCTATCATGTATGCAGATGATACTGTCCTTGTCAGCAAAAGTAAATCCTTAGAGACATTGGAAATCAATACGTTCGTCTCAGTAAGCAAAGCAGAACAGTATTGCATTCAAAACGACCTTGTGTTCAATGAGGCTAAAAGTAAACTTCTAGCTCTGGGAAGAAACAATGACCAACTGTCAGGTTTCCCTAATATTACCACTGTTTAGACCGTAAAACATCTTGGAATGATTCTGGATGACCGCCTCTCCTGGAATGATCATGTCGACAACATGTGTCTCCGACCAACTTTGTACCTCTTTATTCGCTTTGAAAAGAGTCCGGGCAATAAGTACTCCAGAGGCCTTACGAACAGCTTACCATGCGCTTTTTGAAAGCCACATTAGATATGGAATTATTCTGTGGGGAGGTTCATCAGCCCAAAACCTTCAGCGAGTCCTTGTCCTACAGAAGAGGGCCTTCAGAACTATGACCGGCTTACACCAAAGGGACAGCTGTAGAGAAGCCTTCAAGGCCCTTGGCATCCTCACAGTGACATCTCTTTACATACTTGAGGTGATCCTACACACCAGCAACGTAGATCTTCTGAAACACAATAACATCCACGAGCACAACACCCGCCATGCTGATTACTTTGTACTTCCCAGTCACAGAACTGCCCTTTTTGAACAGAAGCCTCCGTACGGTGTAAAACTCCACAATGCCCTCCCAACTAACATCAAGAGAGGAAACAATGGATCATTCAAGGGAAGACTGCGAGGCTGGCTATTGGAGAAATCTATCTACAACCTCAATGAGTTCTTCGCCTGCACTGAGAATCTCAACCTATACCCTGGATAAAAACGTTATCACCACAATTTTTAACATCTAACATTCACACCTTTTAATACTGTTACCACTGCTATTTGTAAAAAAAAAAATTGATGTATCCACATTCAAGATAGTTGTATTTATGATTCTTACAATATTTGCTTGTATTCTAAGTTTGACGCAATTTATGTAACTTGATGTTATGAAAATAAAGAATTTGATTGATTGATAACTCTACCATGTAAAAAAGAGGAAATAAATAAGGTATGTAATTTTATGAAGTAACAAGCTAAAATATTTAGTGTATAAATTTATACTAAATTGTTTGTTGGTAAAAAATTAAAGTTTATTAATCAGTATATTATGTGTTGATAGAAATACAATATAAGTGAATGTCACAAAATAAACATTTATTACAATACAAATAGAAAATCTACAAATATTATACTATAGTGATCGATTTTGGTATACTATGTTTCCCTGACCAGAGGGAATCACAAAAGAGTTAATTTAATTATACTTTTGTTAATCACTCTAGTCTATCAGTCACCATAATCATGGCTGGAGTTGGAGATAGTTTTTGGGGGGGCAAACCTAACATGGGGTTTTGGAGGAATGGAAGGGAGTCCGGGAAAATAGCCCACTCCCAAAAAAAATGTGTAGCATTCAATGCTGTGATACTGCATTGTAAGGCTGTCTTAATAATACATTTTGCTGTGTTATTTTAAGGTAAAAACCATCAATGAACTTTCAATGGTTGCTTGAAAGCGCCTTGCTGTACAATAGTGTAATGTAAATTTGGTTTTACCAAGAATTATTTATTATTTTTTTTAACTTTATCTTTTATCCTGTATGAGTAATTTGGATAAATAATAAATATATTTTTTGGCTTTAAATATATATAATATTTTACTAAACATACTACTGAATACAAATTAAATTTTACTACACTAAATGTTACTAAACAATATTTTACCAAAAATTAGTTATATATTGATTTTGAACAAAGTTCAGCTTTCCTTTTGTTGCTGTGAATTTGTTATCACTTTGTTTATCATGTCTACATACTCATCTCTTTTGATAGTCAACAAGGCAAGTGATGACAGTCTTTCTCGATCGGTCCTATAAAAGGACTCATATTCCTTAGATATGTCTTTAACCTTCTCAAACAAAGAGAATGGACGTTTGCATGAAGCTGAACTTATTGGTATTGTAAGATAAAGGCGAAAAAGTTCAAATGTTTTCGAAAAGTGCTTCCCTCTCACAGTTTCAAGTAACGATTACTACTATGTAATAAGTTTTTGAATTCAACCAAACGGCGCACAAGTAGAGAAAGAGGTTATGCAGTCAGATTAGACTGACATTTCTGCCAGGGCTAAACTCGTAGTGGCTGAACTGTAGTTTGGCATTATTCTTCACTGTCAGTACTTAGTAGCAAATAAAGGGTGTTATGAATTCTTTATTTAATTTGAATTTTACATTTAATTTAATTCGTCTAGATTGTATATTTTTTATTAATATGTTACTGTAATGAAAAAAATATTTAATGAAACAATAGTAGTTTCTAATAATAAATGTTGAAAGTTTGAGAATATTGGGGGGGGAGGGGTAACTGCCCTCCTTACCCTTCCTAGATCCTGCCACTGACCATAATATTTGTACAATTTGTCCTTATATTGTAATCAATTTGTGTTATATGACATTCACTTGTATTAAAAATTGAAGTTAAATTGAACTAACCGTTTCATTTATTTTTTATTTTTTTTTTTTTTTTTATTTATTCATAAGACGCCGATCGTCAAGATATGGGCGAATATGGATTTCGAATGAGTGTAGATGAGCGAATGTAGTCATTGTTACAAACTAAGGCAGACTATTCCTTAGAAAGTGTCATTAATTAATAGCCCAATGACAAATGAACAGCCGGTGGTTATCAGCTGATCCTTCTCAAAATGTGTTATGACTCTGATTGGGATCGAACTGACAACCTTTAGCTTATGAAGCTGGGATTGAACCAACTACGCTACTGACCAATTTCATGTATTTACTTGATTTTGGGAAAGCTTTTAAAGCAAATAATAAATTGTACTACATGTTATTGAAAAGGTTGGTTTTAGAAATAGTCATGAACAACTTTTTATTGACAATAAACTTCTCACTTCGTATCCTGTTTGTATATGATTGAGATACTTAAATTATTGCATAAAATCACTACAGTTTTCACTCATTCACAGAGGAACATATTTACAATACACAACTTAATCTTACAATATATAACCCTACATATAACTTAAAACATTTTTTGAAAGAAGCCCATTTATAAATTATAATATATAATAAAATTGCTTTATCACTTAAGCAGTTGCCTGAATCCAAATTTATTAACACTATTAAAGAACACAATGTTATGTGTGATTAAAGACTTATGACTTACAATTAAACATGAAATCAATGAACTTTCATATAACATTCATACTCAAATTTGCATATCAAGAACATCCCTTGACTTCTAGATCTAGGAATAATAGATTGGAAGTTTTCATAAAAGCCATCTTACCTAGAACCATGTGAACCTTAAGGTTTGGACACTTTTCCTTTACATTTCTCCAGACCACATCAGGAATCGCATGGTTAGCATCTAGATAATATTGCTTATGAGCTGCAGATGGGAGCTCTTTCAACTCACACAAGATTTCTAAGTCCCATAATGTGCCGTTCAGTAGACTTCCGATGGACATCAATGTACTTCCCGTTCCATCAGCAAGGAGGCAATAGTTCAGAGAGAGAGTTCTTAAGTGTAATAATTGATTCAAAGCTATTTTGTAGATTTCTCTCAGGATTTCAATGTCGACTGAACTATTTTCATAGAATTTTAAGTAATCCATACAAAATTCAGCCTTCTCTTTTTTCATTAAAATGTCAATATTACTTTTGATTGAATTATTAAATTCAGGTACCACTGATCTTTGGCTGAATATTTCTTCCATTTTCTTATCATTAACTGATTCTGGGAAAAAAGTAGAAAAATAAATTGCAAACAATATATTCATTACCAATACACTGATCATAGAGATCAGATAAGAAGGGTGAATGAGTGTAGGGGAACAAGTATAGTCATTGCTATTAAATAAGCTCAACTGTTCCTTACAAAGAACCATTTATTAATATCCCAATAGCCAGGGCAACTAAGAGACCTATAGTTTTACATGGAATCCGAACCACGTAGTATTGGAGGAGTTAGTGGAGCATGTTGTTGATGGCATTGAGGGAGGGGATACTATCACAACCACCCTCCTTGATTTGAGTAAGGCATTTGACTGCCTCAATCACAGCCGTCTACTGGAAAAACTTGCTAATTTAGGGATTCGAAGCACACCACTCAAGTGGTTTAAAAGCTACTTAGAGGGAAGAATGCAGGTTGTTTAAATCAAACAGGCATCCCAGGGAATTGTAACAACTGTCAAATCTTCACCATTAAACATCATACGAGGTGTTCCGCTAGGCTCCGTTCTGGGACCTGTGTTGTTTATATTCTATACCTCAGATCTTCCATCGTACCTCGATGCTTTCTGTCGACCAGTCATGTATGCGGATGATACAGCACTCCTTACATTAGGAAAAACAGCTGAAAGCCTAGATATTGCATCTTTTATATCACTCAGCATAGCCAAGGAATACTGTGACAATAACGACCTTGTTCTTAACGAATGTAAAACTAAACAAATTATTCTAGGTAGACACAAGAATGATGTTTCAGAACTCCCTGGTCTAACACTGACTGCTTCTGCAAGGCACCTTGGCATGATAATTGATGATTGCCTATCATGGAATGAGCATCTTGAACTTCTTTGCAAGAGATTGAGCAGTGCAATTTTTGTTCTGAGACGTATAAAGGCCACCAGCACTCCCGCAGCTACTTTAACAACCTACTATGCACTTTTTGAAAGCCACGTGCGCTATGGTATAGTGCTTTGGGGTGGCTCATCAAGAGGCAATCTCCATAAAGTCCTTATCTTACAAAAGCAGGCTTTAAGAACAATGGAAAGTCTGAAACCACTGGACAGCTGTAGACAAGCTTACAAAACCCTAAAAATTCTAACAATCCCCTCAATCTACATCCTTGAAACTATCCTTCATAGTTCAAGGCAAAATTTAAATAGAGCTGACGAATTTCACCACTACCATACAAGAAATGGCATGGACTTTACACTACCGGTGCACAGGACTGAACTATTTGCAAAAAAACCCTCATATGCTGGTGCCAAACTGTTCAACCTTCTCCCGCCTGGATTGAAGACAAAAGATTCAATGTTACTGAAGAAACAACTACAAGAGTGGCTACTTGCTGACCCTATTTATTCTCTGGAAGAGTTCGAGACACGTTCCAGAGACTAGATACAAGATACTGACTTTTCCTAACATCAACTTTATAACTGACTTGTTTTTCTTTTCTGTTAAAATTTTATTTCTTAACAATATTTAATTTATTTTACACTGCAACATTTGTGACACTATTGTTGTTCTTGATGAATATGTCAATAAAGAAGTTTGTCTATTGTCTATTGGTCTGAATTCCAGCTAATTACAAGCTTCACACTCAATTCTCTTCCCTACACAATGTTCAGATCCTGACTACCACCCAACATGGACACACCAGAATCCTTTAGTACTATTAGTGTCCACGCCAATGGCAATCATTGAAACCTTTTAGCAAGCCAAATATGTTATGAAATAACATCCTTAACTTCTGTAGAGGATAAACTTGACCAGGCTTCAGTATTACTGCTCTATTTAGAAACCATTCCTTACAAAAAATTAAAGACTTTGATTGAACATTATAGTAACAAACATAACATTATTCTTGATGTATGTTGCATAGTATACATGAATGATTCTGTACACCTCTTGGGTCTCGTTGTGTCGATCTAAGAGAATTGCACACAAGGAGAATATGTGTATTGAACTTACCTTCAAGAAGTTAATATGTGAATTCAAATTTATTTTAATCTACATATTCAAGTAATTATTTTAAAATCAATTATTAATTAAATACAGGGTATCTCTGAACACTCTGATAAGCTCTCTTGGTTGTTGTTACTGGTTCATTTACAATCACAAATATCATATTTAAATTATCCGGAACACCTTGGTTATCCCTCCAGCCACCATTTTTTTTTTTTTTTTTACTTTTAAATTTATATTGCAAAAATCAAGAAGTGTATTAAGTTATAATTTTCCATGGCTCTTTATAACATAAACATACATTTGAAGAAAAATTATTGGTTTTCCTATATAAAAATTGTCAAAATGGCAGCGATATAAAATTTTAAATCCTAAACCAATAATTATATTAAGAATTGCAAAGAATAATGTTTATTAGAAAATTCAATTACAAATCTAATGATTTTCAAAATCGGATGAAAAATAAAAAAGAAATGATAATTTATGTGACAGTATGTACAATGCAATATACCACCAGTACAATGGGCAACACACAAGTATCAGCTATAATAATAAAGTAATTTGTGATAGTCTTAAGTCAGCTGACTAGTACAACAACAAAGTTTATGTGAACACCTAAATTAAGAATGTCAAAAATTATTATTATTATTTATTATTATCAGCTGTTATATGTGTGTTGCACTTTGAACTGGCATATTGCATTGTACTTAATGTCACATAAATTGTCATTTCTTTCTTATTTTTCATCCGATTTTGAAAATCATTATAATATTGGATTGTAATTACATTTTCTAAAAAAGATTTTTCTTTGTAATTCTTAATAAAATTATTGGTTTAGGAGTTATTTAGGATTTAAAATTTTAAATGGCCTCAATTGTAAAAAATTTTTTACAGGAAAACCAATAAATTTTTTAAAAATGTATGTTTATGTTATAAAGGGGCATGCAAAATTACAGCTTAATACACTTTCTGGTTTCTAAGATATAAATTTAAAAGTGAAAAAACAAAATGGTGGCTGGAAGGATAACCAAGGTGTTTTGGACACTTTAAATATGATATTTAGACATTATTGGTGTTAACTAACTTACCATGAGACGTGTTATACAGCACTGCTACTGGTCCGTAGGTACATACACGACTTGGTCTCTCAATCCTCTTGTCTTGTTTATACATTATTGGTGTTAACTAACTTACCATGAGACGTGTTATACAGCACTGCTACTGGTCCGTAGGTACATACACGACTTGGTCTCTCAATCCTCTTGTCTTGTTTATACATTATTGGTGTTAACTAACTTACCATGAGACGTGTTATACAGCACTGCTACTGGTCCTTAGGTACATACACGACCTGGTCTCTCAATCCTCTTGTCTTGTTTAGACATTATTGGTGTTAAGTAACTTACTGTGAGACGTGTTATACAGCACTGCTCCTGGTCCTTAGGTACATACACGACCTGGTCTCTCAATCCTCTTGTCTTGTTTAGACATTATTGGTGTTAACTAACTTACCATGAGACGTGTTATACAGCACTGCTACTGGTCCTTAGGTACATACACGACTTGGTCTCTCAATCCTCTTGTCTTGTTTAGACATTATTGGTGTTAACTAACTTACCATGAGACGTGTTATACAGCACTGCTACTGGTCCTTAGGTACATACACGACCTCCTCTCTCAATCCTCTTGTCTTGTTTAGACATTATTGGTGTTAAGTAACTTACTGTGAGACGTGTTATACAGCACTGCTCCTGGTCCTTAGGTACATACACGACCTGGTCTCTCAATCCTCTTGTCTTGTTTAGACATTATTGGTGTTAACTAACTTACCATGAGACGTGTTATACAGCACTGCTACTGGTGACCTACCCTCCTTTAGATTGTCCAAGTCAATAGAAAGTCATATTTATATGCAACTTAAACTTTTTAATAAGCTTCCTCACTCTGCTTCATACATGGCATTAAATAAATTTAAATCCATACTCAAAGATTGGCTTTGTGGAATGGCTTTCTATAGGGTAAATGATTTCTTGGAGGATGATCTTGCTGATTTGGTGTTTGATTGCAGTGTTTAAATTTCCACTACCGATTTAGGGATAAGAATCAAATGTCCAATTGTATTCCTTTTAATATGACTCTTGTACGACTTTCTTGTAAAACCTATTTTTAATTTTTTTTATTAGTATTACGTTTTAACTTCCTAAGTGTACACTGTTATGACATGTTTTTCACTGTATTGTTCATTTTGTAATTCTGACGATGGCTATTGTAATATTTACTATTATTTAATGTCAAATAAATATCTTGAATCTTGAATCTTGAATCTTGAACTAACTTACCGTGAGATGAGTTACACTGTACCACTAGTGATACTTGGGTACATACAGGGCTGGGTCTCTCAATCCTCTTGTCTTGTTTGGACATTATTGGTATTAACTAACTTATCGTGAGACGTGTTATACAGCACTGCTACTGGTCCTTAGGTACATACACGGACTTGGTCTCTCAATCCTCTTGTCTTGTTTAGTTTAGACATTATTGGTGTTAACTAACTTACCATGAGACGTGTTATACAGCACTGCTACTGGTCCTTAGGTACATACACGACTTGGTCTCTCAATCCTCTTGTCTTGTTTAGACATTATTGGTGTTAACTAACTTACCATGAGACGTGTTATACAGCACTGGTACTGAAGTACGTACACAGTTGGGTCTCTCAATCCTCTTGTCTTGTTTGGACATTATTGGTATTAACTAACTTACCGTGAGATGTGTTATACAGCACTGTTACTGGTACTTAGTATGTAACCGGCTGGGTCTCTCAATCCTCTTGTCTTTTTTGGTGAGACCCATCCCCCACCCAAAACTGGAAGTTGTGCCAACTGGGAGATGGCTCAAACACAGTCAGGCGATAGGATCAAGGGTGGCAGTCGGAGGATCAAATGACAACTCGGCAGCTGAGCAAAAACTAATTTATTTCAAGAAAATTAATCTGCAAAAACTGGTAGGCAGAAGACCACAATATCAATAGGAAGAAGGCCATAATATCAATTACACTTAAAAAAACAAGCTACACAAAATTAACAAGAAAATACAAACTAACACATAAACAACAAACGCTATAATTACCATAGTTACAAACACATGTGCCTACCTGCAGAAAAATACTAGAGACATAAAAACTTTAAGAAAAACTAATAATAACAAATTTAGGGAACATTTTAGTCAACACCAATTAACCCGGCAATTTAGCCCACATCCCATGATTCCACCGAGGCCAGGGAGTAAAGCCGGAATCCCTGGGCTGCTCCGAATGAAAGAAAAGTACAACATTAATAAGTAATCCCCTTTTTGTGAAGATTTAAAAATTAAACAATTAGGAAAAAAATATAGCACGGTACCATTCTAGTAAAAATTCACTTCAAAACATACTACAACTAACGAAATAAATAACACTCAAATAAACTTAACCACTAGGCCTAACAACAATACGAAAAATCCCTTAATTTAAACTGTAAAAAAAATCTTAGGCATACAAAAATAATTACTGATACTAATGGTTCAAAACAAATTTAACATGAGTGCCTAACAAAGATAAAATCTAGAAACATATAACAACAAATAAACTAAGCTAAGATAAATAACAATAAATATTAACAAGTATACACTATTTTAAAAAATATATGGCCAAAATAAAAATCACTTGGCTGCGTTCAAGTTTAACGAAAACGTTCAGTTCATTTTTATGAAGGGCGTAACCTAGTGGAGAACATCTTTTTTTATCTTTTTCTTTTTTTTTTCTTTATCACACAAAATTACAACCCCCAGCTCAGCCGCTGGGAAAAACATGGAACGCACTGACCTGAGGACAGAAGACTTCTACCCAAAGATGTAGGTGGGGCAGCAGGGTCGCAAATGGCCGCTATACATGGTCCTCAGGCCAGGCTAGCAGTGTCGATGGTCGAACTTCGCCCGGACAGCAGGCTGAGGGAAAACGTCCCACTCAAGGACCCTGGAGTTTTGAGTCTCTAGCCCACAAACATGTCTATACGAAGGCGGAGAACAAGTCAAAAAGACGGCCAACCTGACAGCCAAGAGCTGGAACAAGGAACGACTGAGTCGGAGCCAACGGCCACTGAAGTAAACAACTCGCAGGGCACGAGCGGGCTCAGGCAGCCTGGCAAACCACGACGACAAGATCAAAAATGTACCGGCCAAACGACCCGGTACATTGGACATTATTGGTATTAACTAACTTACCGTGAGACGTGTTACACAGCACTGCTACTGGTACATAGTACGCACACGGCTGGGTCTCTCAATCCTCTTGTCTTGTTTGGACATTATTGGTGTTAACTAACTTACCGTGAGACGTGTTACACAGCACTGCTACTGGTCCTTAGGTAAATACACGACTTGGTCTCCCAATCCTCTTGTCTTGTTTATACATTATTGGTGTTAACTAACTTACCGTGAGACGTGTTATACAGCACTGCTACTGGTACTTAAGTACGAACACAGTTGGGTCTCTCAATCCTCTTGTCTTGTTTAGACATTATTGGTATTAACTAACTAATCGTGACTCGTGAGACATGTTAATCTGCACCGCTACTGATACTTAGGTATATACACAGCTTTGTCTCTTAATTGGCTCTGACAGGTCTTCGAATTTCTCTTGTCCTGTTTAGACATTATTGGTATTAACTAACTTACCGTGAGACATGTTACACTGCACCGCTACTGATACTTGTGTATATACACGGCTGTGTCTCTCTATTGGCTTCGATAGATCTTTCACTCTATCATTCCCATTTGTATTTTTGCAATGTATTTTGTCATCAAGATAGTAATTTTCAATCAATTCAGACCCTATATCCGTAACATCTTCTCTTTTCATATTTTCTGAATTTAATGTCATTTGGCTTTTTATTTGTTCAACTTTTCTCAAGACTTTTCTGCCTCCAGGTATGTAAGTAAAAGGAATTCTGCATAGATTGTCTGAATTAATTTTACCTGAAACATTCAAATAGAGTTTAACAACCAAGCCCACAAAGGTTATTTTAATGGTGATAGTAGAATAATTAGTTTTAGTTTTTTTCACTAAGTAAATGTAACTTGGTTAACAACTGTCCTGCTAAACATTTTTGTAATTGATGTTCTTAAATGTGTATAGAACAATTCCTATAACTTACAAAATGAACAATGTAAGGATAGTCAATATGTTGTGTTGAGATATATAGGATGACATTTTAATGCCTAACCGTGATGTCAAATCCGGGGCATCTAAAGATGTCCTCCACTGGAGCTATTTGGTTCTCTTCCACTAAAAGTGTTCCTGCCTAAAATATCATGAAAAATAGTATACTATGGTACTTTTCATACTCTTTTGTGGTTTTTATTTTCAGGCAACTCACAAAAGTATTTTGAAGTAAAGAATTTTCATTCTGTGTATTCTAGGCTTTGCGCCTCTGTAATAGGCGTACATATAGTACTGACATCAGCAACGTTGTCAGAGCTGTCCGAACTGTCTTCTGACTCGTATCTACCATTAGAGAATTGGTTTTCATGAAAAAATCTTCCTTCAGTGCAAAAATAACCTATATACAAGTACCCTAAATAATCACAATGTAATAGTTAAGTTTGTACAATCACTAAACATGACAAAAATAGTAAATCCGATAACGAAAAGCATTAAGGAAAACAACATAACGGACACAACATATTAACAGTAATTTAATCTTCATCAGCAATGGCTGAGCTGAATCTGAAGCAATGTATAGAAAATGAGAGTATGGATGTATATCGAATGGTTTTTGGCAGCAATCATAAAACCCAATGAAGATAAAATGAGAATACTCAAAAAGCAGTATTCGTGTCAACTATTAAGAATATAAAAATTAGATAAAAATAAGACTACAATTAAGATCTCACACAGGTAAGTCCAAACCCTTCGACCAGTCTACAGAATCCACACTGGCTTCATGAAACCCTGCTAACCCTCCCGAGAAAGCATGCAGAGGGCAATGATTCACTTCATGACTCATTGTTTGGAAATCGGCCCCACAGTCACAGGATTGCTCGTTGATCTGTCCCTACCTGGCTTTCCAGTAATTTCATCTACTCACTTCAGTTCTTAATCGATTCAGTGCCACCCATTCTCACAAAATGAGAGTGGGGCGATTTGAGATGCCTGCCGGATTGGGTGTCAGTTGCTTGGGCACATCCATAACCCCCTCAGAAACGAATGTTTAATGGAATACTATTATACTAAATAAAGGACTCAGGAGTTATTGATTGCCTGATTTAAAAAATTGAAATTTGACAAACATTATATTTATCATTTATTTAAAAAGAAAACCAAAGACAATTTCAATACATTGTTGATGAAGAAATTGATTAACTATAAATGTTTATGATCTCCTTTGTTACTTTCTGTAATTCTGAATAAACATGTATTCTCATAATTACTTTGTAATGGTCCTTTGAAGGGGAATTGGCACTGAGCTAACACATGCCAAAGGTACAGTCTTCTTATTTGAGCATTTCTACCGATGGCCAACAGTAGCAGACATAAGTCAGTAAATGTCACTTCTGCTTGTTCCAACACCACATTTCTCAAACATATCTGTGAACTGCAATGTTACCAATTACCTATCTTGTTTGTTAACACAAATTTATTTACACAATTAGTATTCAATATTCACCATCAAGATGCCTATTGTAGATATATGGGCAAATATGAGGAGCAAATGAGTGTGTAGTCATTGTTACTAACTAAAGTTGACTTTTCCTCAGAAAAAATCTATTTACTAATAGCCCAATAGCCAAGGCAACTGAGGGACCAACAGCTTTACATGGAATCCAAACCACTTAGTATATGCAATTTTGGTCTGATTTTCAGTTATCTGCTAAGCCTGTCCTAAATACTGAACCTTGACTACACACCCCAGACTTCTCTAGTAGTGTCTACATTGATGGCAACCATTGAGCGGACGCTGTGTTGATATTAAGAGGCCTGAGTATAGAACCTACTGCCTACAATCTCCTGAATACTTTGTCCCCAAGTAGCTGGGTTACAGCACTGCACCACTATTGGTACTATATTAAATGGAAGCTATATAGTGGGGTCGATAAGCACAAAATAATGGCAAAATATTTCACATCTGGCAACCAATGCACCCTTTTGAACTGGGATAGTAGATGATTAGACGAGTCGAAAAAGACTGGCACACAAATTTTTCTGCCCCTCTATCGGTTTCTATGAGTCATCAATATGGCTGCCAAAAGTTTGTGACATGCTTGTACTGCTTAACTCTATTTTGTAATTTTATATTTGTCTATATTATTAGTGGTTATTATACAAGAGAAAACACACTTTCAAGTGGTATACATGACATTAGCGTTTACTTTAACTATACGATAAATATTTGTTGCTTTATTTTAACAATTATTTTTTATTTTGATTTTTCTATACATTTTCCTAAATACTGTGAAATCCGTTATCTTTAGGTGAAAACATGTCCTATACATTTTTGTTTGCTAAATAATTGCCTTTCGAATGATATACACTGAACTTGTACTTCATTCGAAAATTCTGTATGTACCAAGAAAGCCCAAATTCACATCTTTGGGGTGATGTATTTATAACTATAAACATAGTTTTCATGAAAGAACTAATTAGGAGGTGTTCGATAGGTGATATAAAATCATTGAAATCGAAAAGAATCGAAAATTGTTTTGACCAAACAGCCTTAAGTAGGAAATAATAACAACTAGAGGAAGATCAGGTTTTTGCATATATTTCCGTACTACTGTATTAACCCAGCAGCCCACCTATACACGCACTGTGGTATTGCCAAAACCAAAACAAATAGCTGGTTAATAAATGCCAAAACAATGTAGCCTTGCATAGTAAAGTCATTATGGAAACAATATAATTTATATTGCTTTGGGAAAACAATATAAGTGAATTTAGCAATCTTGAAATATAAAATCTAATTATTATAATATTTCCTATTTGTGAATAAATGTTTTAAAGGATTATGCAAGTTTTATTTTTAATTAGAAAAGAACACTAAAGGCATATTAGTAAGATAAGCTATAAGCTGGTGAGCTGGTGAGGGACACAGAAATCAAGTTGAGCCAACAAGTCACTATTGTCTAGGGTTGTTACTGAATAACCCAAATAAATAATACCACTACATCTGAATCTACAGTTTGTACTAATAAACGACTATGTCAGCTTTCTGCTGTATGCTTAACAGTAATTTTCTGTATGGTCTTAACCCCACTTGCTTTGCTTGAGCTTTCTCCCATTCTTATGTAATGCCTTAATATTTAATTTTTGTTGTATCAAAATTCTGTACGTGTGTTTTCTTTTGGTTTACTCTCTTGTGTGCGAGTTTGATTTTGATTCTTGTGAGGTCTGAGTCTATGTTGGCCCCTCTTCGTACATAGTACTGGTACGTCGTGCACTTGTTTCTTATCTGTATTATTATTACATTTATAATAAGAATTATGTGAGAATTGATGTTATTATTCTTGTATAAATCAGAATTATTTATTTCTATTTCATACATCCCAGTTCAAAAGATGTAAATGTTTCCACGGCAAAGGGTACAATATTTAACAATATGTTTTTGGTAATGTATAGAATATTATTGGATTATTGTATTAAATTGGAATATTACTGTACTGTACATTACTTTCTAATTCTTGTATTGAATAGTTTTATTTATTTATTTTAAGTGCTACAAAAACAGCTAATGCCTATTTACATTATAGCACTAATGAGAAAAAGAAACATTTTTATAACAACAAAAAAAAAAAGAAATAGCAAGATCTTGTTTGTCAGTTGCACCACATAACACTATTTCTTTTTCAGTTCTAAACAAAAGAAAGAAACAAGTCTAATATTCACTT
This sequence comes from Stictocephala bisonia, assembly GCA_035578905.1. NCBI lineage: Eukaryota > Metazoa > Arthropoda > Insecta > Hemiptera > Membracidae > Stictocephala > Stictocephala bisonia. Next base: position 177,403 of record JAQJVL010000698.1, on the reverse strand, counting down.
CTTCCAACAGAGTTCTCAAAGCTGAAACAAATCGATGAAAATGTAAAACATATGGATTGCTTAACAAAAATTATATAACTTAAATAAATATATTATTATAATAAACAAATAGCATTTATGCACACATAAGTATATAAAACAAGGGACTATATTACCAGAAAAATTTAATAACAAAAGCAACAAAAGTAAATATCCAAAAATTTCATTAAAACAATATGTAAATAAATATTTCAACAAACAACAACAACAAAATAAAGACATTAGTGATTAAGGAAAAAATTAATTAGGTAGTTAAATAAATTAGTTAAACTATCCACGCCATGTCATATCACCCCCACTCTCAAAAAATGGCAGCTTATAACTCACTTGTCTACAGATTAATTAACTTCCCTATGTCACAGAAAAATTACAATAAAGAAGTACAAATAATCAAACACATTGCAGAATCAAATGGATACTCAAAGAAAATAATAGACAACTTAATTTATAAACATAAAAACAAAAATACAAAACCAAATGATCAAAATAATAATAAAAAATTCATATGTATAGAATACAACCAGTCAATTGAGCACTACCTTAAGAACGAATTGAAACGTCACGACATAAAACTAACTTTCCGAACTACAAACAAAATACAAAATCTCTTGAATTCAGACAAAAAATCTTTAGATAAATATGAAAAAAACGGGAGTATACAAGATCACTTGCGACAATTGCCCTGACAATTATATTGGTTAGAACCGCAGATCTTTCTACAATAGATTTAAAGAACACCACCCTGACCCAAAGCTCGAAAACCAAAAATCCACTGTTGCCCAATATCTCATTGATAAAAACCATTCATTACATTCAATTCAAAAAAACATGGACATTTTACATTATTGCCGAAATAAACAACTTTTGAGCTGCTTAGAAGAATTTGAAATTTACAAATCAACCAAAAACGACCTTAATCTAATGAATGAAAAACTACAGTTCAAATCCCACATCCTTTACAACTGTCTACTAAATAAGCCAGATACCCAAAGAACAGCTGATAACAAAAAAAGAGAGAAGGAATGACATAACAATTAGGTTAAGTGTAACAATGTACTTTGACTGTGTTTTGGTGTTTATTTTTATTTTTGTTTTATCTGACAAAATATAGCAAGATGAAGAACTTTCAACTACCCTTGAAGATGCTACAATAGTAGCGAAACCGGTCGGATGAATGACCATTGAAAAGGATCGCTGACGAAGGTATTATAAATAAAATAGTAAAAAAATAATTATGTAGGCTATTCTTAAACATTTCAATTAAGTAAAAATTGAATGACTTAAAATTATACCTAAATAAATCAATTTTACATGTGTTGCACAGCCGACACATTGTATTGAGAGGCGAGTGATAACCAAGATTGGTGTGACAAAAGCGAGGAGCAAAAACAAGAGAATTATGTGAATTCGGTCGAGGGGCACAGAAATCAAGTTGAGCCAACAAGTCACTATTGTCTAGGGCTCCACTCACCAGCTTATAGCTTATCTTACTAATATGCCTTTAGTGTTCTTTTCTAAATGAAAATAAAACTTGCATATCCTTTAACAACATTTATTCACAAATAGGAAATATTATAATAATTAGATTTTATATTTTTTCAAGATTCCTAAATTCACTTATATTGTTTTCCCAAAGCAATATAAATTATATTGTTTCCATAATGACTTTACTATGCAAGGCTATATTGTTTTGGCATTTATTAACCAGCTAATTGTGATGAAGTACAAGTTCAGTGTATATCATTCGAAAGGTAAAACATGTCTTATACATTTTTTAGCAAACAAAAATGTATAAGACATGTTTTCACCTAAAGATAACGGATTTCACAGTATTTAGGAAAATGTATAAAAAAATCAAAATAAAAATAATTGTTAAAATAAAGCAACAAATATTTATCGTATAGTTAAAGTAAATGCTAATGTCATGTATACCGCTTGAAAGGGTGTTTTCTCTGGTATAGTAACCACTAATAATATAGACAAATATAAAATTACAAAATAGAGTTAAGCAGGGAAATGTACAAGCATGTCACAAACTTTTGGCAGCCATATTGATGACTCATAGAAACCGATAGAAGGGCAGAAAAATTTGTGTGCCAGGCTTTTTAGACTCGTCCTATCATCTACTATTCCAGTTCAAATGGCGTATTGGTTGCCAGATGTGACAATTTTTTGTTCTTAGCGACCTCACTAAAATTCATTTGGTTGTATGAAAATATTTCACATTAGATAATATAATACAGTTTAATTGTCAGAAATGTTTCATAAAATATACAAAACACTCAAATGTTTTTAAATATCAATGGTACAAATCAGATGTGAGTCCATTGTTTGGTCAAAACTCACTCAGAAAATAAAATTCTTTATTTAAAATTAATCTTTCAACTGTTTTCTTCTCCTTCTTGCATTTACTTGTCTAGTCTTATGTATACTTACAAGGTGCCTATTCCTTATCTCACGAGAGTGAGCTACACTCCTAAGCTGAAGTTTATCTCTATTGGCTCTTAAATAGAGCATATACTGCAAACAAGATATACAGGGAATGTAAAGTTAAAATTTTGAACTTTTGAAGTGTCCCCATATTTGCAGTGGTCCCATATTTTTAATCCCGCTAAGGTCCAGATAGTTTTTTTTCTTTTTTCATAAAAAACTCATCAGCTATAGGAGTTCAACCCCACATAATAAGACAAGTGTGACTAGAAAAGGCCATAAATGATTGTTCTTGTTGAAGCTGGTCTGGAGTCTTGTTTATGTATTAGTTTAATTTCTCATTTATTTATCATATATTATATTAATGCTACAATGTAATTGGGTTTGGACCTGTTTTGAGGCATTTGTTCAATAAAGAATTATTATTATTATAATATGCCCGCCTCACGAGATCCACTTAAAGTTCTCCAAATAATATTTCAAAGCTAAATGCACTGATGCCAATTCAGTGTTTGGTGCAGCAATGACCTAAGAATTTAGGAGAAACATTTTCAGAGCCCAGATTTTCCCTGAGACCAAACAACACTGTGCAAGTTTTGTAATAATTTAATGCCAATTTGTTAGCAGCTTACCAATTTTCAATAAGAATTTTATTATTTCTTGCATTATCAAAACTTGATTGCTATTTGAATTTCTATTGATTACCATGGTATTGTCGCCATTATTCATACATAAAAAACATAACCTTTCAAAATGGTTTGCAGTGTTCTGTATAGAGATTCTGGGCCAATATGCAATTTTATTTCATTAGTATTTATTTAGAAACTCAGCATAGTTTATCAGCACAAATCCAAAACATAGTTATGTGTGAGTGGATGAAAGAGAAATAAATAATTCTTATGGTTGAAACCACACATAGCTCTGACATTATTGAAATTGGATATAATTCTGAACTTATTTTGGATAAAACCTTTTGTATGTGCAGATTATACCTATATCATTTTGTATCTTAGTGTCTCATGTGAGAATACATTTTTCTATAGTGGTAAGGCTACAGTAAAACCTCTCTAACTTGACACTCTGTGGACTTAGAGATTGTTAAGTTTGGAAGGTTATTGAGTTATCCATAACATTGAAAATATCCAACAAGACTCGGCTCATTTCGGCCGTCCTTAAGTCAAAATACACATAATGAAGAGCCAGCTAGACTTGCATCTTGTCAACATTGACTGTCAAGTTACCCAGAGTTCCAATTTATCAGCTGTCAAGTTCTCAAGTTTTACTGTGGATACCAAGGTTTGTCCTAGTTACCATTTTATCTAAGATGAAACACATTTTTTTCATGATAGTTAGCTGTTAAATTATAAATTATCCTGCATGCTTTTTTAAAATTTCATTTCTTTCATATATTTTCTGGAAAATACAAATTTAAATAAGTATTACATTGTTACTCCACAGTCACTTTCAGATAAAGTATGTGAACATCAATTTGTTCAATTAATTTAATGTTTAAAATTTACATAAAAACTAAATTGATGTATTCAACTTACAAGTAATATATGTGATATTGCAGATCTAGGTTAACCTTGCCAGGTTTTGACTTTTTTTTTTTTTTTTTTTTTTTTGAGTACAGTAAAACCTAACTGGTTCAACACCGATAACTGGACAGTCAACAGGTGATGGGGTGCAAGTCTGGCTGGCTTTAGATTATGTGTATTTTAACTTGAAGATAAGACAAGAATTTGGATGATGTCTCAAGTACATTGAAGGAATACTGTGTCATTGTAACAATAAGGATTGTCTATAATGGATATTTTATTCCTCAGACAACACCATGAAAAAGCAGCCAGGTGCTGAATTAAGAAAAACAATCTTCAATCATATGATTGAATTGTCACCGTGGCTCAGTGAGGACTGCTAAGGCTTCGGACTGCAGAGCACAAGGTCCAAGGTTCAAATACCAAGCTAAGCTAACGGTCAGTACTTCACTCTTTGAATAAAGTTAACACACGGATATTTATCTTGCAGATACAATAACTATATACCGATACGTGTAAGTAATACATTTATAATGTAACTCAAGACTATCATGTGTTTACTAAAACCTATTAAAAATTTAAATGTCCTGAATAACTGAAAAAAACCCAAACTCGACAACCCCCTGAGTCCCCCAGGTTTCAAGTAAATGAGTAAATACTGTACCGTTATAGATATTTCAACTAGCTCCAATTTTGTATTGTTATTAGCTACCAACTGTACTTTATATAATCCAACCAAATTAAGTTAATAACATACTACCTCAGATAGCTACACATTTGTTTGACTATCCGTTGCCTTGAGTATGGGTCAATATATTTCAGTTTTATCAACTCCACAGAGAGAATAAAATTCCTTACTTGAAGTTTTGAGTGGTTTAGTCTCGCAAGAACATTAGAATGAGCCTGAAACAATGTGTTGGTAGATGGAAACAGTGTTTATCTTATACAGTGTGGAATGAAAGTCTCGGAGCAGCTTAATAATTTCTGAATGATTACAGATAAAACAATAAAACTTTGTACATAATTCCTGCACCTATAAATCATTGCCAGCATGGTGGCTCAGTGGCTAAGGCTTCGGACTGCCAAGAGCAAGGTCCAAGGTTCGAATACCCACTGAATAAAAGTACTTCACTCGTTGAATAAAGTTGACGCACAGACCAGTACGCCCATGTCAACTGGCAAATGAAGTATAAAAAAATCTACTTTTTGAAGTAACTATAATTTTTCTGCCATATCAGGGGGACAGTTTATAAGGGGTCATAAGAAAATCTTCTATGATAGCATAGTTTGAGAAGTACATCTGCTATTTTGTGCTGGATCAACCTTTTAAAGTGCTGTTTGTGGTATTCACCTGTGCTAGACAACCCCTCTAAAATTATGTACATCTTGATCTATGCTTCCATTTGATGTGAAAAGTCACTAACTACCCTAAAAAACTATTTCTTAAGTTTAGTAGGCATTCACAAAGTTTCACTTTCTCAACTTGAGCTAAGAATGGACCAAATGGATGGATACATTTTTATGAAATTTGGTATGAAGGTTTATTTAGCCAATATCTCTAGACAGTTTTTTCACTTTTTTGAAAATTAAGTTTTTTTTCATTTTTATGAGCAAAAAACGTACAAACGTGAAATTTTCTCAAAAACGGCTCTAACCATTTTGATTAAATTTTTAGCAAAGATGTGAATTGCAATTAAAAATATTTTATTAAAAATACGCATGTATCTAACTTGACTAGTTTTTTAAATATAGCAAAAACCATATTTGGGAATCAAACTGGTAATTTTCAAAGTTTTGATTTTTTGTTTAGTGTTTAATATGGGGGAAAGTTTGTGCCAATTTTTTGGAACCATTTAATAAAACTGTAAAGCTGCATCATTTTATAAAGAGCGAACCTTTTGAGGTCGGATTTGTGGGTTTATGTTCTACTTACTAAAGAACATTAATTTGATGTACAACTCAACTTATTATTAAGATTTTCTTCTGACTCCTAGCATGCCACCCCCCTGATATGGCAGAAAAATGGTAGTAACTTCAAAAAGTAGATTTATAGGTGCAGGAATGATGTACCATGTACCAAGTGTTACTGCTTTATCTGTAATCATTTAGAAATCACAGAAAGCCATTCCAGGACTTTCCTTCCACACTGTATATAGTATCAATGGAGAATCAATCAGGGAAATCACAACTGATTGATTTCATTTGTTGAAATAAGATGATTATAGGCATGCACACTGACTTACAGAGGCTCTCTATCTTTCTGTAAGTACCTCTATAATTTACTGACAGTTGTTAAAGAGAATTCTTATTGAGTTTTACTTAATCGACATTGATTAATCATATTTCTTTGTTGGCTAGAACTGCTAATTCATATTGAAGTGCTTTTGTTTTTTTTTATTTTGTTGTTTAAAATAACTATGAGCACTAACTATTGAATGTAGTTTATAAAAAAACAATAGAAGTGAATACGCCAAGCCAACAAAGAGTAACTTTAAACATAATCAGCTGACCCTGGATACCAAGAAATCAAATATCAACTAACTCTCATCTAAACATTTTGAAAAATAATAATATTATAAAATGAATTTTAAATGCAATAAATATGAAATCAAGTTTTATAAATGTAATTTTCAACTTAATTTCAGTTTTCATGTATTATTACTAACATAATAACTAATATATGAAAGTTATAGCTCCATAATATTCACTGAATTCAGATATAATAGTTATTTGTCGCTGGTGGTAGGGAAACGGCAGAATAAGATATTTTTCAGGATGAAAGGCAAGTTTTTATCTCCACAGTAAATATGGATATTATAATGTAGTTTAAATGTAGCAGTAATTATTCATATTACTGGCAACAATATGACATTTATTACTTGCTTAGCTTTAAAACTAAGATAAGCCAACAAACAAACTGATACAGTTGGATTTTCTGTTGCAACTTCTAGAGTGCTGTCATCACTTTCATCACTCCTTGTTTGAAGGCTTCTCAGTTAGTTCAATATTGATTATGATAGTTGCAAAAAAGATAAAATATAAACGGCAGCAGTGCTATTCACACTGTATTGAGCACATGTATCACTGAAATTCAGAAAATTTTAAAGGAAAAGGACTGAATACAGTCACAGAATTGAGGAATCTCAAAATTTCAGTTACCATCTCCTGGATACCTGTACTAAGCTGTTGAGGATCACAATGATTAGTCATCAACCTTCAAGAAATTGCAGTCATACTTATCCATAAACTCTATATTCATAAAAATAAAAAACTATTAAGTTAATATTTCAACGATTCAGTTAATATTTACAATTAATAGATTAATAGTATTTTTTTAATCTCTATGAATATATGAGAAATTATTTTACCTTTTTAGTTGGTTCAAAAATGTGTTAAAACGTGTGTGAACTTATAAAATATAATTAATTGAGGTTTTATATAACCTGCCGAATTAGATGGGCCAGTTCATAGCCTGGCTTACTGTTGGTAATGAACTGGAGGTACAGCAAATTGCAAAACTCTACGTCAAAGTGGATCTCAGGATATGAAGCAGGAAACTTGGCTGACGAACAGTGGTCAGCAATCTCCCAGTATCTTATTCTTTCTTGGACAGAATGTTCTTTTTTATCAATCCTACAAAAAATCATTTCTATCAAGATCAGCTATTTGAAACATAGAGTTTTGTAGGTTTAATGTTGGAATGGTATTCCTAAAATCTCTACAGAACATTCTAATTTGAACTATATACAACTAAGAAGCTATACAAACTCAACCCATCAAAATTCAAGAAACATACGCTTATTGCATTGAACTCAATGGTTTTATGGTTAAATTTTATAAATTAATAATATTTTACAGCCTGGATACAATGATTGTTCTGACTACCTAGGAAAGGAATGTATCCACATTCTTTTTAATAAAATTAATAATGAAGGTGTTTTAATGACAAAACTAACTTATATAAAAATCATTGTCATAATTTCAGTTACAAAAAGGTGAGAAAACAGACCTAACAATTAAGGTCCATCACTTTAGTTTCAATTCTTTTATAAGTTGTTTGAGTATTGTATCCATAAACAGATTAATTCTCATTTTGTATTAACCTGGACCTGATAAGTAGGGACCTTGGGCCGGTCTTTTATCAAAAGCCCGGGCTGAATTTCCTTCCCAGTCCGTCCCTGATTTCAAGAGGAGGATGGCTCCTATCTTCTTTTACCAACGCAACACTACCACACCATAACTCTTAATTCATTTGTGAAGATGAGGTCCAAGACGTTTGTATCTCTATGGAGTTGTGAAAGGTACAGATAGTCTATCAATTTATCATGGCTCTGGAATAAGAGCTGCACCCAGTTAAAGAGGAGCATTCTTCCTATTATAGCCGAGAGCATTAAAATCTCCCAATATTACAGAGTAATGTAGCCTATCATGAAATGAATTTCTCCCAATAGAACTTACAGTAGAGATGTGTCCAGGATGGTAGGATGAAATAAGGGGGAAATAATTTGAAGAAAATCAAAAGTACCTCAACCCATACATTCTCAGAGAACATTCCAGATCAGGTCTCCTAAATGAGATCGTCATTACTGACAAACAAGTAGAAACCACCCCCTCTGGTGCACTTGATATCATACTTCCTGTCAGCTCTGTAAACAATTAAAATGTCTGGAATAAAAGAGGCTAAAACAGTCGGATGAAAGTCAAGTTTTTGTAAGAGCCACAATGCTAGAGCAAGTATTAGTCAAGGATAAACGAATCTCAGTGTGGATTCCACAGATATTTTGGTATGTTACATTGAAGTCTGTCATTGTGCACCTGTGTTTGAAGCTTCCTCCGATTACTCAATGGACTCGAATATGTTATTTTTGCGAAGCACATCCTGAAATAGATACATTAAAAGAACAACAAGACAAACCTTGGGTTTAGTGACTTCTGTTAAAATCACATTCTGCTACTGGGATATAGAAAATATTGTAGCTTTTACCCCTAGTTTTTAGCCTAGTCACAGCAACAGATGATATGTCAAAGTCCTTAACAATGTTAGAAATGTACTTTTTGTAATACTAGGCTAAAACATAGTAATAAATAGAAACCCTTTTCTTCACTGATGGCAAAGGAGTTTTTCCTAGTGCTACTACTCTAACCATCTTGCAATTTCTTTGCCTTTTCAGTTGTTCTTCTTTTAGTTGATCTTTAGATTGTTGATTGTAATACCTTTCTTGACTACACAGTAGACCATAAGGGAGGAACAGAGTCTGGTTGATGGTCTACTTCTTCAACCAGCACAATCATGGGCATTGACAAATGGATATCGGACTTCTCTGGGCCTGATAGGTTACTGTCAACCTTAATGAGATACTCCGGAGTTTACTGCCTGTCGCCCAGCAATATTCTTTCATACAAACTTTACAGGCACCAGAACAACGGCATCGGCAGGTGTTGGTGGACAGTTTAAGATCATGTACCAAGGTTTCCAGTTGAGCATAAAATTTCTCACACATTACTAGCTGAGCCGCACCGTGGAACAGTTTTGATGGACGAAATAAGTTCTTTATTAAGGATCCATCAATACCTGTAGTTGCAATGAACCTTTCTCATAGGGAGAGGACACTGTTAAATCGGTTTCGAACTGTTGTTGCAGATGCAATTACTAGAAGTGTGAATGGGGATGGACACTAGATCAGTCATGTGATTGTAGGGAGTCTATCCAAACAATGGATCGCATAGTTACAGAGTGCCTCCTGCGCTCTTTTACGGAGGGATTAGCTAGCATAAACAGAACCAGTGAGGCAGGTCTTAAATGGCTCGATGGACTGGACTTAGCTTTGTAACAGGAGAATACTTTACATTTTTATTCAATGAATATGCCATCATGACTTTTGGATCATTATCCAAATATTAATCGCAGATTTTTAAAATTAACAAATAGTAGCTGCAACAAACCAAATGATACATCTACCATACTTATGCTGCAATATAATGATCTATAAAAGTTTTTAAAGTGTTAGAAGTTCTAACTGCCCTACTGATTCCTTCTCCTCTCTGCCTTCTCCCATCTCTGCCACAGTTAATGTGTTTTAATAGTCATAACCATTTTAGAAAAGATAGCAAATCTATTATATAAAAGTAGTTTAATAAAATAAAACACAAAAGCCAGTGTGATTGTCTTCTTCGCTCATCCCTCAAATATTTAAGTTTTAAGGTTGTAAATAATGTAAAAGTAGCCTTGTATTTATCTTACGGTTATTACCTACCTAGAGTGCTGAGGTAAAGACATTATGATGGTGTAGGCTTTTTATTAAACTTATTCACTCTTCTTGGTAAACTCTCATAACTTAAACAGAAATAAATTTTGGAACTATAATACCTATTACTCTGTGCAGATAACCTAAAAACCAAATGTTTCAAAATAACTTGTTGTAATTTTGCTCCAGTTCAATAGTAAGAGACTTATCTAAAGAGTTTTACTCCTTGCCATAATTTGGTTCCAATTATTGATCCTAAACATTAATACAGATTAAATAATACAGGTTAGGTTTGTAGCTAAACAATAATAATACAATCACCATACATATTTATTACTACATGTGTTAACAAATTAACCTGCTTACTCACAACTACTAATATTGTTTACTTTCTACTGCTTTTTATTTTCTTTGTTGGCATAATGTCCTCTTGAGCTATTTAATTTTCTCTTTACTTTTATATTTACCAAGATCATAATTAGGAAGTTCAGCTTATATGTAGACTCTTTTCCTGACTTATTATTGGAGGATGAAGAAGGCATAATGTTTTGCTGACGACACAACTGTGCTATTTGGCACCAAACCAGAAAATGAGGGAGAAATGATTGAGAAATCACTGGGAAACATAACAAATATATGCAATATGCTAAGCTTAAAATTATATAAATCAAAAACCCAGTATATGACTTTTACAACTAACAATAGAGGCAGGGTAGGCCTAGAGAAACCCGACCTTAGTATAGACTCTGTTGACTCAACAAAGTTCTTGGGAATTACCTTAGATAAAAATCTTAGCTGGAAAAATCACCTTGAAAAACTCCACAAAAAACTGTCCACAACTATTTATGCCCTAAAAAGGATAAGATCTCTAACAGATGAAAGGGTGACACTGATGGCATACCATGCACTGTTTGGTTCTTTAATAAGATTCGGTATAGTGGCATGGGGAATGGGAAACCAGAAAGACATGGAGAATATCCTAATATGCCAAAAGAAGGCAATAAGAATTATAAACAATTTAAACAATAGAGAACACTGCAAACCATTCTTCAAAAATAATAAAATCCTTACTTTAATTTCCTTATACATATATGAAACCATACTCCTAACAAAACAGGTCCCAGTGAAAACAAGAGAAACTTTTCATAACCACAATTTGAGAAATAACAACAACTTAAATCTCAAACAGCATCACCTCCAAAAAACAAATAAAACACCAATTTATATGGGGTCAAAACTTTATAATCTACTTCCACAAAACATAAAATCTATTAAAACAGTAACACTTTTTGAAAAAACCCTTAAACAGTACCTTGTGGACAGACCCTACTACAGTATTCAAGAATTTTATGATGAACACACCTTTACAAACCACAGAGACATAGACATTTTCACATAATACACTCACACTTAACACTCTACACCTACACAAACACTCACACCATCACACACAACACCAAATCAAACCTCTAAATGAGAAGAAACTTGACAATTCCCCAATTGGATCAAGATTGTGGCAAAGAAGAGGAGGATAGAAGGATAGGATAGGATGTTAGTTTTATCTTTCTGCAGCAGTAGCATTTTTAACTAAGTCTGTTAACAACAATAGTTCCTACGTATCTTTATAAAGCAAAGTTTTTGGACCTTCTGGTATTCAAACCTTGACCTCCAGCACTGTAGGCAGAATGAAAACCATTTTTATTTTCTCTCTCTTTTGATACATTTGGATTACCTAAACTGACACATGGAATTAATCACTTGTCATCAGCCAGTGCAAGATTTCATATATTTTATTTTAATTTAGATGGTACAATTTACCACCTATTTATGGTGTGAAATATCTGAAGACTATAACTACTAATAGTATGGAGTTAAATACCATCATTAAATAATTACCATCATCTTCACTTTCAACACTAGAAAATTACTCTATGAATGACATTAATAGCAATTAAAACATAATTAAAAAACCTATTCAGTGGTGTAAATTTGGGCAATACATTCAAGGAAGAGGCGGTAGGGGGGCATGTCCCCTTATAGTTTTGGGAAAAATACAATTCTAAATTGAATAATTGTATGTATTGCTTTGGCTTTTATAATTGGTCGGTAGCGTAGTTGGTTCAATCCCAGCTTCATGTGCTAAAGGTTCTCAGTTCGATCCCAATCAGAGTCAATACATTTTGAGAAGGACAGCTGATAACGACCGACTGTTCATTTGTCATTGAGCTATTAATTAATGACACTTTCTAAGGAATAGTCAGCCTTAGTTTGTAACAATGACTACATTTGCTCATCTAAACTCATTACTCTCATTCGAAATCCATATTCGCCCATATCTTGACGATCAGCGTCTTATGAGTAAATAAATAAAAATAATAACTTTTTAAAACAACTGTCTTAATTAGCTTAATATATTTTGCTTCTGCTCAATATCTATGTGCAAGCAAGGTAGGATAGACTACTGTCTAAAAAACATAATTGATTATACCGTCTACTTTTAAGTAGGTCAATTGTCTGCTTTTTATAAGGTGTATTAGTTTTAAAGGATCAACATTTATCGTGATATAATACAGAACTCAGATCGCTTGGTATTATAAAACTAAATTTTTAATTTATTCTGGATAATGACTCCTACAAAATCACCAATGTTATGGTGAAATGGAAACCCTGAGGTACTTATCTAGTTAATCACCATTTATAACCTATTTTAAACATACTGATCCCAATATGTTTTATATTTGTATTGTTCCTGTAAATAAAAAAAATCAAAGCACAACTATTTTGAATCTGAGAAGAACTACCACAATGTTTTAAAAAAATTTGAATAGACAAAAAATTAAAAATAATATTTTTATTTTATTTATTTATTCATAAGATGCCGATCATCAAGATATGGGCGAATATGGATTTCGATTGAGTGTGATGATTGTAGATGAGCGAATATAGTCATTGTTACAAATGATCGCTATTCCTTACTGTATGTGTATGAGTTGGTGGATGGGTCAACACCACTGTACGTGTATGGGTTGGTGGGTGGGTCAGTAACACTGTACGTGTATGAGCAGGCGAGTGTTTACATTGTTACAAGTACAGACACTATTGCTAGGACAGGGTGACAATAGTGTCTGTTAAGTGTGTCTTGAGGTATGTGATTTTGCTAGGACTAGGTGATATTAGTGTATGTTAAGTGCGTCTTGAGGTATGTGATGTTGCTAGGAGTTGGTGACAATAGTGTGTGATAGGTGTGACTTGTGGCCGACTATTCCTTAGAAAGTGTCATTAATTAATAGCCTAATGACAAATGAACAGCCGATGATTATCAGCTGATCTCAAAATGTATTGACTCTGATTGGGATTGCAATCAAAAACTTTAGCACATGAAGCTGGGATTGAACCAACTACGCTACCGACCAATTATATCTTGGATGCTAAATCATGTTATCAAAATAAAGAAGAGAGAACAAATAAGCATGTCCGAAAAAAAGCAGACTGGCCCTGAAACATTATGAACATTTTCTTAGTTATAACTTGGCCTATTACACTAACTTGTAAACATTAGAAACAATGGGAAAAAGGAGGGGAAACAAAGGAATTGGATTTAGAATTTCCTCAATATTCCTCATTGCAAGGATTATTGGTGGATGAAGGTAAGTTGCCTTGCAATATTTGGGATACTTGGAAACATGGAAAAAACATGTTAAAAAGCCTGGTTCTTCTTGTGAGAAAAAAAATTTTAACTCTCTTTCTGTCCATTGATTAATCAGTTAGTTTTAGGAGTTGTTTAGTTTTATTTTTTTAAAAGTTCATTTTTATAGTTTGTTAGTCTTAGTTTTTAATTTGTTGTTAAATCTCAACCTGTTTTGAATCAATTCTGTTGATTCAATTGTTTGCTATCTTTAATATTTCTTGTTATTGTTGTTCTGTATTCAATGGTGTCTTAAATAGCTCGCTCTATTATCATGATGCATTTATTGAAAGTTACAGTATATTAATGGTTTGCATTTGTTATGTTTGTATAAGTAACTTAATTATTAAATATGGCCTATATTATAATTATTACTATCCTTCTATTTTGTCATTGATATACTTTGTGCCAGATACTTTTTTGCTTGCTTTTAATTTTGTTTAGCACATTTTCTGTATAACATTTTTCAGGTTTAGTTGGCATTTTTCTCACTTCTGTTTATAGTTTATTGATAGTTGATTATGTTCATTGTAACATATTTATTTTCTTAACTTGGATTGTGGTTTTAAACAAATAATTAATGTTAGAGATATACATGTTGAAAAAAGACACACATAAAAAGTGTTATAATTAATTATAAGCACATTACCAGTACTCTTGTAAAAGATAAGGAATTGTGTTTTATGTGTTGGCAACACTGTGACAGGCAGTAAGACAGAGATGGAACGAACCCCCTCCGCCGCACCCACGACATCCAAGCGCAGTGTCAGTGAGTTGTTTGTTGCTACATCCTATAGGTGGGCTGATTCCGTCTCGACCGTGTGCGTTGAATCAATAATGGTCTTGTCGTGTTTTAACTTGAAGTATATTTAGTTATTTGTTGCCGATACATTTGAAATAGTCGAATTAAAAACTCCTATTTCATTAGTTCTTTATGATGTGAACAACAATCATGTGACACAGAGGGATATATTTTCAGGTAAATTTTTTCATTTAGAAATAATTAATTAACATTATGGTGGTTCTATTTACTCTGATCTACCCTCCCCGTTTGTCAACAAATGATTTATTTAGTAAGATATAATATTTTATAAGTACGAATTTAGGGATTAATCAATTATCAAACAGGGAGTTCTCTCTATTTTATGTGTATCGTAAAACTCGTGTTTTCTAGTTAGGGTTGTTTTCTGTTATACTCAAAAAGTAGATATGCCGGGTGAGACCAATTCTTTAAATAATTCACTTCTACTACAATATCTGTTGAGGTGTATATTTTAATGAATTATAGCCCACCATTGTCATGTTTGTGATTTAACGATACTGTCCTGTGGTTGGCCTTATGCTCTAAGCATAAGGTAGGTGTTATTCTGCAGCATTTCCCAATGTTTATTACTCATCAAACTGCCCAACTTTTGATTACACCTAGATTTATTCGTATAGTTATTAGTCTTTACATACACACGTTATTGTGTGATTGGTAATAAATAAGACAATACAAACTTGTATTTGACAGTTCATTTTGAAACATATGGTGTGGTTTACAGTGACAAGCTTGCTCAATCAAAAAAAAAAAAAAAAAATGATTCATAAACAGGTTTCAAAATTACTATAGGAGCGTTGAAGTACCACATTGATATTGGTTTTTAACAATCTATTATCTAAAACACAATATTATTAATTCTAAATTAGATTCAGTCAGGGTTACCAATTAATTATAGAGGTAGTAATTATTTCATATAGCACACTATGCATTTCCAAGTTTTTTTCTTAGGAATAGTTTCCCAATAGATTTATCAACAAAAAAATTGTTCCGTTTTTGTAAAATGGAATTAAAATATAACGAGGGAGGAGTTGATATTGAGGAAAATGTGTTTTTTTCGATTATCCACCAAAATAAGTACATTTTGGAGCTATTATATTTGACTTGGAAATTGGCATTGTCCTTTCCCAATGTTAACTAGCTAAACTGTCTTATGATCCCTGTTTTTACTGAAACATAGGATGTTTTACATCATAAACTCATTAACAGTTTAAGAAATATTAGATGATTTATTTCTTAAACTGAGTTCGTTAAAAATGCTGTAAATATAAAGTAGAAAAATCATTATGTTTTTTGTCATATTTGGTAAATGGAATGTCATGTAAGTCTCTTAAAATCCAGGGGGTCTGTTTCAGAAGAGGACCCCCACGCTTGAAAAATTTACTATATGAGTAGGAAACTTGGTTAGGTTAGGTTAGGTCAGGTTAGGTCAGGTTAGGTTAGGTTAGGTTAGGTTAAGGTTAGGTTGTTAGGTTATTGTGTTATTCCTGTTTCTTTTAGTTTTATGTCTAATAGTAACCCGCAACCATTCCCAAGTTTCCTACTCATATAGTAAATTTTTCAAGCGTGGGGGTCCTCTTCTGAAACAGACCCAATCCAGGATGTTTGGCAGCCTTCAGGGGACGCATATGCCTAGTATGTTTCTGTTGCATGCTATTTTGTTGGTGAATTAATTGATTACATCAGGTTTGATGAGCAACACTTATAAGCCTAGTTAATAATCTTTAATTATTGCTGGTTCATAGAAATCAGCTGGAGGAACTTGAGTCAAAGCTGTATTTCTAAACGTATCGTCACCCCTTACCACTTTACCTACAATGAGGTTGAACCACCCGCCCACCTATACACCTACACCAACCTAAGTCATTAATTAATAAGGCTAGATTCTAAACTGACTGTAGGCCTACACAATAGATGTAAGTATGGTGGTGGATATTCACAATCTCGCTTGCACTACCTTTCCTACATGAGGATGAAGAGTTGATTGGTCTCACTCGTATAATTGAACTGACCTGCACACCACATTCACCATCAGTCTAGCACACCCTGTCACACAACACCTTTGGTGTGCTCTAATATATCGTGTAGTTTAGTTACCGTCACACGAGCGATGAGTTGATTGGTCTCACTCGTATGATTGAACTGACCTTGTCACCACAATTGCCCATAAGTCTAGGACAATAACCTCCCTTTCGTGACACTGCACCTTTCTATGGTACAACTACAGGATATATATTTTCATACAGTAACATTGTTCTTTCCTGCATGTCATCGAAACTGGTGGCCTTCCACTAACTGCCTATTTTATGTGCACTATAATATTTTGCTCTAAAGCTCTTGGTGATTTGTCATTTTAATGTTTTTATCTTAACGATTTCCTTAAATATCTCTTTCTTCTACTATAGTAAATTCTCCGTAGTTTACTTAACTTTCACTCTGATAACAACGACTCTTTGCCTTTTTTTACTCTATAATTCTTGCTTTTTACGTATACATAGGATGTAATCTAGTTTTATAAGTTGGCAATTTTTCTACGAGATGTGGCTCATCCAGCCCCAAATGCTCTGCCAAACCATCTGTGTAAAACATCCTACACATGGTACGCGTGGCCTTCATGTACCACCGAACCTAGTGATAACACGATAGTCCGACCGTCACACCCGTTGTCAGTGGTAACTAAACCCAGTACGACACAGTTTAGTACTACGTGTCTCAGAACACATTCGGTTTAATTGATGTATACAAGAAACCCTAACTTTATTGTTCTGTATAGACAACACTTGTATGTTCAGTTCGTCACGTTCGCAAATAACTATGAAGTTTGCCTAACGTCCTCTTGGAATCAACTGATAAAACAAAATAATCGACAATATATATTTAATTGTATACAACCAATAATCGTATGATTATTTTTATTGTATTAGCTGAAAATCAGATCAATACTACGTTGTTCGGATTCCATGTAAAACTCTAGGTCGCTTAGTTGATCCTGGCTATTGGACTACTGTATTAATAATAAATGGACCTTTCTGAGGTAAGTCAAACTCAGTTAGTAACATGACTACACAGGTCATCTCATACTCATCCTACATTCAAGTAATCTCAAATATGATAGTAATAATTTGGAATTAATCATTATAATTATTATAGTTAAGGTAAATGTATATTGGTTGTTTGTATCAACGGACAGTAAAAATTCTTTGTTTAGTACAATTTTGTTTCGATTCTCAATATTATAATTCGAATCACTTGATAATTTTATCCTTATTCTAGGCACTTCACATTCGCCGTGTGTGCGCATGCGTGTGTTACTTACTGTATATGATAGATTTTGATTCATGTAGTCTACAGGATTTTATTATTTAGTTGTTTCTCTCTGAATTAATTATGAGCAAGCACATGACCAGGAAAGCTGGGATAGAGACAGCTAAAGGCAGGTGCCGAGTTATCATTGTTGAATCTCAGTTCTTGAAGGATCTGGAAGTAGCAATGCATCAAAGCCTGCAGTTGGAAGTTGTCTATTGTAGGCTACTGTTGAGATGAACGGTAACAGAAATAAGTTTCTCCGAGGAATGTGTATAAACATAACTTGTTACTATAGAATGAGTAACAAAAGTTTTTACTATTCAGATATGAGACGCCGTCACAGCATGTGTGTATTTTAAGGCAAGTAGACGTACTTCATAGTCTAAGTGGTGTATGAGTGTTGATGACCTGTGTATTTTTGTTACTAACTACCAAGGTCGACTATTCTGACTGACTAAGAAAGAGCCATTTTTAATAGCACAACCGCTAGGGAAATTAAGGGACATACACAGCTTTACGTGGAGTCCTAAGCACGTAGTATTGGTCTGATTTTGAGCTAACTGATAAGTCTGATACGTGGTCCTCTTCCCTACACAACATCCGGACTCTGACTACCATCCATCACGGGCTCCAGACTTCTCTAGTAAGTGTCCTTATCGATGGTTACCATTGAGCGGAGTCTGTGTCGGTATTAAGAGGACTGATAAATCTTCACATTTATCCCTAAGTAGCTGGATTACAATACTGCTCCACTAGTGCCCACTATCAAGGCCCATATTGCTTAATTATTATTTTCCAAGGTATATTTCGTGTCAAAATTAATCTGACCAATACAGTTGACTACCATAAGATCTTCTGTTGCACGCTGATTCCCTGTGGAATTTCGTTAATTATTCGGCGAATGGAATGCCAAACGCCTTGCAGTGACCTAGTATTGGCTGTGTCGTAACGACAGCTTGGCAACGCCTCTCGCAACGACAACTGCATGTTGTCTGTTAGCTGAGCAGCCAATTGTGAGAACCTCTCCACGTGACTCTAGGTGTTTGTAACTGCCAAGCAGATTATTATATCTACCCAGTCACGTAGTGACGTTTTCATTAGGCAAGATTCCAACCCATTCGAGATTACCTTCTGGATATATTTTTTATTACAGTATTTTAATAAATTGTATGTAGGGTTCTATTTATATTTGTATGTGTTGTCTAAAGAGTGATAAATGTCAATTTTCTAATTAGTTTCTTAATCAGCATATTACGTGTTGGTATACAAACAAATAAAAGACACGCAAAACAAATTTATTACAATTCAAGTACAACATGTACAAAATTTATGGCGAACGTGGTTTACCGAAATCGATCACCATAATATTTGTACTTTTTGAACGTGCAATAAATTTGTGTCAAGTGTCGTTATTTAAAAATATTCTTTAAAAACAAATAATAAACAAGCATATAAAACTTTATAGGCCATACATAAATTAGATCCATAATTGTTTTAGGATAGTCATAGGGTTAATAAAGTAGAAGTACGCTCGCTTAAAACACCGGAAAAACTAAGTTATAAAGAATACAAAAGCTGGACTCGCTCGGAAAAAAAACAGAAAAACCCAATAAGCAAGGATCGTGGTATAGTCATCTATGTATAATACACATCGATTGGTATAGTTCAAGAAATAGAATTCGGTGAACGTCCGAATAAGAACATTGAAACATATTAAGCACGGATTGTCTTACAGTTCACCACGTAGAGTTGGCTGACATCTCCGGAGGAAACTAGAAAAGCACATCAATCAATTTTTGGTATTTTATTTTCCAAAGCTTTTATTAGTAAAGTGATACACGATAGCCTATACTTTAGTAACCAGTCTTTTTTATAGGAATAAACAGAGGTGCGGTTTGTACGTACACCGAAGGTCCTACCAACATCTTAACTAGTTTTAAAACATGTTATTCAAGGCAAGCCTCGGTGGTTTTCTGTCAAAGTCAAATTTTTTACCACATCATCCGGTAATTTAGGCTACCACTGTAAGTGTATGGGTGGCCGGGTGGGTTACTACCACTGTACGTGTATGGGTGGGAGGGTGGGTTACTACCACTGTACGTGTATGGGTTGGCGGGTGGGTTACTACCACTGTATGTGTATGGGTGGCCGGGTGGGTTACTACCACTGTACGTGTATGGGTGGCCGGGTGGGTTACTACCACTGTACGTGTATGGGTGGCCGGGTGGGTTACTACCACTGTACGTGTATGGGTGGGAGGGTGGGTTACTACCACTATACGTGTATGGGTGGGTTACTACCACTGTACGTGAATGGGTGGCCGGGTGGGTTACTATCATTGCATGTGTATAAGTGGGTGGGTGGAGTACTACCACTGTAAATTGGATCCTATTGGATCGTAAATTGTGTGTGATAAAAGTCTATAATAACTGGCAGAGCAGCTAATTAATGTTTGCATCAAATTTGTAATTTTTTGTATATTAAGTTTTGATGAAAGTATCAGGCATCCTGCTAAGTGAACCCAGGGTTTAAATGTGGCAACTTAAACTGTATTTGTGACATTTTTTCAATGCAACAAAATAAAGTTGCCTCCAGTGACGTGAGGTCATCTCTTCAGTAACGTGAGGTTACATTCAGTATCGTGACGATTCCCTCCAGTGACGTGAGGTTATCTCCAGTATCTTAATATTAATGTCAGTATCGTGATATTACCCTGAGTGACTTGATGTCACCACCAGTGACGTGAGGTCATCTCTTCAGTAACGTGAGGTTACATTCAGTATCGTGACGATTCCCTCCAGTGATGTGAGGTTATCTCCAGTATCATAATATTACTGTCAGTATCGTGATGTTACCTTGAGTGACATGATAACACCCTCAGTGACGTGAGGTCATCTTGAGTAACGCGAGGTTACATTCAGTATCGTGACGATTCCCTCCAGTGACGTGAGGTTATCTCCAGTATCTTAATATTAATGTCAGTATCGTGATATTACCCTGAGTGACTTGATGTCACCACCAGTGACGTGAGGTCATCTCTTCAGCAACGTGAAGTTACATTCAGTATCGTGACGTGAGGTTATCTCCAGTATCATAATATTACTGTCAGTATCGTGATGTTACCCTGAGTGACTTGATGCCACCACCAGTGACGTGAGGTCATCTCTTCAGTAACGTGAAGTTACATTCAGTATCGTGACGATTCCCTCCAGTGACGTGAGGTTATCTCCAGTATCTTAATATTAATGTCAGTATCGTGATATTACCCTGAGTGACTTGATGTCACCACCAGTGACGTGAGGTCATCTCTTCAGCAACGTGAAGTTACATTCAGTATCGTGACGATTCCCTCCAGTGACGTGAGGTTATCTCCAGTATCATAATATTACTGTCAGTATCGTGATGTTACCCTGAGTGACTTGATGTCACCACCAGTGACGTGAGGTCATCTTGAGTAACGTGAGGTTACATTCAGTATCGTGACGATTCCCTCCAGTGACGTGAGGTTATCTCCAGTATCTTAATATTACTGTCAGTATCGTGATGTTACCCTGAGTGACTTGATATCACCACCAGTGACGTGAGGTCATCTCTTCTGTAACGTGAAGTTACATTCAGTATCGTGACGATTCCCTCCAGTCACGTGAGGTTATCTCCAGTATCATAATATTACTGTCAGTATCGTGATGTTACCCTGAGTGACTTGATGTCACCACCAGTGACGTGAGGTCAGCTCTTCAGTAACGTGAAGTTACATTCAGAATCGTGACGAGTCCCTCCAGTGACGTGAGGTTATCTCCAGTATCATAATATTAATGTCAGTATCGTGATATTACCCTGAGTGACTTTATGTCACCACCAGTGACGTGAGGTCATCTCTTCAGTAACGTGAGGTTACATTCAGTATCGTGACGATTCCGTCCAGTGACGTGAGGTTATCTCCAGTATCATAATATTACTGTCAGTATCGTGATATTATCCTGAGTGACATGATAACACCCTCAGTGACGTGAGGTCATCTTGAGTAACGCGAGGTTACATCGTGGAATTACCTTCAGTAAGATTAAATTAGCATTATTGTTCTGATTATTACGGGTTTATTAATTTCATCAGAATAGATAGGCCCTTTATTGGCAAATCATCAAAAGACCTGGTGCATGAAAGGAAAGGAAGTATTGGTGGAACGTCAATTTACTACAGGAAGACTGAAATAGTAGATGCGAAACTAACCTTGTTACAACCGTGGCCTGCCTCCTTAACATAATTGCGTAACTCCGGTAAAACACATTTCATTTTACTGTGTGTAGGCTACAGTGGTTGCACCAGCAGACAAGGCAAATGTAAGCCTAGATGAACAATTTGTAATTATGTAATTAGTATGGAAAGTGAGAGGTAAGCTTCAGTTGTTTACGGAACCCATTTCCGTTCTGGTAATAAATGATCTGGAATTACATAAACTCCTTCGCCGTAACCAAAGAAATTATCACTATTGGACCATACCCCTAATATTTAATTATGTTTTTAACAAATCATGTAAAAATACAAAATAAAGATGCAAATATCATCCTGTGTATAGTGTACTAGCCGCCCACAGCCCTTGCTCTGCTATGGGCTAGTTCTATATGGGCAACACCTACTTGCTTATCCTTCTCTCCGTGGTTCTCTCAATAGCATTACATCAATATAAAAGCTAATACAGCTATTGTTTTCCTAGATAACAAAGTGTTATAGTCTAGAAATCCCTATAAGTTACTAGCGGAATGTAAAGTATGCAGTCATGTCATAGTTAGTAGAAATTACTTAAATATTTCACAATGAAAACCAGATTATTAGCCAAGCTTTTGTGTTGTGTTTTTTTGTATAAGCTGTGTAAAATAAATCATTTCATTGACGCCGTTGTTACTCTTATGGAAAAAGGAAACATTGAGGAAAAAGGAAAACTACGAGAAATACCATAAGTGGGTATTTCACATCATAAGTGGGTCTTATGATACAAATGCTACCTTCCCTCAAAAGTGCATCAAAATCTATTAAGTGGTTCCGGAGATTTCTTGATGAGTGAGTTCATAGTTTTCGAGAATATAATATATTAAAACTAGGGGCCACAACTGCACGCTTCGCGTGTCAAACCCCTTTACTCACTGCGCTTGTTACACCTCGGCATTCGGCCTCCGCCTGTGACTTTTGATTACAAATAATAGTAGGTTAACTGTAGAACGATTAAAGTCCAGTAGAGCATAGCCCTACAGTCGAATGTAAATACAACTATGCTTACAACTTTCCCTGGTATAACATTATGGAAGATCTAACCTCCCCAATAATACAAACACCAATGTTTACATTCCAACAGCTGTTAAACATTTATAGAAATCATTACTTACATTTGAACAGCTGTTACTTTTCGATTAATTTAAATCTCTATGTTATTGTTATGGCCGAACAACGTACTTTGAGTTCTTCCCGTGCCCTTCAGGGTGAAAATATTGAAGACTTGTTGTTAAGACTTGTTAAGATATTATCCAATATTGTTAAGACCTTATTGCACAACTATGAACATTGTTAAATTGTTTGACACCTCAACCGTTTAAATTGGTCAAGAAATAAGGGAGGAGTTGCGTTGACAAAAACGGCTTCACGTATTACCCTATATAAGAACTAGGGGGCACCCATACACGCTTTGCGTGCCAACCCCGTCACTTACAGTGCTCATTACACCTCTTTCTACAAATAATTGTAGGTTACCTGTATAAAGTAAAATTACAATTTTAAAATTAACTTTATGCGCAGTATCTCACTCACGCTACTTGCGTTGCTACCTATTTATTAGTATAACACCCAATGGTATTATTTAGCCTATTTCAAACGTGTTCATTTAATTTGCTTTTTTTTTTTAAGTTAAAGATTAGATAAATAAAAAACTGCATTAGATTACCATTGAAAACTTCAAATCCAGTAGAGCGGAACCCTACAATCAAATTTGAATAAAACTATGCTTACAACCTTCAGTGGTTTATTATTATGAAAGATCTAACCTCCTCAACATTAAAAAAAACCATTGTATAGATTCCTACAGCTGTTAAGATGCTTTGGAAATCATTATTTACATTTGAACAGCTGTTATGTTTCGATTCATTTAAATCTCTCTCCGTGTTATTCTTATGGCTGAAAAACGTACTTTGAGGACTTTCCATACCCTTCAAGGTAGATATATTTAAGACCTTATTGCACAGCAACGAACAGAGGCCAATGTTTTGACACCTCAAACGTTTAAATTGGTCAAGAAATAAGGAAGAATTGCGTTGACAAAAATTGCATCAATTATTATTTATAAGGATGTATTAACACAATTATGAGCTACATGACATTCGAACTGTACTTCTGTACATTTTGAAAAATGTTGAAAAAAGAATAATATTTAGTTTTTTGCTTTTTTTTCTTAACTTGTCTGTTAACTGAATTTAATACTTCTTGTAAACCTTTTAGAAAACAATATTTTCTTTTGATAGTGTTTTATAAAAGATTGTGGTGGTCATAAATGATGCTCCGACATTTTATTACACTTGTAGGGTGAGGTGCTTGGTACCAATCTCACTATTGTTATAATTCTCATTCCATTACACTATCCATGATATTTACGGGCAATGTTTTAGCTTTTACAATCATTTTGGTGTGTCAATTGTTTCGGCATAAAATCAAGTCGGATTGAACTGTGGTAATTTTTTGGCTTTGTTGTGCGTGTGTTTTGCTTATGGGGAAACTTCTATAATAGCTGATGTAGCCGCTATCTCAAAATTCTCGTTAACTGTTGCAGGATTCCACTCTAAAAGAGATCTAATGGTTGCTCGTTTCAATCAAGGCATTCAGGTGTAGGTTTCCTTTCATATTAAGCAATAAGATAAATAAAACCGGGTTCATATTAGTTCCTTCACACATGTTCCCAAAACCGGCATTTGCACTATAGGCCTCCGAGTATAACAACCAGGAATGAGTTTTAAAGTATCTTATTTCAAAACGTTCTTTCCCATTTTCTCAACATAATTATTGTTTTCTTCCACTTCATCGTCGCAAGCAGAAAATAAGTCAAGTACTGTATCGTCAAACATCTTCAGCATTTCTTCATTGTAACTACTTCGTTGCAGTTGGTGTGCGTTATATCTCTGACATATACACTGCAGTGTGGCCTAGAATGTAGTCTATGCATTTCCGCAACAAAGTCACACCCTGATTAAAATGATCATTTGTTTATATCATTACGTTAAAATGATAAATTTATTAACCTGTTATTAAGAACTGTTATTGATCAACATAAAATGTAATAATAATGAAAACATAATCACAATTATTTTATTAACTGCCATTATTAACTTAACAATTCGTAGACACATAACAATCATTAGTATAAACACTTGTTTGTACGTGTAAATATGAATTTATATTTTATTTACCGATTATAATGGTGTTAACGTAGAGAACAAAATATCGTAAAATTGATTAGTCGATCATCCTAATAGATTGGAATTCCCAATTCGGGTAGAAGTGTGTCAGTGCGAGGGTCGGGTCGTTGAGGACTGTGACAATTGCAGGTTTTACACCAAAAGTGTAACGAAAAGTCCGTGTAACCAGCTGTCCGGATATCCAACCTGAACATGGGACCTTCCCTCCAACAGTTGTGGTGTTTTAACCACCCTAAAATGTTTATAATGCTAAAAGACTATGCAAGTATAGTTTCTACAGTTGATTATCAATAAATATTTAAAAAAGGAAGCACAAAGATTATAACGTTTATTTACAAAACATGCCTTTAAAGGGGTTTTAGAATATGTTAGATTTAGTTATAAAATTTACATGTCGAAATAATCTACCTACACACATCTATTTGTACTGAAGACATGTTGTGTTTTGTAAATATTCAACTGCGTTTATATTTAAATGAAGTCAAAAGTATAGCTTTGTGCATAGACATAATTCTATATTATTATTATTGTTATTGAGGCCGATCAAATTATGGCTCGTAGTATGAATGATTACTAACTTAAGTTTAGGATAATTATATAGATGATCAATGTAGTCATGTTACTAATTGAGCTCCGCATAGCTAAGAAAGAACAAGCTACTAAGGGACACACAGCTTTACGTGGAATCCGAGCCACGTAGGCCTACTATTGTTCTGATTTTAAGCTAATACAATTAGTACCAATACAGCGAAAATAATTATTCGATTATAGGCTGTATATCGTACAATTTATGTGGTCAATTATTTTTTTTTATTTATTTTTTTAGTAAATTCCAAAAGGATGTTTGGCAAATTTCATAGTTATATGCTTTATTATTCATTAATCTTTCATAAGACGCCGATAGTCAAGATATCGGTGATTATGAGAGTCGAATGAGTATGATGAGTGTAGATAAAAGAATGTAGTCATGTTTACTAACAAGGTCGACTATTCCTCAGAAAGAGCTATTTATTAATAGCCCAGTGACCAGGGCAACTAAGGGACCTACATATTTACGTAGAATCCGAACCACGTAGTGTTGGTTTGATTTTCGGCTAACTGACAGCCCCAATGACTACAGATAGAATTCTGTAGTCATTGACAGGCCTGACATTAAGTTATCTTCCCTACACAACATCCGAACCTTGATTACCATCCAACACGGACACCCAAGACTTCTCTAGCAGTATCCGCTTTGATGTACAGAACTAAACATACAAGTTATGTTATCTTGTATACATCATTGAAACCACGAGTGTTCTGTAAAACTGAACTGTAGTACTGGGTTTAGTCACCATTGACAACGGGTTTGACGGTCGGACTATCGTGTTATCACTAGGTCGTACAGATAACGTTCGGTGGTACATGAAGGCCACGCCAGCCAGACCTTGGGTCAACTACTATCGGAAGGAAGTTTTACATAGATGGTTTGGCAGAACATTTGGGGCTGGATGAGCCATCTCTCGTAGACAATATGCTAACTAACCTGTAAAAATATATTTTCGTAACGAAGGAAATAGTAACGAAAAAAATTAATAGCATGAATTATAGTCAAAAATAGGCAAAATATATATATTAATATATAAATAGAATGTAAGGTCCGAATGTACCTGCCGTAAAGTTGTTATTTGTTACCGTACTTCATGTTTAATAAAAATTGAAAACTTCTACTTGTTTAGTTTCAATTTGTTTACATAATTGGTAAATCACACAATGCAATAATTTCACTGACTTTACTTAGTTCATCATTACTACAAATTTTAACATTTTACATAAATTTGCTTTGCATTTAAGTAAGTATTTTTGATTTTAGAAGTGTATCAAACAATTATATTATTTATATTGTTTAGAATCATAAGATCACTCGATGGACTATGTCGAGAAATGATTAATTAATTATTTATACTATTGTTAGTAATACTTAGTAAGTTTTGTAAATTTTAAACATTCGGTTTTATTGAAATGTTTACAATTTGTAAAACAGAAGAAAAATAATCGGGTAAACTTGATTATTAATTATTCCATTACTAAGACGGCGATCGTAGAGATATTGGCGCATATGAGAAATGAATGAGCGTGATGAGTGTAGTCATTGTTACCAACTGAGGTCCACTGTTCTTTAGAACAAGCCATTTATTAATAGCCCGGGCAACTTAAGGTCTACCGATTTACGTGGAATCCAAACCAAGAAGTGTTGGTCTGAATTAAGCTAATTGACAAGACTCATACTCCGGACCCCGAGTACCACGTGCTGAGTCTAAAGTTGTGAACATTGTACCTGATAAACTACATTCTTGGCAGTTAAGAGTTGGAGTATATTTTCCAGTGATGGCGGTGCTAGAGTGTACCATTTCAAGTTGAGCAACTAGGCACATTGAGGTATCAATACCCCACGTACTTGTATGGGCGGGCGGGAGTGTCATCACTCGAAGTTAAGTGAACTTGAGTTAGGTCAGTTTGTATATGGGAATTGTTTTTCTCTGGATGGCTCGTAATAATGAAAACTGTGGGTTTTATCAAAGCTAAAAGTATATAACCTGTTAAATACATTCTTGTCACACTAAACGTTTATTCATCGATAATGAATAAAAGCAAACCCACATAAGTAAAATAAAATAAATAATAAATAAACCCCATAAATAAAGAGTGGGTTGTATTTTTAATATTTTTAAAATAATGGACACATATTCAAATAGTTATATTTATCTTTCAAAATTTTAATTCTTGTCAGATAACAATGAAAATTTATTTTATGGCGAACACATGTAAGCTGAGATCGAGTTTCTACCCAACTATGCCTAGGGGAAAAGTACGCTCGATGGCTTGGTTGTAGAACCAATGAAATCCAAACTATTATTCTGAAATCAAAGAATACTAAGTTAAAATTGTTTTAAAGGAGTTTTCTGCACCATTTCTTCGGGAAGTGTGGTAGAATCTTGAACTCCCAAATCCACCATCGTCTAAAACACATTTATTAATTTACCAATAACCAAGAGATTACTTAACTGTTTTTGCAGCATAACTACGTTACTAATTAATAATATATAAGTATAAAACAAGCTAAAAATTAACAACTAACAACCATTCATCAAGAACATAAAATAACAATGCAACAACAAGGAAATAACAATTCATATAAATACATAGCATGAACAATAAAACTTAAACGCAGTTAAATTCTGGAGTTAAATTTAAGAGAAGAAAGACATATTAAATAACTTTTACGGAAAAAGTTTGATTGAATTTTAATTAATTTGTGATCGAAAACAACTTTTTATCGAATTCTCTATTAGACAAATAGAACATATCAATGACTAAACTATCTATTGAAAATTCCGTTCATGAGATTGGTAGGGGGAAAACAACCCAAAATCCCTAGGTTGCCGACAAGGCAGTTTCCAACAAGGCAATATTGAATCGACAGGCCATGGATACTACTGCACGTTGGAGCAGACCGGTACACGGTGCTCAACGACAAAAACCCGTCTAGCTCATACGGCAGTTATTGAACCCCGTCATTGTGGTGAAGTGGCATCAGCCAGCGACTCAGAGGGAATCGAATGAATCAGTTCCGATTATTAAAAGAAAGAAGTGAGTCTCTCTCTGTAATACGAGAATCTAGAACTTTAATTTCCGTTGAGTACAAATACAATTAATTATTGGTTTTGTCATTATTGATTTATTAAATATAAATAAAGAACTATAATTCGATAAAATAGCTACTATTTACAAACAATTAAGTATAAGAATAAAATGACATTTAATTTATTTTATACTACAAACAAAAATAAATACAAACAATAGACCAAATAACTACATAATTCACTGAGGATATAACTTTATAGTAAGACTATAATATTAGATGTACTTAATTATTAATGTAATACTATTTTTAAATATGATTTCAACAGACAGAAATCTAAGTTTCTAAATTGAAGAATAATCGAGATTGCTCAATGAAGTCAGTGCAGGATAGGTCTAGTGGTATTTACTAGAATCTTACTGAAAATTCAGTTGTAGGAATATTTCCAGTATCAGCAAAAATTCCAGAATCGATTCTTTTGCACTTAATTTTCCTGACTACTGAAAACCATTCTCGTCGACCAAGTTAATCCTAGATCTTCCTTTCAAGGCTTTTTAAGTTCTGTTTGTACCTTTGAACATTTATTATGTATTTCTACAGTCAAATTATGTTCGAATACGTAAATCAGCTAAAGTTTATAAAGAACAGACCCAAGTTAAATAACGAAAACTACAATTGAACTAATACAGACAGTTAAAATGCCTATTATTGTTGTGTAGACCCAAAGGGTACCATCTGTATGTAGTCTTGCACGTCTGAAGGGTGGGTGGGAGGACCATCAGTTGTTATGTAGGTCTGAAAGGTGGGTGGGAGCAATATATTGCCATATAAGCCAAAGATACGACTAAAAATCTCTTTCAATTTCAGTGAAAATGTACTAGTGGTAATATCAGCCACCAACTAAAGATTGTTAATGTTTTTATCACGGGTTTCCATAGAAATATATACTCGATACGTAAAGAGTTTGATGCACGCTTACATAAATGACGAAAACTTAATCCAATTAGTAATTTAGTATTTTTAATGCTAATAAATGACGGTTTGACAGTCGTTATTGAAAGGACAAATAGTGTAATAATAATTATTATTTTAAACTGACGAACGTTTGAATATTAATATTTTTAATGCCAGTAAATGACGGTTTGACAGTCGTTATTGAAAGGACAAATAGTGTAATGATAATTATTATTTTAAACTGACGAACGTTTGAGTATTAATATTTTTAATGCTAGTAAATGACGGTTTGACAGTCGTTATTGAAAGGACAAATAGTGTAATGATAATTATTATTTTAAACTGACGAACGTTTAAATATTAATATTTTTAATGCCAGTAAATGACGGTTTGACAGTCGTTATTGAAAGGACAAATAGTGTAATAATAATTATTATTTTAAACTGACGAACGTTTGAATATTAATATTGTTAATGCTAGTAAATGACGGTTTGACAGTCGTTATTGAAAGGACAAATAGTGTAATAATACTTATTATTTTAAACTGACGAACGTTTGAGTATTAATATTTTTAATGCCAGTAAATGACGGTTTGACAGTCGTTATTGAAAGGACAAATAGTGTAATAATAATTATTATTTTAAACTGACGAACGTTTGAGTATTAATATTTTTAATGCTAGTAAATGACGGTTTGACAGTCGTTATTGAAAGGACAAATAGTGTAATAATAATTATTATTTT
Source organism: Stictocephala bisonia (assembly GCA_035578905.1). Classification (NCBI taxonomy): domain Eukaryota; kingdom Metazoa; phylum Arthropoda; class Insecta; order Hemiptera; family Membracidae; genus Stictocephala; species Stictocephala bisonia. Next base: position 146,567 of record JAQJVL010000698.1, on the reverse strand, counting down.
AAACTGACGAACGTTTGAGTATTAATATTTTTAATGCCAGTAAATGACGGTTTGACAGTCGTTATTGAAAGGACAAATAGTGTAATAATAATAATTATTTTAAACTGACGAACGTTTGAATATTAATATTTTTAATTCCAGTAAATGACGGTTTGACAGTCGTTATTGAAAGGACAAATAGTGTAATAATAATTATTATTTTAAACTGACGAACGTTTGAGTATTAATATTTTTAATGCCAGTAAATGACGGTTTGACAGTCGTTATTGAAAGGACAAATAGTGTAATAATAATTATTATTTTAAACTGACGAACGTTTGAGTATTAATATTTTTAATGCCAGTAAATGACGGTTTGACAGTCGTTATTGAAAGGACAAATAGTGTAATAATAATTATTATTTTAAACTGACGAACGTTTGAGTATTAATATTTTTAATGCTAGTAAATGACGGTTTGACAGTCGTTATTGAAAGGACAAATAGTGTAATGATAATTATTATTTTAAACTGACGAACGTTTGAGTAATAATATTTTTAATGCTAGTAAATGACGGTTTGACAGTCGTTATTGAAAGGACAAATAGTGTAATGATAATTATTATTTTAAACTGACGAACTTTTGAGTATTAATATTTTTAATGCCAGTAAATGACAGTTTGACAGTCGTTATTGAAAGGAAAAATAGTGTAATAAAAATTATTATTTTAAACTGACGAACGTTTGAATATTAATATTTTTAATGCCAGTAAATGACGGTTTGACAGTCGTTATTGAAAGGACAAATAGTGTAATAATAATTATTATTTTAAACTGACGAACGTTTGAGTATTAATATTTTTAATGCTAGTAAATACGGTTTGACAGTCGTTATTGAAAGGACAAATAGTGTAATAATAATTATTATTTTAAACTGACGAACGATTGAGTATTAATATTTTTAATGCCAGTAAATGACGGTTTGACAGTCGTTATTGAAAGGACAAATAGTGTAATAATAATTATTATTTTAAACTGACGAACGTTTGAATATTAATATTTTTAATGCCAGTAAATGACGGTTTGACAGTCGTTATTGAAAGGACAAATAGTGTAATAATAATTATTATTTTTAACTGACGAACGTTTGAATATTAATATTTTTAATGCCAGTAAATGACGGGTTGACAGTCGTTATTGAAAGGACAAATAGTGTAATAATAATTATTATTTTAAACTGACGAACGTTTGAGTATTAATATTTTTAATGCCAGTAAATGACGGTTTGACAGTCGTTATTGAAAGGACAAATAGTGTAATAATAATTATTATTTTAAACTGACGAACATTTGAATATTAATATTTTTAATGCTAATAAATGACGGTTTGACAGTCGTTATTGAAAGGACAAATAATGTAATAATAATTATTATTTTAAACTGACGACCGTTTGAGTATTACTATTTTTAATGCTAATAAATGACGGTTTGACAGTCGTTATTGAAAGGACAAATAGTGTAATAATAATTATTATTTTAAACTGACGAACGTTTGAGTATTAATATTTTTAATGCTAATAAATGACGGTTTGACAGTCATTATTAAAAGGACAAATAGTGTAATAATAATTATTATTTTAAACTGACGAACATTTGAATATTAATATTTTTAATGCCAGTAAATGACGGTTTGACAGTCGTTATTGAAAGGACAAATAGGGTAATAATAATTATTATTTTAAACTGACGAACGTTTGAGTATTAATATTTTTAATGGCAGTAAATGACGGTTTGACAGTAGTTATTTAAAGGGCAAATAGTGTAATAATAATTATTAGTTTAAACTGACGAACGTTTGAGTATTAATATTTTTAATGCCAGTAAATGACGGTTTGACAGTCGTTATTGAAAGGACAAATAGTGTAATAATAATTATTATTTTAAACTGACGAACGTTTGAGTATTAATATTTTTAATGGCAGTAAATGACGGTTTGACAGTCGTTATTGAAAGGACGAATAGTGTAATAATAATTATTATTTTAAACTGACGAACATTTGAGTATTAATATTTTTAATGCCAGTAAATGACGGTTTGACAGTCGTTATTGAAAGGACAAATAATGTAATAATAATTATTATTTTAAACTGACGAACGTTTGAGTATTAATATTTTTAATGCTAATAAATGACGGTTTGACAGTCGTTATTGAAAGGACAAATAGTGTAATAATAATTATTATTTTAAACTGACTAACGTTTGAGTATTAATATTTTTAATGCCAGTAAATGACGGTTTGACAGTCGTTATTGAAAGGACAAATAGTGTAATAATAATTATTATTTTAAACTGACGAACGTTTGAATATTAATATTTTTAATGCCAGTAAATGACGGTTTGACAGTCGTTATTGAAAGGACAAATAGTGTAATAATAATTATTATTTTTAACTGACGAACGTTTGAATATTAATATTTTTAATGCCAGTAAATGACGGGTTGACAGTCGTTATTGAAAGGACAAATAGTGTAATAATAATTATTATTTTAAACTGACGAACATTTGAATATTAATATTTTTAATGCTAATAAATGACGGTTTGACAGTCGTTATTGAAAGGACAAATAATGTAATAATAATTATTATTTTCAACTGACGACCGTTTGAGTATTAATATTTTTAATGCTAATAAATGACGGTTTGACAGTCGTTATTGAAAGGACAAATAGTGTAATAATAATTATTATTTTAAACTGACGAACGTTTGAGTATTAATATTTTTAATGCTAATAAATGACGGTTTGACAGTCGTTATTAAAAGAACAAATAGTGTAATAATAATTATTATTTTAAACTGACGAACATTTGAATATTAATATTTTTAATGCCAGTAAATGATGGTTTGACAGTCGTTATTGAAAGGACAAATAGGGTAATAATAATTATTATTTTAAACTGACGAACGTTTGAGTATTAATATTTTTAATGGCAGTAAATGACGGTTTGACAGTAGTTATTTAAAGGGCAAATAGTGTAATAATAATTATTAGTTTAAACTGACGAACGTTTGAGTATTAATATTTTTAATGCCAGTAAATGACGGTTTGACAGTCGTTATTGAAAGGACAAATAGTGTAATAATAATTATTATTTTAAACTGACGAACGTTTGAGTATTAATATTTTTAATGGCAGTAAATGACGGTTTGACAGTCGTTATTGAAAGGACGAATAGTGTAATAATAATTATTATTTGAAACTGACGAACATTTGAGTATTAATATTTTTAATGCCAGTAAATGACGGTTTGACAGTCGTTATTGAAAGGACAAATAATGTAATAATAATTATTATTTTAAACTGACGAACGTTTGAGTATTAATATTTTTAATGCTAATAAATGACGGTTTGACAGTCGTTATTGAAAGGACAAATAGTGTAAAAATAATTATAATTTTAAACTGACGAACGTTTGAGTATTAATATTTTTAATGCCAGTAAATGACGGTTTGACAGTCGTTATTGAAAGGACCATTAGTGTAATAATAATTATTATTTTAAACTGACGAACGTTTGAGTATTAATATTTTTAATGCTAGTAAATGACGGTTTGACAGTCGTTATTGAAAGGACAAATAGTGTAATGATAATTATTATTTTAAACTGACGAACGTTTGAATATTAATATTTTTAATGCCAGTAAATGACGGTTTGACAGTCGTTATTGAAAGGACAAATAGTGTAATAATAATTATTATTTTAAACTGACGAACGTTTGAGTATTATATTTTTAATGCCAGTAAATGACGGTTTGACAGTCGTTATTGAAAGGACAAATAGTGTAATAATAATTATTATTTTAAACTGACGAACGTTTGAGAATTAATATTTTTAATGCTAGTAAATGACGGTTTGACAGTCGTTATTGAAAGGACAAATAGTGTAATAATACTTATTATTTTAAACTGACGAACGTTTGAATATTAATATTTTTAATGCTAGTAAATGACGGTTTGACAGTCGTTATTGAAAGGACAAATAGTGTAATAATAATTATTATTTTAAACTGACGAACGTTTGAATATTAATATTTTTAATGGCAGTAAAAGACGGTTTGACAGTCGTTATTGAAAGGACAAATAGTGTAATAATAATTATTATTTTAAACTGACGAACGTTTGAGTATTCATATTTTTAATGCCAGTAAATGACGGTTTGACAGTCGTTATTGAAAGGACAAATAGTGTAATAATACTTATTATTTTAAACTGACGAACGTTTGAGTATTAATATTTTTAATGGCAGTAAATGACGGTTTGACAGTCGTTATTGAAAGGACCATTAGTGTAATAATAATTATTATTTTAAACTGACGAACGTTTGAGTATTAATATTTTTAATGCTAAAAAATGACGGTTTGACAGTCGTTATTGAAAGGACAAATAGTGTAATAATACTTATTATTTTAAACTGACGAACGTTTGAATATTAATATTTTTAATGCTAATAAATGACGGTTTGACAGTCGTTATTGAAAGGACAAATAATGTAATAATAATTATTATTTTAAACTGACGAACGTTTGAGTATTAATATTTTTAATGCTAGTAAATGACGGTTTGACAGTCGTTATTGAAAGGACAAATAGTGTAATAATAATTATTATTTTAAACTGACGATCGTTTAAGTATTAATATTTTTAATGCTAGTAAATGACGGTTTGACAGTCGTTATTGAAAGGACAAATAGTGTAATAATACTTATTATTTTAAACTGACGAACGTTTGAGTATTAATATTTTTAATGCCAGTAAATGACGGTTTGACAGTCGTTATTGAAAGGACAAATAGTGTAATAATAATTATTATTTTAAACTGATGAACGTTTGAATATTAATATTTTTAATGGCAGTAAATGACGGTTTGACAGTCGTTATTGAAAGGACAAATAGTGTAATAATAATTATTATTTTAAACTGACGAACGTTTAAGTATTAATATTTTTAATGCTAATAAATGACGGTTTGACAGTCGTTATTGAAAGGACAAATAGTGTAATAATACTTATTATTTTAAACTGATGAACGTTTGAGTATTAATATTTTTAATGGCAGTAAATGACGGTTTGACAGTCGTTATTGAAAGGACAAATAGTGTAATGATAATTATTATTTTAAACTGACGAACGTTTGAGTATTAATATTTTTAATGCTAGTAAATGACGGTTTGACAGTCGTTATTGAAAGGACAAATAGTGTAATGATAATTATTATTTTAAACTGACGAACGTTTAAATATTAATATTTTTAATGCCAGTAAATGACGGTTTGACAGTCGTTATTGAAAGGACAAATAGTGTAATAATAATTATTATTTTAAACTGACGAACGTTTGAATATTAATATTGTTAATGCTAGTAAATGACGGTTTGACAGTCGTTATTGAAAGGACAATTAGTGTAATAATAATTATTATTTTAAACTGACGAACGTTTGAGTATTAATATTTTTAATGGCAGTAAATGACGGTTTGACAGTCGTTATTGAAAGGACAAATAGTGTAATAATAATTATTATTTTAAACTGACGAACGTTTGAATATTAATATTTTTAATGCCAGTAAATGACGGTTTGACAGTCGTTATTGAAAGGACAAATAGTGTAATAATAATTATTATTTTAAACTGACAAACGTTTGAATATTAATATTTTTAATGCCAGTAAATGACGGTTTGACAGTCGTTATTGAAAGGACAATTAGTGTAATAATAATTATTATTTTAAACTGACGAACGTTTGAGTATTAATATTTTTAATGGCAGTAAATGACGGTTTGACAGTCGTTATTGAAAGGACAAATAGTGTAATAATAATTATTATTTTAAACTGACGAACGTTTGAATATTAATATTTTTAATGCCAGTAAATGGCGGTTTGACAGTCGTTATTGAAAGGACAAATAGTGTAATAATAATTATTATTTTAAACTGACGAACGTTTGAGTATTAATATTTTTAATGCCAGTAAATGACGGTTTGACAGTCGTTATTGAAAGGACAAATAGTGTAATAATAATTATTATTTTAAACTGACGAACGTTTGAGTATTAATATTTTTAATGCCAGTAAATGACGGTTTGACAGTCGTTATTGAAAGGACAAATAGTGTAATAATAATTATTATTTTAAACTGACGAACGTTTGAGTATTAATATTTTTAATGGCAGTAAATGACGGTTTGACAGTCGTTATTGAAAGGACAAATAGTGTAATAATAATTATTATTTTAAACTGACGAACGTTTGAGTATTAATATTTTTAATTCCAGTAAATGACGGTTTGACAGTCGTTATTGAAAGGACAAATAGTGTAATAATAATTATTATTTTAAACTGACGAACGTTTGAGTATTAATATTTTTAATGCCAGTAAATGACGGTTTGACAGTCGTTATTGAAAGGACAAATAGTGTAATAATAATTATTATTTTAAACTGACGAACGTTTGAGTATTAATATTTTTAATGCCAGTAAATGACGGTTTGACAGTCGTTATTGAAAGGACAAATAGTGTAATAATAATTATTATTTTAAACTGACGAACGTTTAAGTATTAATATTTTTAATGCTAGTAAATGACGGTTTGACAGTCGTTATTGAAAGGACAAATAGTGTAATAATAATTATTATTTTAAACTGACGAACGTTTGAGTATTAATATTTTTAATGCTAGTAAATGACGGTTTGACAGTCGTTATTGAAAGGACAAATAGTGTAATGATAATTATTATTTTAAACTGACGAACTTTTGAGTATTAATATTTTTAATGCCAGTAAATGACAGTTTGACAGTCGTTATTAAAAGGCAAATAGTGTAATAATAATTATTATTTTAAACTGACGAACGTTTGAATATTAATATTTTTAATGCCAGTAAATGACGGTTTGACAGTCGTTATTGAAAGGACAAATAGTGTAATAATAATTATTATTTTAAACTGACGAACGTTTCAGTATTAATATTTTTAATGCTAGTAAATACGGTTTGACAGTCGTTATTGAAAGGACAAATAGTGTAATAATAATTATTATTTTAAACTGACGAACGTTTGAGTATTAATATTTTTAATGCTAGTAAATGACGGTTTGACAGTCGTTATTGAAAGGACAAATAGTGTAATAATAATAATTATTTTAAACTGACGAACGTTTGAGTATTAATATTTTTAATAGCAGTAAATGACGGTTTGACAGTCGTTATTGAAAGGACAAATAGTGTAATAATAATTATTATTTTAAACTGACGAACGTTTGAATATTAATATTTTTAATGCCAGTAAATGACGGTTTGTCAGTCGTTATTGAAAGGACAAATAGTGTAATAATAATTATTATTTTAAACTGACGAACGTTTGAATATTAATATTTTTAATGCCAGTAAATGACGGGTTGACAGTCGTTATTGAAAGGACAAATAGTGTAATAATAATTATTATTTTAAACTGACGAACGTTTGAGTATTAATATTTTTAATGCCAGTAAATGACGGTTTGACAGTCATTATTGAAAGGACAAATAGTGTAATAATAATTATTATTTTAAACTGATGAACATTTGAATATTAATATTTTTAATGCTAATAAATGACGGTTTGACAGTCGTTATTGAAAGGACGAATAATGTAATAATAATTATTATTTTAAACTGACGAACGTTTGAGTATTAATATTTTTAATGCTAATAAATGACGGTTTGACAGTCGTTATTGAAAGGACAAATAATGTAATAATAATTATTATTTTAAACTGACAACCGTTTTAGTATTAATATTTTTAATGCTAATAAATGACAGTTTGACAGTCGTTATTGAAAGGACAAATAGTGTAATAATAATTATTATTTTAAACTGACGAACATTTGAATATTAATAATTTTTAATGCTAATAAATGACGGTTTGACAGTCGTTATTGAAAGGACAAATAGTGTAATAATAATTATTATTTTAAACTGACGAACGTTTGAGTATTAATATTTTTAATGCTAATAAATGACGGTTTGACAGTCGTTATTGAAAGGACAAATAATGTAATAATAATTATTATTTTAAACTGACAACCGTTTTAGTATTAATATTTTTAATGCTAATAAATGACAGTTTGACAGTCGTTATTGAAAGGACAAATAGTGTAATAATAATTATTATTTTAAACTGACGAACATTTGAATATTAATAATTTTTAATGCTAATAAATGACGGTTTGACAGTCGTTATTGAAAGGACAAATAATGTAATAATAATTATTATTTTCAACTGACGACCGTTTGAGTATTAATATTTTTAATGCTAATAAATGACGGTTTGACAGTCGTTATTGAACGGACAAATAGTGTAATAATAATTATTATTTTAAACTGACGAACGTTTGAGTATTAATATTTTTAATGCTAATAAATGACGGTTTGACAGTCGTTATTGAAAGGACAAATAGTGTAATAATAATTATTATTTTAAACTGACGAACATTTGAATATTAATATTTTTAATGCCAGTAAATGACGGTTTGACAGTCGTTATTGAAAGGACAAATAGGGTAATAATAATTATTATTTTAAACTGACGAACGTTTGAATATTAATATTTTTAATGGCAGTAAATGACGGTTTGACAGTAGTTATTTAAAGGGCAAATAGTGTAATAATAATTATTAGTTTAAACTGACGAACGTTTGAGTATTAATATTTTTAATGCCAGTAAATGACGGTTTGACAGTCGTTATTGAAAGGACAAATAGTGTAATAATAATTATTATTTTAAACTGACGAACGTTTGAGTATTAATATTTTTAATGGCAGTAAATGACGGTTTGACAGTCGTTATTGAAAGGACGAATAGTGTAATAATAATTATTATTTTAAACTGACGAACATTTGAGTATTAATATTTATAATGCCAGTAAATGACGGTTTGACAGTCGTTATTGAAAGGACAAATAATGTAATAATAATTATTATTTTAAACTGACGAACGTTTGAGTATTAATATTTTTAATGCTAATAAATGACGGTTTGACAGTCGTTATTGAAAGGACAAATAGTGTAAAAATAATTATTATTTTAAACTGACGAACGTTTGAGTATTAATATTTTTAATGCCAGTAAATGGCGGTTTGACAGTCGTTATTGAAAGGACCATTAGTGTAATAATAATTATTATTTTAAACTGACGAACGTTTGAGTATTAATATTTTTAATGCTAGTAAATGACGGTTTGACAGTCGTTATTGAAAGGACAAATAGTGTAATGATAATTATTATTTTAAACTGACGAACGTTTGAATATTAATATTTTTAATGCCAGTAAATGACAGTTTGACAGTCGTTATTGAAAGGACAAATAGTGTAATAATAATTATTATTTTAAACTGACGAACGTTTGAGTATTATATTTTTAATGCCAGTAAATGACGGTTAGACAGTCGTTATTGAAAGGACAAATAGTGTAATAATAATTATTATTTTAAACTGACGAACGTTTGAGTATTAATATTTTTAATGCTAGTAAATGACGGTTTGACAGTCGTTATTGAAAGGACAAATAGTGTAATAATACTTATTATTTTAAACTGACGAACGTTTGAATATTAATATTTTTAATGCTAGTAAATGACGGTTTGACAGTCGTTATTGAAAGGACAAATAGTGTAATAATAATTATTATTTTAAACTGACGAACGTTTGAATATTAATATTTTTAATGGCAGTAAATGACGGTTTGACAGTCGTTATTGAAAGGACAAATAGTGTAATAATAATTATTATTTTAAACTGACGAACGTTTGAGTATTAATATTTTTAATGGCAGTAAATGACGGTTTGACAGTCGTTATTGAAAGGACAAATAGTGTAATAATAATTATTATTTTAAACTGACGAACGTTTGAATATTAATATTTTTAATGCTCGTAAATGACGGTTTGACAGTCGTTATTGAAAGGACAAATAGTGTAATAATAATTATTATTTTAAACTGACGAACGTTTGAGTATTAATATTTTTAATGCTAGTAAATGACGGTTTGACAGTCGTTATTGAAAGGACAAATAGTGTAATAATACTTATTATTTTAAACTGACGAACGTTTGAATATTAATATTTTTAATGCTAATAAATGACGGTTTGACAGTCGTTATTGAAAGGACAAATAATGTAATAATAATTATTATTTTAAACTGACGAACGTTTGAGTATTAATATTTTTAATGCTAGTAAATGACGGTTTGACAGTCGTTATTGAAAGGACAAATAGTGTAATAATAATTATTATTTTAAACTGACGAACGTTTGAGTATTAATATTTTTAATGCTAGTAAATGACGGTTTGACAGTCGTTATTGAAAGGACAAATAGTGTAATAATACTTATTATTTTAAACTGACGAACGTTTGAGTATTAATATTTTTAATGGCAGTAAATGACGGTTTGACAGTCGTTATTGAAAGGACAAATAGTGTAATAATAATTATTATTTTAAACTGATGGACGTTTGAATATTAATATTTTTAATGGCAGTAAATGACGGTTTGACAGTCGTTATTGAAAGGACAAATAGTGTAATAATAATTATTATTTTAAACTGACGAACGTTTGAGTATTAATATTTTTAATGCTAATAAATGACAGTTTGACAGTCGTTATTGAAAGGACAAATAGTGTAATAATAATTATTATTTTAAACTGACGAACGTTTGAGTATTAATATTTAATGGCAGTAAATGACGGTTTGACAGTCGTTATTGAAAGGACAAATAGTGTAATAATAATTATTATTTTAAACTGACGAACGTTTGAGTATTAATATTTTTAATGCTAGTAAATGACGGTTTGACAGTCGTTATTGAAAGGACAAATAGTGTAATAATAATTATTATTTTAAACTGACGAACGTTTGAGTATCAATATTTTTAATGCTAATAAATGACGGTTTGACAGTCGTTATTGAAAGGACAAATAGTGTAATAATACTTATTATTTTAAACTGACGAACGTTTGAGTATTAATATTTTTAATGGCAGTAAATGACGGTTTGACAGTCGTTATTGAAAGGACAAATAGTGTAATAATAATTATTATTTTAAACTGATGAACGTTTGAATATTAATATTTTTATTTTGGTTTGTCGTGTTTAATCATGAACAAGTTTTTCGAGGAAAATTTCGTCGTTAATCGGAACAAGAAAATCAATTTAGGTGTTGATATAAACCAGTCAGTTTGTGTGAAAGAAATTTTATACAGCAAAAATGTAATGTAACGCTAATGAAATGTATTGACAACGTAAGCCGCTGGAGACATACAGTGACATGCGACACGAAGGTAAAATTAATTAACACCAAGAAATTATTTAAACTAAAATACACGCGAAACGGTGTAGTTAGGCTATTAATGGGGTGGTTACAGCGATAATTGTATCTAAATAGAAATAACAATTTTATTCCTTCAAAACTTTGCACAAAAATTATACTACAATTGTATAGAATTAATGCCCATCATTAATCCAGTACATGATGGCCAGCACAGTTGGGCAATGTAAGTAAAATGTTTTAATCAAACCTTATCAATTGTCACTCATATACTGGGTGGTCACTGCAGCGTGTGTCATTTCATACTTAATTAGACAGATAAATAATTTAAAAATTGGTGATACTAGTGAAATAAGAGTTTACCATATGTACAGCTCTTTTTATACATAGTAGACAAAAGAATAAAAACATACGAATCTTTACAATTAAATTAATGCAAAATTTCTTAAGCTAACTTATGAAGTCAAATAAGTAATCAATATCACATTTTGAGAAATGCCAGTTTATTTTTTAATTTTGGATAAAAATATATTTAATTTGTCACTCATTTTTATTCCTAGAGGAAGTTGATTATATAATTTTGAACCTAGGTAAATGGAGATGTTTTTTTTAAAATATTTTTTATCTATGGTTTAACAAACAATTGTAAGGTGCTTCTAGTGCCTTGATATATTCTATTAGTTGCAATATTACCACTTCTCATATAAAATAATTGTATTACCTTAAAGAGAAAAAGATGGAGCATCGGCAGTATACTGAGTTGACATAAAATAGGAAATACATGATCACGCTTTCGCTTAAATTTGATGTCTTGCAAAAAGGTTTTGGGTTACTATTATTGGATTCATAGTGACGCTATCTGCTCCCCCTCTCCCAAATCCAATCCGTACAAAAGGCGGGAATGAATAAAATTTAAATACAACATTCGTAACGTTTCTGTGTTTATTAAAGAACTCAAATAGTAAAATTTCCTTACATTTCTCTAAATTTCGGTATGGAGCTTTGAGCAATGAGGTTGATATGTTTACGTCAAACATCTACAACTTCAAGCGTTTTGTCATTTACTATAGAAACAAATGAACTGCCCCAGCCAATGCATTCGCTGTCGACGCGTGCAGTGTTAATATCTAACGGTGATTCGTTTGAAATGAGTGCTAGCTCGTACATCTGTTTGAACTGGCGTACTATTTGATCGGCTTCTTAACTAAAAAACTAATTCCACTGAACGGGACCCATACGAGTAGGCAATCTTAAGTTTCTTTAGTCATTACTACAAGTTGTCCCTTCTGTTTACGCTCGCCTTGTATTAGCGGGCCTGTACCACTACCTATTATACGACTTAAAACGAATTCTCTCGGTCGTAACAAGCGTAACTGTAGCGAGCGAAGTGAAAGCGCGCGTGATCGGGCGGCAATAGTCCACTTCATGACAGGATCCACGGGTGGGCTGGCGGTCAGTGGCTGTAGGACGACGCACGAGCGTGCTCTGATAACGGATACACGGGTCGTCACTCGCTGTGGTTGGCTCGCTGTCACTGGCTGTAGGGACAACGCACAAGCGTGCTTTAGGTGAGAGGGTGGGTCACTACCACCGCAAGTGTGTGGGTGGGTGGGAGGGCCACTACCACCGCACGTGTATGGGTGAATAGGGTGAGTGTACACCTGTACCGGCTAAACAAATTGAAATGGAATAGTTCTTCCAACTGTAACACTTCGCTTCGTACCCCAAAGAATTGAAAGAACATTTTGTGAGCCCTGCTCTCGGGTCTGGTAGTAGTCGGTTTCTTGAGTTGAGTTCTAGATTTAAACATTTTCAAATTATTCTTAGTCTACATTTAGAGGCAGGGTGGCTCAAAAAGTAAATAATATTTGTGTTTTAATGTTTGGCATAGCTGTTGGTATTAAAAAGGTTGACGGAAACAATTTTTTACTTTGAAAGTGGGATTAGATAAAAAAATTGTAACGACATTTGTTATATTGCACATAAAATTAAGGATATATAAAAATATATTTTTTATATTTAAAGAGTTTACAATAATTTGTTTATGTTTTCAAGTGGCAGATGAAAAACTAAGGAAACGGAAATTTGTAGTTCCAGTTCTTTAACGTCGCTTGATTAGATAAATCAGTCAAACGACTTATACCACCGCACAATGAATAGATGTATTCAATGTACAAAGGTTTGTGTTTATTCAATCATTGCTGGAGTTTAAAACATTCCTTGTATGCGTGTGTGTAGACTTACTGTATTTTAATTTTATTTTTCAGTATGGTGTAATTTTTTCGTCTTGTTGATCCGTCACGAGGTTCTGGTGACAGTAGCAGGAGGTAGGGGTTGGGATGAAATACTGTGTTTTCCGTTCACACCCTACCCCACCACGTGGTCGTTGTCTGTGAGCGTCGAGACGCACCAGCGGTGGTGGGGTTGGGGTGGGGTATCGACGACCAGGAGTGTAGGTGGCGCCACTGTCGGAGGCTGCCTCAACTACTTTGCCTAGCAACAAGCGGTGACGTCACCAACTAGGTCAACTCAGCTGATTACCCTAGATACCCAAAGCAGGTCCTGACACGCACTTCCTTAAGCAACAAAGACAAAGCATAGTCCTTAAAAGATCAGCCTGTTCAGTCTGGTCTTTGCCAGAGTCCAGGTAAGCTGTCAAAACAATGTGATTGTATCGAACCCAAACGTAAGTTTACTCCTGCAGTCATTACCAAGCCTCCCTTGGGAATAGCTCGGTCCAAAACAAACGCTTCAAATAAAACGGTTAATCTGAAATAATTAAGCTATGCTTAACTTTTCTTACCAATTGATTAATTGAAGAACAATATCTTAAAACTTGAACCACTTTTCGACTATGTCACGTCGACTAGATAATCGGCAATAGCACGAAAATAACACAGGTTCAGTAAAAATTGGAAATACCCATTGTTAGGATGGAGCTTTTGATTTATGGCGTCAGTACTTACACTAGATTTGGTAGTATATGCCTAAGCAAACAATAGACAAAATAAGCTTGACACATCATATATCTATATATTTAATTTCGGTTGCGTCAAAATTTCAAGCGTTACACTCCACCTACGGCCTTTGGAAATGGCTCATTTTAAAGCTCTGTTATTGTAGATAGCGGGAAAAATGAAAGTTTTCCAATTCATCTTTAAGCTCCACCCCATTGGCCTTCAAAGTTCCCATGTTTCAAAGTTCCATTTCAAGCGTTACACTCCACCTACGGCCTTTGGAAATGGCTCATTTTAAAGCTCTGTTATTGTAGATAGCGGGAAAAATGAAAGTTTTCCAATTCATCTTTAAGCTCCACCCCATTGGCCTTCAAAGTTCCCATGTTAATCTTATGTCAAGAGGGTTTGTAACTTTTGTTTTGATTTATTGTGTCCAGCTGTCAATAAGACAAATTAAATATTCCAGCTGTTAATGTTTTATACTCTAATTCACAAGTCCAAACCTTTAAGAAGCTGGTGTTCACCTGAACAAAAATAGTGTTTACACATGGGCAACTTTGCATTTAGTAGAGAACAATCCCCAGACGGAATTAAATTTATTGAATGATAGTTTATTAAAAATACAGTCGACCAAAACAACGATATAGACAATCCTTACACAACAGCATCATTTTAATTTTATTAATATAGGGCTTTTGCCCCAACAAGTTGAGTAAATATTTGTTGAACATTTTAAATGTTTTTTGTTGTTTTTTTTAGTTACTTTCTTGTTCATATTTTTAAATAAATGTTAACTGTTAACAAGGCTTCAACCGCTTATCATACTGAGTCAGCTGTTCTGTGTTATCAAGTAGATGCTTATATTTAAGTGCTTACAAGCTTGCAAACGTAAGCATCTATTCAACGGGACGTCATTGAATTGAGACTTAAAGTTTTGTGACATTGCTGTTCATTTGGTATGAAAAATGAACTATAACTTAATTATTTGTGATCAACTGTTTTATTTATCGCATTTGTATATTGGACTGAGTTTTATAAGAATTAAAGGGAGGCTTGGTGCTGCAGGAGTGCAAGTGGGCCGACGCACTGTTTAGAGAGGCAATGACAACTTTGACAGCAGATCTAACCTAACCTCCTCAGCCTACCTGTACTCTGTGCAGTGTGCATCTTATACTGGCAACAATAATTCTTTCCAACGCCAAATATCTACTCGTATATTAAATTGATTATTTACATATTCAAATCTTATGTTTTCCATTGGTATTTTATCATGATGAAGACAAGGTTCGTCGTAGTAATGAATATAAACAGTAAACAGTTACCCTGCATTAGATCTAGTTCTCAGTTCTAGACGGACTGCGAGTTGTTGGTCTTTGACGGGCGATCTGTGCTTGTGGGTGACCGTAGTATGATGTTGATACACAGGTGACTGTGCCAGTGAAAGGCGGAGCTTGACCTTTTTTGATTGGCCTGCTTCCGGTAATAACGGAGCGGAAGTCCTTTTCGTATGTCCTCCTGGACGACACACTTGATAGTTCTGCACCGAGCCTATCGAGAAATATTATACAGTCATAATGTCTAACCACGTTAAAAATGCGTGTGAGAAAACACACTGTATTGCCTGTAAGGTTGAACTTGTTTGGTTTTAATGCAAACATATGGTAAATGATTTAGACACAGCAATGTTTATTGTTTACTCCACGATGTTGTTCAAATAATTTTAAAAAAGGACTGCGATTTGTGATTACAATAGATATTGTATTTAGTTAGTGTAATTTATTTTATTTACATTTTAATATGAGTTTTGTTTAGTATGAATACATTTTATTTAGTGTACTTTATTTTATTTACTTTTTTATTTATATTTGTCTTCTTAAATATAATCAAAATGAATATGACGAGGTTTAAAAGGTCATAAATAAATATACATTTTATAAAGAAGAAATTAATTTGCAAATTGTCTATAATATATATAGACTATAATATAATATATATATATATCTTATATTATATATATAATATATATATAATATATATAATAGTATTTTATATATATATATAATAGTATAAAAACTATTATATATATAAACTATATATATATATAATAGTTTATTTTTTAATTTAACTACTAACATTTCTTAAAAACTGAGGTTATTCATAATACAGCAAGTAATACAGTACAAGTAAACGTCACACAACACAAATTTATAACAATATAAGCACAAAATGCACAAATATATTACGATACAAGTACAAAATGCACGAATATTATGATGATCGATTTCGGTGAACCACGCTCACCTTCCTCAGACCTGAGGGATTCACAAAAGAATGTGACGTTCTGTGACGTTTACTTGTACTGAATATGTACCAACACGTATTTTGCTAATTAAAAAAACTATTAGCAAGTAATACTAATTTTAATTCATTGGTTTACCCACTAGGCTGGCCAGTACCTGACGTAAACATACGTTTACAATCTTACTTTTACTGGTAAACAAACAGATCCAACCTTACAGGCAATCCAGAGTACTTTCACACATGCATTCTTAACGCAGTCAGACAGTAATATTGAGTGAAAATAGTTTTGTCTTGTCTGAATTACGTAAAAATGTATCATATTTGGGATTTAAGGTTCTCACCTGAAGAGTTTAGACTTACCTGATCATGATATGTTCCTCAATGAATACAGTTTTAATCACGTTGTTATAATGAGTTAGACGTCACATCGAGTTACTTATCTAACACTTTTTAGAAAAAACAACAATTTAGTGTTTTTAAGTATTTAAATTCCTGTAAATAGAACAAAGTTTGTGTAGTGAATGAAATATGTTCCTTGTCACACTTCGAGTTAATCCGAGTATAATCTTACTGTAAATTAAGTGGTACTAAGTAAACAAATTGAGATTATTTTTATTATCATTCAGATTTGAGGTTCTGACAAATCTTTTAAGGCAAATATGAATGATTCCTTGGATGTAGGATGATAATGGATGACCTGAGTAGTCCTGTTATTAACTGAGTTCTACTTGGCTGAGAAAGGGCCCGAGAAAGGACTGTTGAGCCTGGGCAACTAAGGGGCCGTCCTTAAATTACGTAACGCTAAAATCGGACTTTTTAGACCCCCTGGTGTAACGGGCTTATAACGGTAACCCCCCTCAATAATTACGTAACGCTGTCACCAGCCCCCCAATTTTTGTCGTCTACTTTCATGCAGATTATGATTTATGATAGTCATTGTTTTGATATTGTTTCGTTTGTTTTCTACTGGGGGAAAATATATTAATAGCTTTAAAAAATCTTTTGTTTTTGGGAAAAACGGTAACATTTTGTAAATTAATTCAAACAAATTGCTAAGGTTTAATAGTTACGAAACGCTGCCGAAAAGCCGTTACGTAATTTAGGGTCGGCCCCTAAAGAAAACTAAGGAACCCACAGCTTTACGTGAAATCCGAACCACGTAGTATTGGTCTGATTATCAGCTAATTGACAAGCCTTACACTCAGTTATCTTCCCTACACAACATGCGGACTCTGACTACTACCCAACATGGACACTCCAGTCCAGACTTCTCTAGTAGTGTCCACGCCGATGGCATACTTACAACATGGGTAGGACGGAGGATAGAACCTACAATCTCCACAACACGATTAGAGATTGTAGGTTAGATTGTACTATATCAATTAATTATGGACGGCTACTTATATAAATTAAAAAATGCATTTATGATGCTATTTATCTAGTGTACTGTAAAAACTATTCATAGACGTTCAACATTTACAGTATTTTCATAAATATGTCCCTTAGTCCGTGGGAAGTCTGGTTGCCAAGATAATTCTTTGCGCATCAACACCTGTTTGTTCATCTACGCAAGAGTAGTGTAGTGGCGTTACTCCAATTGTTGTTTTAATGTCTGGTGAAAGCAGTTCGACCTTCCTCGTTCATGAGGAATTATCTGTGTTGAGTCGCTTGCAAATGATCAGTCACGTGATTTCCCATTGCGTTCTTTACAAGGGAGAAAAGAACGTAATGGAGACAATGTATATTGCCAATCTTGAAATACTTTATCACTAAAATTAAAGTTTGTAACTAAACAAATTGAAATAATCAGCTTGGCGCAATGAGAAATTCAACACAAAAATACAACATTTTGCCGAATATTTAAAAATGCATAAGATTAGACTAGATGAAGATAAATTTGCTTATTTATAGGGATATTCGGTTATTGAAATTCTTTTTCCGCAACTGTGTAATTGAGAGGTTTTTCCTCTTAACTGACTATTTAGACGATATTGTGGAATGTTTAATTAAAGCATTAAATTTAAAAATTTATTTTTCTTAGATTAGCATATTTCAGAATCGTATATATCTAAAAAAAAACTGTTAGGAGTACAACATGTAAGGTTTAAAATTGATAGGCAATTTAGTCATCTTTAACTTTTAGTCTAAATATATTTCCCTAGGTGCACTGTTTTCAAAATATAAGTGAAACCCCAAAAATCTTTATCTTCTTTGTGCCACCTTTCAAAGCTCACCTCCTACGGGTGTGGACTCTTGTATGTTTGCCTTTTAACTAGCCCAAACAAAGTTATGAAGTTAATTGTCTGTTTTTTATCATTCTGTCTAGAATCGTTCCTTGACTAGACTTGGTCCTTTCACACACGCTTGGTGGAGTAGACCTGTAAATTATGGGTATGGATATCTCAACAGATATTCACTATAAATGATTGTTAATGTGGTTTTATATGTACAGGAGGGGCGGCAGTGGTATGTCTGCGGACAGCCTGGTGCCGGTGGACAGAGGGGTGTTGAGCAGCAGTTCGCCCCCTCTGCCCGGAGCACCGGGGGTCGTGCCCACCTACCCTGAGCGCTGCAAGACCATTGACTACCACTATGATCTTGTTCCTGCAGTCATTTGTGCCATGTATCTTGTCTTTGGCATTGTTTACAGCCTCTTTGGTAAGTACATTTACAAGAATTGTTAAAACTAAAATTTATTGTTAATCGCATCATACAAATTATGGTATCCTACGTCGTATTTGTGAAATTAAATCACTTTTATTCAAGTAATGTTAGTAGTATGTGTCAACCTTTTTCTGGGGATTAGATAAGTTTGAGTTCTGAAAACATTACAAATGAATTGTTACTTTAAATTTGAAGGAAAGTGAACTTTTGCATTAGACTAAAAATTTATTGAATTTTCCCTGGAATTTACGTTTAGTTTAAGATTGCAGGTACCACAATCAATCAATTTTTGAACACAAATCAATTAAAAATTTGGTAAAACGGCACCATATTAAATCAGTCATACCAATTAAAACTAAACAAGATTATAAATTAGGATGATAAGTTAAATTAAAAAATAAAAATGCAACTAAATTAATGTTGAATGGAGTACTTCTTTCATTTAGTTCTTGAAAAAGGTAACAACTTCAACATAAGGGACATAGCCACTGTGTAACCAGTAAGATATAGGGGAGTGGGCAGCTCCCTCTCCTATAAGAAAACATTCTTTAATACAATAAGTAATAATTTTATTTACTTGTAAGAGCATTCCAAAACCAGTCATAAGATTAATAATAATGGTATGTCTAAAAATTAACATAATTTTTTTGGTCTGTTCAAAGTATATTGAAGATTACTGAAAAAATGTGTTGGAAAGTTTCTCAGCAAACCCAAGAAAATCAATATTAATATAAAGACAAATATTAGTATTGATTTGTCTGTAAATTAATGATAATGTTACTAATTTTTATTATATAACCAGATTTGAAATGTTCAACCTATACCTACGGCCTGTCTCCCCAATGTGATCCTGGGTACATCTTTGGATACAGTCTATGGTGAAACATATAGGATTCGACCAAGAGATTGCCATCTCAACGTTTTAGCTGTAGTGAAAGATTGGAAACAATTCTCAACCTTTTCACATGATGTGTAATAAAATAGCTTACTAACCCTAAAGGGTGGTGGCTTTGATGTTGTAGTTTGTGTTTGTTCATTACATATGTTACTAGGCTGGTACTTGTGTTTAATAATAATAATTATTCTTTAATGCAATTAAACAATTTTTACAAATAATTGCATGACATGCTTCAACAATATTTCTATATAAAAAGTATAAATGTAACAACGTAAATAATTAATAACTATACAAATAAACAGTAACAGTAATTAAGCTAGAATAGTAAACTATTTTTAACACCACTTAAATTATGGCTGTTGACATCAGAACTGGTTTTATTTATTTTTCCCTTACTATATCTTTCAAATATTTTCATCCCAGTGACCCATCATGAAATCGTCTATGGAGTAAAACGTCTTTGATACCAAGATGTGTGTTAATCAAGCGTTGAATTGTGTGGGGTCATTTAATGTTTCTGGAAGCCCTATAAATATCGTGATGCCAACTCGTGACAGTATGTGTTCAAACACTGTTGTTTAGTGTTGTTCAGATTGAAAGTTGTCCCTGCATATTGTCTCGTATTGGTGGACATTCCTGCCTTGCACCAACTCATGTTTGTGTCAACAAATCAGAGCGACTTCAAGAATATAGAGGCAGGGCATAATCATTAAATTGAGTTTACAGATAGCCCAAAGAGGGTCACTCCTAGTTGAGGTTATGGCTCAGTGGACTATAATTAATATTTTTTGTAAGGTAAAAACGATGTATCTTTATCATCACTGTAAGGGCATTGGTGGCCATAATCATCACCTTATATACAAGGCCTCTTGCTAGCTTAGTGGCTTAGTGGTTAGCACATTTGCTTCAAATGTAGGTGGTTGCGGGTTCAAATCCCTAGAGGTCCACTTAAATTTCCCGTAGGGGGTTGTGCCATTGTCCCTCAACATTTGAATAACACGTTCAAAATGCCACTGGCGTAGAAAGTAAAAAAAGGGTAACTAGTTCAGGTGCAACAAAGGAAGAGCACCTAGTTCAGCTAGTTCACTTCTTAACAGTCTTTTTATAACTAACAAAATTTACTGAAAGCAGGGCTAAAGAAAACTAAGAAATCCTACTAATATTTTTTCATCAAACATCTCTTCTCTACTAATGCCAATGGTATACAAAGCATCAATGAATTTAGTTCTAGATTTCATGCAACTGTTGCTAGGAGTAGCAAAGATCCTCCCTCACTAACAAACACACACGTGTTTCTCTCCCCCCTCTCTTCCTCACTACCCCCGCCTGCCCCGACTTACAAATTGTACAATGATACACAACTCCCCCATTTATAGTAAACTCTAGCTTCTCGTTTGTTTATATGAATTTATATTTACAAACGTTTTCACATAATGTTTTTGGTCCTTCATATTCTTATTACACCAGGCACGTAGTCAATATTGGGATAGCTTTTATACAAATCGAAAAAGCATTTTCTACAACTGATTCATTTTATATTTTAGATATTATTTAGAAATAGAAATAACTATTTTAAAACTGTTAATTTATTTAAGTCAAACACAATTGCCATTCTAAATCACCACATTATTAATTATTTGTTTATAATCCTTACATTATTACAGGTTATAGCTTTTCTAAGAATGGTAAAATACATTTTGCTCTTTTCATTGTTAACTAATTTAATATTACTTATATTTTAATGTATTTTCTGTTTGTGTCTCTGGTCTATGCATAGGCTGTTCACACTTGTAGGCTAATTTCCTCAATATTTGTCATGTTTTAATTTTAGAAATTGTGTAGTTATCGTAATTTATTTATTTCATATTTATTGGTAAAAAAGGAGAGATGAGCAGCATGAAAAAATGATACACTGGATACTGACACACACATAACACAGTTATTAAAATATTTTGGGGTAACTGGCCCTTTCTTCTGCCATGAGGCTACTTGAACTCACAAAAATGAACCAGAAGCCACAAAATATTTCACTAACTTCCGTTTTTTTGCTTTGTATGTGTCTATTCCCAGTTCAACATTTTATCAGGTACTGCTCTCCTCTCCTTTTTTATTAAAAAAGGCCTAGTGCTACGAAAATAACCTGTTTGATATTTTATTATAATTTGTATTTGTAATTAACTGTTATATGCAGTGGTTTAGTAATCTACTCATTTATTCTTGTAACAAATTTACATATTTTTGGAAATAACTTATTTCATTTTACCTCTTCTGTGAAAGTCATTTAGGTAGTCATGATTTTAATGTATGAAAGGATTCAAACACTTAAGTAATATTAACAGCAACAAAATTTATTAGATTTTTGTTGCTGTTACTATTTGAAGAATTTATTGTATTGTCACACGATGGTTACACACTCCACTTATTATGCTATTGGACTGTTCAGACTATTTTAATTTGTTGTTACTGAAGTCTTTGATTGACAGTTATAGTTCATAATCATAGTAAGTAAGGTGAATCATAGACTGCCATCTTGTATGTTATTGTTCTTTTGTAAAATTGGTTAAACCGTGGGAAATAAAATAAAATTTTGTTTTTGTTTTTATATTAGTCATAGTTGATAATTCATTTATAATTTAGGAAAGTACTAAAACATATCTAATGAAGTATGTGATATATAGGTTACAGATGCTTCAAGGCTGTCATGTTTCTGACAGGATTTATTTTTGGGTCTATCATCATCTACATGATCTGTATTCAAGACAAGCTGCTGCCACCGTATGCCAATGCAGGTATTGAATAATCATTTGGTGCCACAAAAACTTAATACTTTCTACACTAGACTTGGTTACACTTTAAAAGTTCTTAATACTTCTAAAGAGGCTTCGTGATTAGTTCTATTTTCTCGCAGCATAATCAGGTCAGTTTTAAATAACACTGGAATACTGTTTGAGACATCTGATAATAAACTCCATTAACAATAGATGGTAAAATAGTTACCTCTGTTTTGCTCTGCCACCAAGATAACACAAGATTGGTGGCGGAACAATACAGAGGTAACTATTTTACCATCTATTTTTAAATAGAACCAATCAGGATAATACCGAAAGCATAACAATGAAACTCCATTACTTGCTTCTATACAGGGGTCTGGGGCAGCCTACAAGTTAATCTAAAAACATTTTTTTTCAAAATAACAATTTTAGCAAATGTTAATAGTATTTCAATGTTAACAAAAGTTTGCACAACATTAACATTGGAGATTGTAGAGTTTTGTTCTTGTGGGGTAGAGTGGAGGTCAGTCCGAGTACCCCTAGTGCAATGCATTGCTGTGTATGGAAAGTGGATGACAGACAAAATGGTGCGTTGTCATGCTACCAATACTATCTAAGTGAAGGGCCAGGGATTCCATGCGTGAGCCAGCACCTGTGCAGTAGCTTATTGTGATGGTAGGGCTGTCTCAACAGTGTTATACTGGCCGCACACCTGCATAAAGTAAACTCCTTGTACTGTATATGTTTACCATTTTTGAGTGTTTGAAAGCTCTAAACTTTATAATTGATGACTAAAGTCATTTTGATGAAAATAAATGTCTTTATTACTTTATCGTGTTTTGTATTTTTGTTTAATGTTGATTAGATTGTGAATGGAAACTTAAGTGAATGACGCAGTAGTGGAGGATCCAGTCCTGAATAATATCAGCTGCCAGCTGATGATTTTGAAAACGATTAAAAATGAATTTAGATCAAATTGATTACAGAAACTGAATTAAGTTATCTAGTCTAGATTTATCTGTCCATGATGTGAAGATGGACGAGGTGGTGAGATGTCCATGTCGGCTGGAATAGGTGTCTGCAGAGGAAGACTGAAGAAGAGTGGCCAATCTAAGACCTTATCTCCTATCTCCATCTCACTCCCCCTCCCTCATCACTTGCGCTATCATGACATAGTGTATAGCCTCGTGTGTACATCACAGCATTTGAAATTTTTACCTAAATGAATGACCCTTGTGTTTGCCCTATCCCCGAGGGGATTAATTATTGAATTGAATTTGGGCGAGCCGGTGGCAGAGCGGTCTAAGGCGTCAGGACTTTGAGCTTGGGTTAGAGATAGCGCAGGTTATCAATGGTTCAATGCCACTGAACGTGTATGGGTGGGCGGGTGGGTCAATGCCACTATACGTGTATGGGTGGGCGGGTGGGTCAATGCTACTGTACGTGTTTGGGCGGGCGGGTGGGTCAATGCCACTATACGTGTATGGGTGGGCGGGTGGGTCAATGCTACTGTACATGTTTGGGCGGGTGGGTGGGTCAATACCACTGTACGTGTATGGGCAGGTGGCTGGGTCAATGCCACTGTACGTGTATGGGCGGGCGGGTGGGTCAATGCCATTGAACGTGTATGGGTGGGCGGGTGGGTCAATGCCATTGAACATGTATAGGCGGGCGGGAGGGTCAATGCCACTGTACGTGTATGGGCGGGCGGGTGGGTCTGGCCTAGGCTGGAAGATTTATCAGTAATGTTCACCTTCTACTGTACTAGTTCGCCCCCTTACTCTGTCTGGATAAGTTCCTCGCACAGATAGTGTATTAGGAATGGGCAGAGCAATGTTAAGGATATTGGCCTCTCCTTTTATTAAAATTTATATATATATATATTTGAAGCAGGTACGCTTTAACCTATTTGTTTTAAACCCATCGTGTCATTCCCTCGACTTTAGTAGTCAGCCTGCTGACATAGTTGAGCTGATTGTTGTGCCTAGTTATAAACAAGCCGAGTGCCACGAGACACAAATGAAAAAGTTGGAAAAGTTGACTAAGTATTTCATCTTTGAGAATAAGATTTAATTGAACACTATGTAACTAAATAAGTGACATCCAAACAGGATTGTGAGGATGGGTTTTGAGGTAACATTTTAATGGAGATATGTTCATAGAAATGTCTATGTGTTTTCTAATGATATATTTATACAGAAACAAAAGCATTCTAATTTGATATCTGATTATATTATACATGTGTCAGGAGATGGATTATAGCAACTCAAAGTATGAAGAATGTTTTTAGATTAAAGAACACAGTGACATTTGCAGGATTTAAGGGGGTTGTTTCGCTCCATAAAAAATGCCAAAAACATTGGTTACTATTTCAACGATTTGGTCTGTAAGAATGAATGTATTCTAACACCTGAAGTGTCATTTGATAGGTGATGATCTGTCCTACTGAACCATAAGTTGGAGTTTTTAAAAATTGAGTATTTTTTTTACACATTCTACAGTTAATAAATTTGTAAAATTTTACATGATATGCTCTACAATTTTCAATTAAAAACTCATAATAACAACTTATGGTCCACAAATAATAATTATAGTGTTCACCATAACTCATTATAGCAATAAACAGGAACAGTTGAAAGAGAACAGCATGTGTTTGCAAGCTGGCAGTAAAATTGCATGTCTACTATAGGGCTGTCAATTTAACAGCAGTGAATTGGCAGTTTGGGAAATGGCCCAAAGTTACAGT
Source organism: Stictocephala bisonia (assembly GCA_035578905.1). NCBI lineage: Eukaryota > Metazoa > Arthropoda > Insecta > Hemiptera > Membracidae > Stictocephala > Stictocephala bisonia. Next base: position 120,901 of record JAQJVL010000698.1, on the reverse strand, counting down.
TGAATTATTAAAATCTCGTTGAAGTTGCTATTTATGCCTATAAATGGGCAGTAAACAGTAAATAGGATTAACTTTTACATGTTTGCAGGCATGGCTTTGAGTGCCGGTCTTCTGTTGGGACTCATCACAATGCTGGTCCAGTACGTTGGATTGTTCATGACAGGGTTCCACACCGGACTGTTCATCGGCATTGCGTCGCTGGCGACCGCCGAGCAGATCTCACAACCACCCACTCTCCTCACTACAGCAGGCACTCTTCTTGGTTGTGGCTTGCTGTTTGCAGTGCTTAACTTACAATGGCCAAAAGGTAAAATGTATCAGGAGTTGGATTATGAAAAGGTGGATGTTACAAAAATATATTAAATATTACTGTATAATGTTTGAGATAAATTCTATAGTAAACTTAATTTAAATTGAAATCTAAGGGTGAATCTAAAATAAATAATGGATACTAACACAATTCGAATGTATCCGGTTTTCCTAAGCATATTTAGTGATATGGTCAAAATTAAAGTTTCCTTTACCATTATTTTCTCTTAAAATTGTGAAAAATATAGGATGTTATAATATTTTTCCTGCTAGGGGATTCATCACTTCAAGAAGAATAATTTTATTTTTGAATTTAAAATTATGTTATTGATTTTTTTGTTAAAAAAGGCTAATTAAGATAACAAATTGTTGTTTAACACCCTAATTTTTTTATTTTGAGAAGACACTTAGGAAAACTTTTTTTGTTTTTGATGGTTATATTGAAAAGAAAATGACCAAGTTAAACTTCTCGGTTCTCAAATGAAATCCCTTTAAGCCCATTAAAATTTACTTTGCTTTCATACATTGACTTGCCTTGTGTCATGTACATTCAATGGTTTGAATGTTATGATGGTCATTTTTGTAAGTCTTGGTTTTTAAAGTTTCTTCTGCTTGTTCATAGCATACCAACCACAACAAATAATCCATCAGTATAAAATATTTATAGGTTGTTTTTTCAGCATCTTTATATTATTGACAATTAATTGCAAACTGTTATTTCCATTTATCCGCATATTAGAAATTATGCTACCTTTTGATTTCTTAAATAATCTTATTGGTCACAGTTGGAAGAGAGGAGTTTATAGTCCTAACTTTATTTTGAGAGTTTATTTGAGTTGGTATTTTATGTTCATATGTTATTCTACCATAAATATTATTAAATGTAGGAACAATATACCTTTTTGTCAACAATTTTCACTATTTAGAATTCTTATTTGAAATACGAGGCCTATCCAGAAATTAACAGACATTTTGAAATAAAAAAAATTAAGCAACTGAAATAGGAACATTTTATTATATACATTTAAAAGCTACAATTTTAGGCTATTTTTCAACGTAATCTCCGTTCAAATTGAGACATTTATCATAACACAAGTTTTTTGATTCCAGCTTTGTAGAAATCTGCCGCCTGAGATCTTAAACACTGATTAAACGCCAACGTGAAGTTCAGCGTCACTATCGAAGCGCTGCGTTGCGAGCCAGGTCTTCATCGCTGGAAAGAGGTGTTAGTCGCTTGGTGCCAGATCTGGGCTATAAGGCGGATGATCAAACACTTCCCAATCAAAATCATCCAAGACTTTTCGTGTACGATTGGCTGTATGGGGACGTGCATTGTCGTGAAAAAACAAAATCTTTGAGCTCAATTTTCCCCTATGCTTGTTTTGTATCGCTTGCCGTAGCTTCTGCAATGTTTCACAATACCTCTCTGCGTTGATTTTTGATCCTCGTTCAAGGAAATCAACCAAAATCACACTCTTAGCATCCCAAAAAACAGTTGCCATAATCTTTCTCACTGACAGAGTTTGGGGACATTTTCTTGGTTTTTTTTGGAGAATGAGTATGCCCCCATTCCATAGACTGCATTTTTGTTTCACAATTGACATGCTTCACCCATGTTTCATCACCATTAACGATACGATCAAGAAGTTTGTTACCATGTTTGTCGTACTCAACAAGGAAAGTTAATGATGCAGCAAGTCTTTTTTTTTTTGTGATCTTCCGTAAGGATTTTTGGAACCCACCTGGCACAAAATTCATGAAGTAAACTTCGTGAAATTTGTTGGAAATGTTCCGAGAGTTCAGTCATTGTGAAACAGCATTTTCACGATCTTTGTCATTGATTTTCAACATCAAATCTTAAGTCACAAAGCTAGGCCGACCTCTACGACTATCGTTATGAACATTGGTGCGGCCATTTTAAAGTCAATACATCAATACAAGCCTTACTCTGCTTTCACTCATTATTCCATTTCCATAAACTTCACACAGTTGGCGATAGATTACAATTGGTTTATGGTTTTTTGCCAACAAAAACCTTATCACTGAACGCACTTCACAAGTGGCGGGATTTTCAATTGCAGCACATATTTTAATTATTCAAAGTGAGACGAGACAAGCAAAAGAGGTACAGACCGCGCGCAACTACAGCTCGATGCGTACTGAACGCTAGAGTATTTTGCCACCAAGATGGCGGCTGTAGCCCCGCCCACTGCCGCACAATTCTAAAACGTCTGTTAGTTTCTGGATAGCCCTCGTAACTCCTTCGTAAGTATGAATATTTAGCTAAAGAATCTAGTATCATGAGTCCCAACAAATTTATAAGATTTTTTAAAATGTATATCATGTAAATGTTGTATGGAGGAGCCATTTCAGCTGGGGCCATCGACTACTTTGTGATGATGCTAATGATGGTTGCGGGTTTGTTGGATATTTCATAAAATATAGTTTTTTTTTTAGCCCTGACAGTGCTGGGCACTAGTGTGTATGGAGGAGCCATTTTAGCAGGAGCCATTGACTACTTTGTGGAGAAGCTGATGATGGTGAAGTGGGTTTGGGACCGCATCACGTTGCGCCAGTCTAGTCAGCCGTGTTGGTTCAGCTGGATCATATTGTCCATCTGGCCGGGAATGGTTGTGTTTGGCCTTATTACGCAGTTTGCTATCACAGGCAGAGGCATTCATCACCAACAGTGTAAGGCTTCAATATCTTACGAGAAAATAAACATATAAAACAATCAAAATTCTTGATATCAGTAAACATTTAACAGCCACTGATAAATCTTATCTGACAATATAATGCTGTCCTTAAATAAGGTCCTGGTTTTGTTTTATTTTATGTCTACTAATTAGAGTTGGTGGGTTAGTTTTACTTGCCTCTTAAGATGTAGAATTAACATGATAATGGTCAGTTATATTGCGTCTTTTCAAAATCTTAGAACTTAGGCTTATGTGGCGGGTTTTTTTTAACTGTGTTATAGGTTTTACAAAAAGATCACTAAAACCATTTGTATTCCCCTGTTTCATGGGTCAAAATTATGAACAACTGGATCAGAAGAGTCTTGAGTCCAGATATAACTACCCTATCAACCTATTATGTTTGTAACCTAAGTTGACATTTTGCTTGTTTACATCTTTGTCTGGCCGGAGGAGGTTGTGGATCACTACTCTCACTAGTGCTTTATTAATAACTTTTTTCATTCTGATTATATGTGGAATCATTGTAGTCACTGTTATCAGAAAATAAATGACTCAAATCATCATTTTCACCAAATAAATCATCTATTTCCTGTTCTATAACAAGTGCCCAACATTAAAAAATCCACTACCAGATGTTTTCATGACACTACCAAACGTAAGTAACAATCTGTGAAATAAGGCAACAGCTATGAAATAAAATGAAAATCATTCTGTTGACACAATATATAACTAGTAGTTCTCCAAATCTTTCATAGAAGTCGCGAGCACTCTATTGAAAAAAAATTATCAATAGATACTAGGGCTGTGTGAGTAGCAATTTTAGAATTTGAGTTGAGTCAAGTTTTTAGGCATCATTTTGAGTTCGAGTTTTTTTCAAGTCGAGAATTTAACCCTTAATTTTCAAAAATGAAAACACTGAAATAAAGTAAGCAGTACACTCAAACACTATTTATTTAGTTCGCTGAATAGTTAGTAAAGTTTGGAAAATTGTTTTAGAATCTATGACATGATTGTATCAGTGATTAAATATAAATATTCATTAAGATATATGTTAAATAAACTGTAAAATAATATGATAAATATTTGTCATAGCTTTCAAAAAATAGGCCTAAGATAAATTCAGAGTAAACATTTAATATATTGAAATAAAAAAAAAAATGCAATCTGCTGCTAAAAACCGTATATAATAGACTTATAGCCAACCCTACTATGAAAGTTGATCCATAAACTTTAATCAAATCAAACTGACAAACTTAAATTAATTTTCTTAATATACAAAGAATACAGCAATAGACGTGGAAAGAGGTAAGAGATTGGTCTCGTTACTAAAATCCATTTTATTTCTATTATATTTCCCACGGTACTTTGCATACTAATGTTTACATGTTTCAAAAGTTCACTGCCGATAACAACCGCCTTGCCGACTGACCAAGGTTAACCTTGTTTTCATTTTCATCTTACTATTTCAATTTATACTTCCATGTGCCAAGTTGAGTTGTCAAGAGATGGGCGTTATTTAAGGAAACATGTTTTAGATTTAACAGGTTAAACAATATACCCTGTTTATTTTTGTAACTCCCAGTCATGATAAGATTATAACGAACTTTATATAACTGTAATGCATGGGGGTAATGGAGAGTAAATATAGCCCGCTGAGAAATAAACGGAACTGTAACTGAACTACGAATGAAACTTAACTCTTGCAGTTTACAGTTAAATTATTGATAATAGAACAAACTTTGAGCGGTAACTCAGTAATGGGCAACCACAGCCACAACGAACTAAACTCATTATCAATATTGTAACGTGACATAAGGCATAACTTCATCCACATACCAAACATAATAAACTTACTTGATCTCTGCATCAACCATATAACCTTTGGTAACTTGGAATGTTATCTAGACCAGTCGTAACTAGGCTTCGAGCCATTAAGTAACGTCCAGGCCATAACAGAAACAGAATAACTGTATGGATCATCAACGTGTTGAGAGTAACAGGTTACAAAAATAACAGATTATTATAACAAGTTATCAAAACATAATAGAATTACGGAACAGGTTATCGAAAAAGTAACTGTAATTCCCATCAATAGTGTAAACGTCAACAAAAACTCAAAATAAAATGGATAACAAATCATATCCACGGCTAGCAGTTATATTGGGACTCGTTGAGTTGGCTGTAACACTGGTAATACCTACATTAATCGTTATTTCATTATTTTATTAGTCACGGTGCCGGAACAAAACTGTTCCGGGCATTCCATCTCAAATCGTTATAGCTTTTCAATAGTTTATGTTCCTTGCGAAGTTTATGTTACTGATTGAACGTGATTTAATTAAATCTGTCCGAAATTGTCAGTCTTAGAATAGTTTGTCATGAAATTTTAAAGGTTGGACCTGAAATAAATGCAACTGTTAATTTCAAATGTTGGAAAAAGTTATGTAACGAAGTTTTGAAACGGTTCAGTAACTGATCAGTTTTCACGTTTTGTATGAATAACCTAGTGATGGCTTATTTGGAACAGCTTATTTGGACGTGCCTTCTTTATAAAGAACAAGATTAATTTTCGCCGTAATCGCCATGGCTGTATGATCGAGATTGGTGTGCGTGAATCATGAATCTGAATACATTGCGAGAACATATCTGGTTACGAATACCATATTATGATCATATTTTAAATACAGTATCCTACATAAAATGCTTATCTTTATAATATATTGTACAAATGGGACTATTGTCTTGATTATAGTGTTTTACACTCAAAGATATGGCAAAACTTGACTTGATTTTTTCGAGTTTTTTATAATCTCGAGTCGAGTTTTTTAAAACTCGAAAAAAACTCGAATTTTGAGCTACTCGCACACTCCTAATAGCCACTTCATTCTTTTGCAGCACAATGTGCAGCGATTACTGAATGACTAAACCAAAAACGACTACGGTCGTTTATAGCAGTTGTTAAGTTAAAAACCTTATAAATTAAGATTTTTTTCTGACATCAAGATTCTCGATTCATACCAGTATCACCAAAGATAATACATCATAATAAAATATTTGTGAAGTAAAATAAATAAAATTGTAGTTATTAGCGTTTATTTCAAGACTATATTTTTACTTCAGTCCAATAAAATTATTGCTTTTCTATACTCTTAATTAATTTGAGATCACTTCAACCCTGTGTTTCTCATGCACAGGATCAATGGTTAGTCAAAACAAAAGTAACAATAACACTGTGTACATTATAGTAACACATCTTTACTTTAGTTAACAAGTGGCCAAGGATGAAGTCTTGTTATTGGTAGTTTTTTAGATTATAATATACACTATTTTTATATAGTTTATCAATAAATTACATTAAAAGAGACATATATGAACAGTGTTGCCAGTAAAACATCAAAATCGTCATGCCAACATGCCGAGAGTGAGGACCCGTGAACAAAGGGCTGAGATGCGCCAGAAGAAGTACCGATACTTGTATCAAGTGCGTACTGCGCATGGAGATGTTATTAGTCAGGTGAGTTTAATTTACTATTGAATATAGACATTAGTGCCATATATCTAATGAAATGTAAGATTTTTGGTGTTTTGGTAGAAGTTGTCAGGATAAGTAGTATGTCTTAATTGTAAGGAAATTGATACTTAGTTATATCCTTACAAATAAGGAACAAAAAGGTAATTTATACTCTTCAATAAAGATAACTGTGGTGTTATAATAAGTGAAGTGTGAGAATACATTTTTAAAATAGCATTTAAATGGCACAATTTTTATGTAAAAAACATGAATTACTAATTTAAAATTGTTTAGTTAAAGTGATTAGTCCAAAATCTTGAAAAACAGTTCTTTGTTGAAAAAGTTTCAACTGTGCATAATACTATATCATCTGAAGAATTTTGCATCTGTATGTGAAGTGTATACAATCTCAAAACATGCACATACGTACCTTCTTATATGAAGAAGAAGCTCCTGCCACGCAACACGGTTAGGGATTACTGTACCCGACAGGATAACTTGCTTGAAGTTCCAAGAGTGCAGTGTCTGGCAGGAAAGAAAAGGTTCTCGCACTTTGGAACCCAAGCATTTAATACTCTCCGAACGAGTATTAAATCCTTAGCTTATAAAATTCAATATTCATTCATTATTAAGACACCAATCATCAAGATATGGGTGAATGAGTGTAGATGTTGAACAAATGTAGTCATCGTTACTAACCAAGGTCAAGTGGTCCTTAGAAATAGCTATTTATTAATAGCCCAATAGCCAGGGCAAACATTTAAAACTCATTTGAAGAAAATAGTTTAGTTATATATTGTATTTATTTAGATTTACATGCTTCAATACAGTATGAAACCAGTTACACTGAAGCAGTTCATCCATTAATAAAGTCATTCATGTGGGTATCATAACTTCTCCACTAAGTTCAATTCACTTCATTTTAAATAGAAAAATATCAAAAATACTAAACAATAATATAATATAATAAGGAACAGTAGATGCTTTATGACGATGATGAATAAAAATAATAAATGAAGTTAAATAAAAATGTGATAAATAATATGTATATAAATTAACATTGAACAATAATAACAACAATATATAATCTGAAAAAACAACTTGGAACAATAAATAATTATGTAGAAGGTTATGAAATAAAAATAATATATGAAGTTAAATATAAATATGATAAATAATATGTATAAAAATTAACATTGAACAAAAATAACAGTAATAAATATATTTAACAATTAATTAACAATACATAATCTGTAACAACAACTTGGAACAATAAAAAAACTATATAGAAGACTTAAACTAATAAAGCAATTAATTTTAAAAGTATTAAAAGAATCAAATAATTGATTAACATTCATATGATCAGATAGTAACAAATTATTGTACGATCTCATAAGGCGGTGGAAGGGAGAAGAAGCGTATGCTGTAGAGTGGCAGTAGGGGACAGAGAACAGGAGTTAATTACGACTACGAAATGTGGTTACACGGAAAGATAGGCCTGCCAAGCTGGCAGCATCGTCCACTCCGCCATGCACCAGTTTATACGTTGAATGAATTGGATTCCAAATGACAGTCCCACTCTCCAACCTCAACCTGACGAAAGCATTGTAAAGTACAATGATGGTCTTAATGTTTTGGACATTTTCACTTTGCCTAAGATGAAACCCATCATTCTACTGGCCAAGGCTATGCAAAGTTCGATATGAGGATTGAAAGATAGTGAATCATTCATGTTTACCCCCCAAATCTTTGATTTGATTTACTCTAGAAATCGAAACACCATTAAAAATATCTATTTCTGAAATATTCCGGTGCCATCGTAAATGTCATTAAGTAACATTTTGAAATATTAAAAGTCATTTTGTTCAAAACACTCCAGTTGGACACATTGTCTATGTCATCTCATTGTAAACTAGCAGCATCATCAGGATTTGTAATGTATCTAAACATCTTCAAATAATCGGCGAACAACAATGTCTAAGGGAGAAGACTGAACATAAACAGTGGGCACCACAAGTAATCTCTCTAGTCCTGAAAGGAGCTGTAGCACAATGTTTTACAAGTTAACTTTATGGCCGTCTCATAGAATCTAAGATGCCAAAAGAAAAGAACAGGTGAATTTAGATAAGACAACTTTTATAAGTAAAAATTCATACACATACATTAACTCTGTACAGATTTCCATGAACATTTTTTCCACTAACTGTATCTGGCTTATCAACCATGATCATCGATATTGCATGCCTGATCATCTAAGACTGAATCTGTGGGGCTCAGCTCTGATAGGCTACCAATAATAACAATATATTGGTATGGTTGTTGTAAAATTTTTTAATTACATAATTTTGAAAAAGGCATTACAAAATTAAATGTAAATAATAGTAAATTAACTTTAATTTAGCCCCAAACATTAGTTAAATAAGTTTAAAAACCATCTCACTCAGTCCAAAAATAACAGAATTGGTTTACTGAAATGAACGACTGTATAACATGTTGTTCTGTTAAACATGTATGATTATCATGTAACTTTTGTGTAAACTTCTTTTTTCTATTGTTTTATTATTGCGCCAGAATTACGTCCAGGCTTTGCAGCGCAAAGTGGTTGGTGGTGGAGGGGTAGAGAGCTCCACACTTCAGTCAGACGCAACCCACCTGACTATCCTGCCTGAGTCGACAGCAGCGCACCTCACCAATGACGATATACAACTGGATCATTGCATGCACCAAGACCTACAATACCGATAGTACCATCCCCTCTGAACTAGAATCAGTAATTAATCCCCTCTTTGTATATTTATACGGTAGCATAATAAATAGAATCCTTAGTGAAAAACATTCTTTGAACTGATTTCGATTAGGTAAATTTACTTTATTTTAGATGATTCTGAACACATCACGTAACAATTTTGTAGAAACTATTTGCCAACAATGACTGAAATATTATAGTTGTTTATTTTTTTATTTACTGAGAGCTACAAATCTACAGTAAATATAAACTCACTAATGTCTGTGTATTCACCCTTTGTACCTCTTATCAATACTTTTTTAGTTGTTAACAATAGTTTGTTTAAAGAAGCTGATAAACTTAGATTTATTTTTTAATTTATGAAATTGTTGTACTTTAAGTATAAGTGAAAAATAATTTTATGTGTATTTTATATTGTATTCGTACAGTTTTTATTGAGTAATCCAAGTTTATCAGCTATGCTGCTTTCCTTTCTTTTTATTATTATTCAAATCCTAGGTCTAGTGCTCCAAATTTAATTTGCTATTGAGTATCAAGTAATTTACTAATCTTCACGATTTTGAGATAAACATTGTAAAAATCACTAAAATATTTGTTTAAAACATTATTATACACTGGAATAAAAATGTGCATTAAAAAGGACAAACAATAAAATAAATAACTTATGATATAATACAATATTGAGGTTTTTATCAATTTTGAAAAACTACTAATCTAAAATGCATGTTTAGTTTTGCTACTTATTAGATAGAGAAATAACTATATCCTGTGTGTATCTGATTACTTATGACAAGATAGGCCACTGGGCTTGACAAGAACAATCTTTGTTTGTTTTGTATACTTACGATATATGGATATTTTATTTATGCATACGTTGCTATCATTCTGTTGAGTATGTTCATAAACAGGGCTGTACACTGTGCAAGTTGTAATTAAACACACATTTTTTTCTGGCATATCTAACTACCCTTACTGCTTGTGGTCTTGGGAAAACGGTTGTCCTCTGTGTGTGTGGTAAATCTGTGTCATACACATTCACACTGTGTTGTGTAGTATGTGGACTGTCTGCTTTGCAGTGTGTCAAACGTTTGTGGACTAAGCATGTTTGTTAGACCTGCACAGTCTGGCAGTGCTAGTGAGTGGCGAATTTGCTCCCTCTCTCTTTCACTCCACGTTCATTCCGGCAATACCACACACATGGACTTGCAGATCAATTGAGTGTGTATAGTAAGTCAATGGAGCATATTTGCTACACACGCACTGCCAGACCGTGTACAGTCTAACAACACGCTTAGTCCACAAATGTTTGATTCCCTGAAAAGCGGACAGTCCAACGTTGAAAACAGTGTGACATTGAAAAACCAGCAATCTGGGTATAATTTATCTGTGGTATCTGATTTTTAGTTTGATGTGGTGAATATCCGGTTGTCTCTTAAGTAAAAATGCTCAACATGTCTCTTTTTCAAACCTTTTTCTTTTAGTTAGTTTCCAAGATTGGTTTCATGTAATTCTTTTGTATTCATGGTTGATAGATTTTCCGTTATTTTGATACCACTCAATGCAGCTTTTAGTTTAGTGTTTAAACCCAAGCTGTAATTTTAATTTCAGTTTGTTGTAACTTTAATGTTTCAATAATCTACACTTATTCCAGTATCTTATTTATTGTGTTTATTAAGTTTTCCTCAGTTAATTTTTTTTGCATTTCTTATTTTCTTTTCTGTAAGTTGAAGAGTGGAAACAATAAATATTGTGTATTTTTATGAATAATCTGATATTTTTCAACGGGATACTGAACTTAAACACATACATACTTGCCAAAAAACATAAATACAGGTTGGCAGCCTCAAGGGTTATAACAGTGATGTTTGATGGCTGAAACAGTATGAGTATATGTCAATTCAAGTTCATATTCAGTATATGATTATAACCAAATATATGTGTCTTTATTTGCTTTTAGAGCTAGACTTGATTAAATTTCTTTAACTTAAATAAGTTTCTCATAGTTTTCTCATACGTAAACTCTTGAGTGATTTAGCATTTAAAGGGCCTGTCTTTAAAGGCACTGTTGTAATTTAATTTTCAAATTTCAACCTCTCTTCCTATGGTAAAACAATTGAGTACTAAAACAACTAGAAAATTGTTTCTTCTTTTCCATTTGAGAAGGAATAAAGATTGCTTTAGATTCAGTTAAATTATTTTATTGAAAAATATAAATTTGATATTACATGCAGTTCGAAAAAATAACTCTAGCTTAATGTATTGTATTTCCATTCAGTTGTGATGTCAAATACTCATCATGAGTCTTACAAAGAGATTGATGGGTAGAGTAGAAAAAGCAAAATGATGGTGAACTCCATTTCGCAATGTATATGTTCGCAACGTTCAAAAGAAGATCGGCCTCTCCTTACAACGCCCACCCATACACGTAAAGTGGTGGTGACCCACTCACCTACCCATACACGTACAGTGGTGGTGACCCACCCGGCCACCCATACACGTAAAGTGGTGGTGAACATTTCTTCTTGAACATTTGAACATATCTTCTCTTCTAAGTAATTTTTGTGTTACCTTTTTATTTTGTATCTTCTTTTCATTTTTTCACTCAGCTCCGGACTGCAGATCTCTTCAACCAGAATCTGTTTGAGGACTAAGCTGCTTTTTTGACACTCTACACCATTTGATTTTTGTTTATGGTATTAAGATAGATATTTAAATGTATTATTTTCCTAAACGATGTTACACTAAAGTCATTAAATAAATTTACTTTTTCATGCTCACCCTCAGCTTAATACTACATTGTGTGTAATTACAACTAATGGCAAAGTTTTATTTTCTTCATCTGTTTCATTTACACAAAAAAGTAATTTCATTTTGGCTGCCATCTACTCTAGCACTTAAGTTGATGAAATGGTTCATAAGAAAAATAAATTGTACAGGTGATTTTGAATAATATTTTCTGAAAATGTTGAGTTGTAATCTAAAGAAGATTTCAAGACAACTTTGTAATCCTTTTCTTATGGGCTTGTGATCAACTGGATTTACAAATGTCCACATTTTGCTGGTCCATACTTGTGGCTGTAATAAACTAAAAAATATCGAGTTGTGGACTTTGATTGAATCTGCCGTCCTCTTTGATATGTGATGAAGCTGGCCTAAAAAGGGCTTCTTCAATTCTGGAATTATAACTTATAGTTTGTAAATGTGTAAGAAAATCTAGATTTATATCATAACATTTTGTATGTACCAATAACTGTAATTGAAAGATCCTTTTTTATTAATTCTAATATAAAAAAAACTTGATTTAAAATATTTAAGTTGTACCAATAACATATGTCTCTTTTGATTGTTAATTTTTACTTACAGTATGAATTTTTTATATTTGTATTCCACATGTTAACTGTAACATAATGTTTTTTTTTCTTTGACTGGTATGGCCAGAATTTTTTTTATAAATTTTAACATAAACTGCTAATTACTAGAAACCTGAACAGCACATTTCAATTGTACAAATAGCATGTTTTTCATTGGAGAAATGTATAAGTAATTTTTTGTAATGAATAAAAATTCTACACTTCCATTATTCCATTTCTGATACTTATGGAAACGTGCAACATGCCTGATTGAGTGAGAGACTGTAGGTTAGATTAGACTGTGTTAAATGGTTTAAATAATGATAAAATGTTCAAAGCATTTGTTTTTTCACTAGTCTTTGTTTTTTTTTTATGTTATCATAAAAATAAGTTTTATATAGATTTGATTAAGTTTTAACAGTTATGTTAAGTTTCTACTCAAACGAAAAGCACAATTTTTTTTACATAATTTTTTAATTTAAATTAAACACAAGTCATCAAAATGCTGAAAAAATGTTGCTCAAAGTAATACACATGTAAAAAGTTAGATTTAGACGTCAGTCTTGCGAGCTGTGGGTTTGAGACAAGGGAACGAGGGATGTGCTACCAACATCACTGATTTAGAGGGGTTACCATCATACATTCTATGTATTTCTTACATTATTGTGATATATTGGACAGTCAGTGTTGCATTATTTTTTTTATCTAAGATGATGTATGTAAATAATGTTGATTTCTTAGAATAGGTTTTTGTACAGTTATAAGAAAAAGAAACTGCTTTGCTGTGAACACGTTCATCTTCAAAATATTGATATTGATATTGTAGTGTATAATAAAGCCCCCATTGGACTGATAATTTATGTAATTTATATAGTCATTTTGTATATTTTAATTTATGTCAGTGAATACAAAGCCTTTAAATAAAAGTTTTATGGATATAGTTAATGTAATGCTTATTTTAAAGATCTTTAATTACTAAAATATTTAATTTTATTATTTTTAGCACAAAACAAACTTTGTATACAATAACCAAACTGTATTCTCGATTTAGAAATTAAAAAATGTTTAAAGGTGCTCTAATACGTGATTTTTATGGCAAATGTTAATAAGTTTTCAATTAAAATAGTAAATTTCAACTTTGTTTACTTATTAAAAATCCCTTTTTTAATTATTTTAAATGAGTGAGGATGAAATTCTTCTTCTTAATTTGAAAGCAATAAATTCTCTGTCTTTAAATTTAAGTAAGATAATATGTTTATACCATTTTGTAATTACTTTTATTGAATTTCGAACCAGTACAAGTTTCTGAGTTTGACAGTTTAATGTTTTTGAGCATTTTGAAGACCATAAAAAAGCACACCATTATTAAAAATCCCTTTTTTAATTATTTTAAATGAGTGAGGATGAAATTCTTCTTCTTAATTTGAAAGCAATAAATTCTCTGTCTTTAAATTTAAGTAAGATAATATGTTTATACCATTTTGTAATTACTTTTATTGAATTTCGAACCAGTACAAGTTTCTGAGTTTGACAGTTTAATGTTTTTGAGCATTTTGAAGACCATAAAAAAGCACACCAATGATTACTTACTTACTTCTTGGTGCGTGCTTCCAACTTCAGGTGATGCTGACCGCACGGTGTCTCATATGCATGGCTTGCCAGTCTCCAATAGTTGGGCTCAGTTAGGATTATTTTGAGAGAGCAGTCAGGTTGGAGTCTTCTCTTTAGTTCATCTCTTGTATCAAACTTGCTAGTACAGTGCAGAAGGATGTGTTCAAGGGTCTCCTCTTCCGATTGACAAACGAGACACAGGGGTGACTCGGTGAGATTAAAACGAAAGAGATAGGATTGTGTCACTATGTGTCCTGTTCTTGCTCTTGATGCGAATGATGCCACCGATCTGGGTAGGTTTTTGTAGATTGCAATATTGTTAGGTTCTTTAAGGAAACCATAAAGGTGGCGGCCAGTCGGTTCATCATTCCATCTCTCCACCCACTTGTGTCTCGGAGTTTTGTGAGCTGTGGCCTACAACTGGAGAGCGTTGGTTGCCTAGGTGGTATTGGATGCATGTTGGTTGCTGCCTTTGCAATTTTGTCTGCTTCTTCATTTCCATGCAGACCGCAGTGACCCGGTATCCATTGGAAACAAATATTTTTGTCTGAAGCTAGGTTTAGAAGATGATGTATTTCCTGTATTCTTTGATAGTATCTTGAAGGTTTGTATTGTTTTAGAAGCTGCAATGCGCTTTTTGAGTCACTGAGGATGCATATATTTTTAATTTCTACACTTATGCAGTGCGCAGCTGCTGCATTGATGGCAATAAGTTCAGTGTCAGTGCTTGAGCATGCATTTGCTGGAGCATAGAAGGAGGTGTCAGAGTGTTCCACAAAATAACCGGCCCCAGATCCTGGTTCAATGGGGTCCAAAAAGCCATCTGTGTAGATCTTATAATGATTCTTGTATTTTGTGTTTATGATTTCTACGGCCGCTGCTCTTTGTACTTCTACAGGATCTTGTTTTGATGTCAGTCTTAGAATGTCTAGTTCGATTTTCGGAGGTTGAAAGCACCAAGGTGGGATTTTATTGACTGTTGGGTACTGTATTGGATGAACGTCGGGTGTATTTTCCACTATCGATATTGTTTGGAATGCAAAAGAGGATTTGTGATAGATCTCTTGTAGGTTTGGTTTTAGAACTGGATTTGATGAGGGGTCTGCAGATATACTGAGGAACTTGTACCAGATTGCTTTTTGAATGCATATGTCAAGAGGTTCGATGTTCAACTCTATTTCCATAGCTCGTACAGGGGTTGTCTTTGGTTGAATTAAAATTAAACCAAACGATAATTATAGTTGAATTAAAGCCTCTAGAAGATGTATAATAAAACTAAAATATTAAAACATAATACCTTTTAACACATATAATCATATATTTTTCGTACATGTACATTTGGACTTCATTGAAGGCATCTTCAAGTACATAGTCGAAATGTACATTGCACGAAAAATATGAAGAAATATGTCAAAGGTATTATTTTATTAATATTTTTACATAAAAATTAAGTGTTTGTTTATGTACCCATATTTAGTATCAGTTTTTCACAAAGAAACAACAAATATTTATATGAATTGAACTACTCATAAATATTGTCTATTATTCCTGGTCAGTCACAAAATAGAAAGCTGATTGAAAAAAAAAACTGGCGTGTATCCAGAAAACATTGGTGCTCTATGTACATTCTATAGTTCAAACTCAGTAGGAGAGGGCATCAGCAAGCTTACCTGAGAAGACAAGTCTACTGACACTGCACTAAACAAATTTTAGTGCCACTGAAAGGCACTTGAGTCTCTTCTACTCTACTTACCAAAAAAGTACCAGTGGCACTGAAAATCTATGTTCCGTTTATATTTTTTGCTTCTGTGACAGACCAACTGTTCATCTTAAAACAAGTCATCTCAAAATACTGGGAATTTGACAAAACCACACATATCCTTTTTGTTGACTTCAAAAAAGCGTATGACAGTATAAACTGTAAACATCTATGGAAAACACTTAAAGGATATGGAATACCAGAGAAATTAGTGAAGATGGCAGAGATTTGTATGGAAGAATCAAAATGTAAATTCAGTGTGAATAAATGTGAATAAATGTGAATAAATGAATATTCAGAGACATTTGAAATAAACACTGGCGTAAGACAAGGAGATGGGTTATCACCTTTACTGTTCAATCTGGCAATTGAAAACGCACTAAAAAGAACAAAAAGTTTGAATGAGGGTCTGTGGATAGACGCAAAGATCAAATTATTGGCTTTTGCAGATGATGTAGCCTTATTAGCCGAAAACGAGGACGGTCTCAAACGTTTGGATGAGGAGCTCATTACTCAAGCAAAAATAGTAGGCTTAGAAACCAATGAGGAAAAAACCAAATATCTTAAAATAGAACGGAATGCATTAGAAAGAGAGCAGGTTTTAGAAGTGAATCCATATAAATTCAATAGTTGTGAAAAATTCAAATACCTTGGTGTCACTATTGATCAACAAAATAAAGAAGAAATGGAAATTGAAACAAGGTTACTGAACGGAAATAGGTGCTATTGGGCCTTAGGAAAAATGTTGAAAAGCAAAACCTTATCAAGAAGAACCAAAGAACAAATGTACAAGCCAATTATAAGGCCAGTAGTCCTATATGGCTCTGAGGTATGGACAATGAGCAAGAAAACAGAAAGGCGATTAGTAACCTTTGAAAATAAAGTATTAAGAGCAATCAATATATGGGCCAGTGAAAGAAGAAGAACAATGGAGAATAAGGAAAAATCAGGAACTTAGAGAATTGTTTAAGGAAGCAGACATAGTAGCAAAAGGAAAATCAAGACGACTCAGATGGGCAGGCCATTTAACAGAAGGGAGGAGGAATCTGTATTGAGAAGAGTAATGGAAGGAAGACCAGCAGGAAGAAGACCTTTGGGTCGACCAAGGCTGAGATGGAAAGATCAGGTGCAAAGGGATATGCGGAAAATGGGAGTGGAAGAAGAGATGATGCAAGACAGGAGGAAGTGGAGGCAAATTGTTGGCGAGGCCAAAAACCTTTTACGGTTTGAGTGGCCAACTAAGTAAGTACGTAAAGTTGTGTTACTGGACTTGTCTTCTGAGGCAAGTGTGCTGATGCCCTAAATCTCCTAATACTAATTAAAAATCTATAAGTCAGCATAGGAATCCAAATGAGCAAAGTGAAGGAATCACCTAAATTTGTGGTAATTTTATTTTTAGATAAAAATAGTTACATAAATGTTAAAAGAATAAAAATAGATTTATGCCAAAGTAGTAATTTTAACTTGGGTTTAACTTACTCAACTCAAATAGTTAATTCAAAGATTGTTTACTAACAAATAATTTGTGAACAAATATTCGGGTATGGTTAGTAGAGTGTAAAACACAATTTTTTGCATAATCTATTGATTCAAAATTTAGCACCTGCAAATAAATTGATCAATGACTATTATGGCTTAAAATATTAAAAAGCATATTGGAATGGAGACACTCCAAATGTGGGGATTAGTAATTTAATCATTCCCTGTCTTATTAATATAAATAATACCATAAATTAGGAATTAGGTAAGTTTTAAATTTGTTCATAGATAAAAGGAACAGAGGTTGTTCCTTTTATATAACTATATATAACAATCACAAACCTCTATATATAACAACTCAGTGGTAGTTATATAGGGATTACAACTAATGTACATCTTCATAAATTTGTAGTAATAATTACTAAGTTTATCCTTAAGATTTGGAGGGAATAGGGGAGAGACTGGCAAGGTGCTGGACCCGCCATCACGTGACATACTTGAGAAATAACTACTGGACACACAGACTGGATGCAGCCTGGGTTTCTTTCTTCTCTGTGAATTTTCTTTATTTTTTTACACATGAATAGAATATTTTCTGGCTTAACACTCTTTGCATAGTCTTACCATTTCATTACAACAACTCCACAGATGTGTAAACAATTTGTTACTAATACAAACTTTTGTATATAGCAAAAGATTTTAAAGTGCCAGTCCTATCAATATTTTAACTAAAAATTACTTAAAAACAACGTGGACATAAAATTTAAAATTCATCAAAGAGATTAACAACTAGATCTCAAATCTAATGAGCCTTTTGTAATAAAGTTAAAAACAAATTATAAAAGAATTACCTTACTTAAGACTTTTATTAACAGAAAGTCAACATGACAAATCAACAATATAAAAACATATGATATAAAATAGTATAATGATGTCAAAGTAGTTAGTTCAAAAACTACCACATTTCCCTCTTTGTATAAAAAAAACACAAAATAGTGTTTAACAATAAGCTAACAAGTCTTGTAATCTTTAAAACGTGAAGGTAGATTTGTATGGCGTTGTGGTCTGGAAGGACAATCACAAACCTCTTCCCTTGACTGAATATCAGGAACTGGCTCTTCCTCCAAAATCCTGGAGTTCCCAGTTTCAGCTGAAGATCATTAAAATGAAACAAAATATTGATTTTTGGTTGAGAATTATTTAAAAAAATTACTCTATTGGAAAAATGAAGTCCTGATTCCAATAAAGAGATGTTACTGGCCACATTAAGTTAACTCTGTGAAAGCGAACGCTAAGGACCGGAAGAGGCAAGTTCAAAATAACGTCTGTATATCTCAGCTTTGTATACCTTTCCACTGGCCTCCTTCATGTACTTCCCACTTTGTAACTGGTTTTTTGACCGTCCAGAGTTCACTTCATTCAATATATTCGACTTTATATAAATAAAATTGTGGATCGTTGAATTTGACTGAATCACAAGTTGGAGATATTTTTTATGAAATGTGACCAATTTATAATAGCACAGCCGCTATTATTTGATACAGAAGTAATTATTGAATTGAATACCACTGCCCTATTGAAATTACATTGAAAAGTAGACATTGTTGGAGAGATGATACAGTGAAGATATTTTTCTAAACAAAGAATGTCATTAATCTATCGACGGTCCACAAAGTGACTGTTAAGATAATACCCATTGTAAGGATAAGAGAGGATTGGATTGACTTTCTATTCTTTGAATAAGTTTCTTGATTGTACTTTAAACTGGAAATTTTTTATGAATTTGGATTTGACCAATAAACAGTTCAAACCTGCAAGAAATTACTTCAAGTCTGAAAAAAGGTACCTACAGCATTTTTTCAGACTTTAAGTATATATTTTTTTAACTCACTATACTGAATGAATATTTGTATAGTTTTGATTATTTCTTGAATTTCCTGAAATAAATGTCATGCTGCTACATTAAATGTTGTGTTTCTTCTTTAAAATTTGAATGTACATTTTATTTTAAATCTTAAACTTAATTTAGTTAGAAACTTGGAAGACTTACAACATTTCTTAAAATATATGATATAGTATAATGTAAGTACTAAATTTCTTATAAAACTACTAGCTGTTTACCTATGCCTTGCTACGGGATTAACATATAAACAGTGATGTTTTAGTTTATTTTAAATTTCAA
The DNA here is from genome assembly GCA_035578905.1 of Stictocephala bisonia. Taxonomy (NCBI): domain Eukaryota; kingdom Metazoa; phylum Arthropoda; class Insecta; order Hemiptera; family Membracidae; genus Stictocephala; species Stictocephala bisonia. Next base: position 101,258 of record JAQJVL010000698.1, on the reverse strand, counting down.
TAAGCATATTTCAAAAGTGTTCATTTTATTTGTTTTAATCTAACAGGTGTAAAATTAAGTAACTCCATTGCATTATCATTGAAACTTTAAAGGCCACTGGGGTGGAGCTCTGAGTTGGAAGTGAATGAAATCACGTCAAAGGAGTGAACTTTACAACTTCCCAAAGTTTCGTGGTAATCTGATACATAAATTATAGACACACATTCATTTTTGTATGAAGAGTCCACGGGAAAAGCGGGGAATGTCAAAAATATGCTTTGTTACATTCTTATATTTTTGGAAAGGTCTCAATAATCTCTTTTTGTGTATTTTATTTCCATGGAAAGAACGGAGATAGTCAGCAAGATATGGACGTTTGAAAATATGCCATCCATGGGAAAAAGAGGGACTGACATTGTGAAACACGGGAAAAAGGGGGATTGTCAGTTGGCAGCACTGTCTTTATTTTGTATGCTGCAGTCAGTGAAGTTGTGGCTGTGCACTGTTGATTGTTGAGGTTACTGGTAGCACAGTGCTGTAACCCAGCTACATGGAGACAAAGTGTTTGGGAGATTGTAGGCGGTAGGTTGGATGCTTGGTCCTCTTAATATCTACATGGCGTTCGCTTGATGGTTGCTATCGGCGTGGACACTACTAGAGAAGTCTGGAGTGTCTATGTTGGGTGGTAATCATTATGCGGATGTTGTGTGGGGGAGATAACTGAGTATCAGGCTTGTCAATTAGCTGTAAATCAGACCAGCACTACGTGGTTTGGATTCCACGTAAAGCTGTAGGTCCCTTAGTTGCCCTGGCTGTTGGGCTATTAATGAATTGCCCTTTCTGAGGAATAGTTGAACTCAGTTAGTAACCAGACTACACTCATCCACACTCATCCTACACTCATATAACCATTCATATTCGCCTTAAAATACCAACGTTGTGTCGGCGTCTCATATGTAAGAATGTTTGGTGATAATTTGTAAATGTTCCAGTTTTGTGTGTGTAACTAATTAGTAAGCTATGGAAGGTGAAGGTAACAGCTCCAAATCGTCAAATACTTCGAAGAAACAAAAGGTAACTGGTTGTTTAAGCGATGTTAAGAAAAAGCTACTAGCATCCACACACGAAATAGGACCTGATTGTCACTGTCTGAGATTGTGTGCTAGCTGCTTTACTTCTCCCCAACTCTTGCCTTCCTCTCCAATCTCCCTCTCGACTGACCTCCTCCAAGTTATCTTCGGTCTTCCTCTCTTTCTACTTCCTTGGGGATTCCAATCTAGGGCTTGTCGGCTGATGTTGTTAATGGGCCTTCTTAGTGTATGGCCTATCCACCCAAACTTCCTCTTCTTAATGGTGTCACCAATAGGATTTTCATTTGCTCTTCGCATCAATTCCTCGTTTGAAATTCTATCTGGCCAGTATATGTTAAAGATTCTTCGGAGACACTTATTTATGAAGACTTGCAGTTTACTTGTTACTGTTTTAGTGACTTTCCATGTCTGGCAGCCATATAGAAGGATCGACTTTACATTGGTTTCAAAAATCCTTAATTTTGTCTTTCTTCTTATTTGACTTGATCGCCAAACTGGTACAAGTTGGGCAAATGCTCCTTTGGCCTTCCTAATCCTACTGATTACATCTTCATCAGTTCCACCCGTCTTAGAAACAATGCTTCCCAGGTATTGGAATCGTTCTACTTGCTCAATAAGTTTGTTATTCACCACCAGCGGCTGATTATTTCTATTATTTATCCTCATTTCTTTTGTTTTTTCAAAATTTATTTTTAGGCCAACTTTTTCTCCTTTGTTATGAAGGTCTTCAAGCTTTCCTTTCATGTCATTCAGTGTTTGGGACATTATGCATAAATCGTCCGCAAAATCTATGTCCTCCAGTCTATCCATCAGTCCCCACTGTATACCCGTGGGCCTACTTACAACTTGTTTCATTATGCTATCCAAAACCATAAGAAATAGTATTGGTGAAAGCAAACAGCCTTGCCTTACTCCAGCTCCAATTTCAAATGGACAGGATAATTTACCCTCGTGGACTATCTGGCATCTGTAATTTCTATATATTTCTTTTATGAGGTTAATGATTTTTTTTAGGCACACCCGCTTCAGATAACGCTTTCCAAATGGATTCTCTACTGATGGAGTCAAAAGCCTTTTCAAAATCCACAAAGGACAGATACACTGGTGTCTGAAACTCAGAGCATTGTTCAACTATAATCCTAAGGGTGTTGATCATGTCTATACATGAGTGGTCTTTCCTAAAGCCCGCTTGTTCTCTCCGCAGTTTTGTATCTATTATACCTTTGATTCTGTTTAAAATTATCCTGGTGAGAATTTTACTAGCCACGGAGAGCAGTGTAATACCCATCCAGTTTGTGCACAGTGAAATGTCCCCTTTCTTTGGAATTTTTATCAGCAACCCTTTCTTCCAATCATCTGGAATTAATTCTTTTTCCCATATATCTTTTAATAGGTCATAGAACATTTCTGCTGTAAGGTTTGGGTTTGCTTTTAGCATTTCTGGAGATATGTCATCCACTCCGGGCGCTTTCCCATTCTTGATTTCCTTGAGTGCCGTTACAATTTCTGCCTTCGATGGTACAAAGATCTTCTATGTGTACTTCGTTTTCTATCTGTCTCTGGTTTATATTTTCTACTTCCACCTCTTCCATCACTACTTGTCTATTTAGCAGCTCTTCAAAGAATTCTTTCCACCTTTCCCTTTGCTTTTCTTCATTTACTATTACCTTACCACTTGTGTCTTTAATAGGTTTTTTTGCAATAAATTTCTTGTTGGCCAGAGTCTTAGTAATTTTGTACAATTCTTTACTATTTCCTTGCGTTGCAGCTTCTTGAGCTTCCTTTGCCAGATTGTCAGCCCAGATTCTCTTGTCCCTCCTAAAACTCCTTTGCACTTCTCTATGTTTTGCATTGTATGCATGTGTAGTAGCTATAATTTCTTCGTATTCCTTTGCTTGGTTCTTCTTCTCTTTTAACTTCTTCCTTTCTTCAATCTTTTTCAGGGTCTCTTTTGTGATCCATGGCTTCCTCTTTCTCCTCCTGTATCCTATGACTTCCTCGGCAGCATCTACAAAGGTCTTCTTTATTTTTTCCCACTTATTTTCAATATCCTCTGTCTCCCTGTCTAATGCAGCAAACCTATTCTGTAGCTCCAGACTAAACCTTTGGGCTGTCTCTTTCTTTCTAAGTTTGTTTGAATCAAACATTGTCTGTATCTTCTCCAGTTGTACCCTTGTTGAAGCTATTTTTAATCTTATATCTACTGTTACGAGGTGGTGATCGCTGCCACAGTCAGCTCCTCTTCTAGACCGCACATCCAAGAGAGATGTCCTCCATTTCTTACTAATTGCTACATGGTCGATTTGGTTGGCTGTAATTCCATTTGGCGAGGTCCAAGTTAATTTATGGCATTTTTTATGGGGAAACAAAGTTCCTCCAACCACTAGCTCCCTGTCTCCACAAAACTCAACAAGCCTACTTCCATTATTATTCATCGTTCCCAGACCATGTCTACCCATAATCCTTTCAATGCCACTATTATCCTCTCCCACTTTGGCATTCATGTCACCCATTAGAAGGACAATATCCTGTCTCTTGATTTTCTTTACCAGATTAAATGCTTTAAAATGATTGTACCTGCAGAACGTGCGCTAGTATTACATCCAATTTCAATAAAACCTACTTAACTGATTGCCTACTTAACTTGTTTGGTTAATGTGAACACAGTTTCACAAAGGAGATCTGGTTGCCTAACCAGAGAGAATGCTAAATTCCATGACAACTCATATTCATATCGTGTTCGAGTTTGTAGGGAGCAATCTGTGGTAGAAATTCATGTTTGTGTAAAAGCTTTTCGGTCTCTTTAGGGAATCACATAAAAAGTCAAAGTAATACAGAACTATTTATAAAAAGGAGGAACGCCTAAAGATGGTTGGCATTTAAATCGTAAACACCACTTGTCAGAAGAGGCAATCGAGGCGATTCACAAGCATATAGGTTCATTTAAAGTTGAACGAAGTCACTACAGCGCAAATTCTTCTAATCGTATCTATCTTCCAGCAGACTTAAATATAAAAGAGATGTTTGAATTGTTTAAGATAGCGTACCCAGGCCAAAAAGTATCTTATGAGAAATAAAGAACAGTTTTCAATTCAGAATTCAATATCAGTTTTGGTTATCCAAGAATGGATACTTGCAATTCCTGCAACAAACTCACTGCTGAGATTCGAGCTATAGAACATGTTGTTAAATCCTGTCCTGAAAATACTAGGGAAAGGGTAAAACCAGAAAAGAAAATTGAAAGAGCTCACATCAGAAAAAACTACACTTGTTAGAAGCCAATATGTTTTACATTCGCAAACGTGCCTCCTCTAAACAAAGAGTCAACAATCAAAAGAGGTCGAAACTATTGCAATGGACTTCTTAAAGAATTTGCCAGTACAAAATATTACAAATAACGATGTGTATTATAAGTGACAATTAACACTTTGTATGTTCAATACACATACTGTACACAGACGAATGATTTTTCTTTGTTTATGATGAAACAGTGGCGTACGAGGGTGCCAGTGAGGTGGGTTCTTTCTTGCTTTACTTTGTGATGACAATTCTTGACCCTTCTGTCAAAGAACTTTATGTTTTTTGTGATCCTTGCGGGGGTCAAAACAAGAATTGGATCCTTTCCGCACTATTCACTACATTGTCCACCACACTAAGAGAGTAGACAAAATTCAGATGAATTTTCCAATTCGTGGCCACAGATATTTAGAATGCGACTGCAATATGGCAAGCATCAATCAAATGAAGTAGATTGAAACGCCTAAAGGTTGGATTGATGAAATTGAAGTTGCTAGAATCAAGCCATCACCCTTCCATGTCATCCATTTTGAGGGGGAGTTTGTACAGAACTGCGCTTCACACTTAGATCAATTTTATTTTACAAAGTGCCCATTTCCTTCAAGGCCAATAAGAGAGCTAGTAGCTTTAAAAGAGCATCCCCGTTTCCTGAAGCACCGAGCATCATTCCATGGGTATTGGTTGGCCCATGTCATTAACCAACCAGGTTCACTACCACAACACCAACCCTTGCCTGAAGGAGAGTTGTTTCTACCCGACTATGCCTATGAGGGTAAGATCTTTTTTCATTTTACTGTCACTCACTGTTAGTAATCAAAATATGATTTAAATAATATTTGGACCACTTCAGTTAAAAAATTTACTTATTAATAATCTAACCTAATCATTTTGAATAAATTTTAGCATTTTTCTTGGTAATTAAATTAAAATAAAATTTTAATTCCTAATCAAAAATTGGACTTAAATGTTGTTAAATGTTTCAATAACAAGCTTTAGCAAATTGTTTTGTTTTAGGAGCACCTCCTATTACCCATGAAAAGTACTCTGATCTTCAAGTTTTAAAGATTTTCTGTAATTTAGAAGCCAGACAATTTTATACCCATCTTCCAAAAATAGAGAAAGAAGAGAAAAGGAAAAAAAGAAATGCCATTGACAAGGAAGTTTTTCCTAAGACTAAAGACAAATAATAAGAATACGCTTACTCAGAGTGGAAAAAGGACTAATTAACCAATTTGATCATTGTATTTAAAAGATGTTTTTTTTTCTCAAAGTAATATGTACTGTTTTCACTTTTTTTGTTAATAAAGGCCTTTTTAAAATTAAATGTGTTAACTTATTTTAACCCCTATTTAAGAAGAAAATTTCAAATATACAAATTTTATGTCATTTAATTCAGTACTGGTTTCTAGAAGCTGTAAACCTTGGTGACATTGCCATTTTTTCCTAAATCATTATTGACAAAATTTTTTCCCCCTTTTTACCAAAACTATTTTGTACTCATATAATATATATTTATATATTTTGCTATTAAATGGTAAACTGATGTTATTAGTAGATAATGTACAAGTTTAATATAAAGTAGGCTACTTGATAAATAAGTTTAAGAAAGATTAGGAAATAAATGCAAGTGGTACAACAGGATTAAGGAGAAAATTGCTAATCCTGAAAAATTTGAAAATCTGACATTCCCCCTTTTTTCCATGGTGCCTTCATATATTTACTAAGGGACACCCCTGCACGATTTGCGTGCCAACCCCGATACTTGCTGAGCTCGATACCCTTCAGCCTCTGCATGTGACTTTGACTACAATTAATAGTAGACTATCTTTATCACGTAAAATCACAATATTAAATTTAGTATTTCACTCACACTACAGTACTTCACTCACAGTATAGTATTTCACTCACACTACAGTACTTGCCCTGTTAACTAATTATTAGTATAGGTTTTTCAAACCCTATATATGTCAAACGTGGTTATTTCATTTGTTTTTGTTTCACAGCTGAAGATTAAACACTTAATGCATCAACAGGTAATGTTAAATATACAAAATAAACATGTTTATTTATTTACAAAACAGCTGTAATTAATATACTAAAATCAACCCAATGTTATTCTTATGGAAAAAAGGAAATGTTGAGGGGTTGTTTTTGTAATATGTTACTAAATTAATTAGTTGAAGAATCAAATAAAACATTACATGAGTGTTGTTTCAATGTAGAACCATTTAATAGTAATTGTTAAAACAAAACAGCTGATGATATTTGTATTTACATGAATAATATTAGTAAGTAACAAAGAGTATAAATTAAAACACATCAATTCTCCCCTCTGAGTCATTTAGTTGGGGTAACCTCATACTTCAACAACTGGTCAACATGTCTTCTCCAAACACATCCATCATCCATTTTAATTTTGTAAACTAAGGCACTCTCTCTTTGTAAAATGGCGCCAAATTTCCATTTACATCTTGAATTTGTGTAGGCTCGAGCTTGTACTATGTCCCCCTCTTTAAAACTTCTTCGCACTGTAGGTTTGTGGCCCATAATTAATATATCTTGATTGTGTTGGGGAAACATTAGTAGCAGACATTTTTATAAAATTGCAATTTATACGCGGGACATTGACATTCGGACAAAATTATTACAGGACCGTCAGGCACACACCTACCAAGACATAGTAAACACAGCTTTGGCTATGGAATTAGCTAAAAAGGGAAGTATGGATTTGGACTGAATAAGATCAATCACATTCACTTCAAAAACAAAGATATAACAAAGAAAAAATTAACTGAACAAGTGTTTCATAACAAACGTTCTACAGGTTCAGCATTTGATAAATTAAGAGGGAAATGTTATAGATGTGGCTCTGCATCTCACCATGCTCATCAATGTCAGTTTATAAGTACCATGTGTCGGAAATGTAATAAATTAGACCATATTGCAAGTGTATGCTTACAAAACAAATCTAAAATTATTCAAATTATGTATCAACATGAAATTGAAAATGTATCAGATAAGAATAGTAAGAATGAATATGAGACAAATGTGCTTAGCGACAAACAAACTGACAAGTTTATTGTTGACGTCATTATTGAGGAAAATTCAGTACCAATGGAGTTAGACACCGGAGCAGCCCTAAGTACAATGTCATATATTGAATTAAAAAATATTGCTATGCATAAATAGATTTTCTTAAAACATGTTGAACTTAGAACATATACTGGAGAAACTATTAAACCAAAGGGTGTAACCTTTGTTGAATGCGTATACAAAACACAGAAATTTATTGGAAAACTATATCTTATTGATAAAAAGGTGGATGCAATATTTGGAAGAGACTGGATTAGGAAAGTCAAATTAGATTGGAGTGAAGTGAAAAGTTTAAAAGTAGCACAGTCTTAAAATCTAGACAACATATTATGTGAATTTAGTGATGTCTTCAATGGAAACATTGGGGAAATACCTAATTATTTGGGACAGTTTAGACTCGTAGAGGACACTAAACCAATTTTTGTGAAACCAAGGCAGGTTCCTTTTCTCTGAGAACCAAAGTAGAAAACAAACTAAAGAGACTTGAAGAACGTAACATAATAACAAAAGTAGACAGTTCTGACTGGGGAACTCCAATTGTACCAGTAGTGAAGCCAAATGGACAGATTAGGATTTGTGCTGACTATAAGGTGACAGTGAACAAAGTAATCAAAGGTGAGAACTATCCCATACCTAGAATTGAAGAAATTTACTCTCAGATGAATGGAGGAAAACTATTTTGCACCCTTGATATTAGCAACTCTTACCTCCATTGAAATGAATGAAGAAAGCGCACTAATGCAAACACTAAGCACACATCAAGTGAATTGCTTATACAAAGTGAATCGCTTAATGTTTGGTGTGAAAGTTGCACCATCACTTTGATTATGGACTAGACATTGCAAGGAATCTCTGGGGTAGAATGCTTTTTTGACGATATCATCATACAAGGCAAATCTTCTGATGAACTGCTGTCAAGACTATGCACTGTCCTGCAATGCTTAAGAGATAAAAACCTAAAACTGAACAAAAACAAGTGTACATTTTTTCAAAGCAGTTTACAGTATCTGGGACATATCATTGATGAAACGGGTCTTCGTAAAACAAATGACAAGGTTTTATCCATAACAAACAGTAAACGACCCAAAAATATCAACGAACTTAGGACATTTCTTGGTCTAGCGAATTACTACAACAAGTTCATTAAAGATTTAGCGACAATCCTCCATCCTCTTAACAGACTGCTTCAAAAGAATATTCCCTACGTATGGACTTCTGAATGTGAGGAAAGTTTCAAAAAGGTGAAATCAGAAATAGCAAGTGATAGGGTTCTTGTTCACTACAACCCGGATTTGCCCCTGATACTTGCAACTGATGCATCTCCAGTGGGTCTTGGAGCTGTTATTTCTCATCGTTACAGTGATGGCAGTGTAAGGCAAATAAGTTTTTCTTCCCGCAGTTTGACAAAAACAGAACAGAACTACAGCCAAATAGATAAGGAGGCGACTGGTATTTATTATGTCTTGGTAGGTGTGTGCCTGGCGGTCCTGTTATAATTTTGTCCGAATATTAATTACATTAAACCCGCGTATAAATTGCAATTTTAGATCTTGACAATATCTTTAAAAACCTCAGTACAAGCCTTTAAGTTTTAAAACTAAGTCATCTTGCAATACTGAAACAGCCAATATAGCTTATTTCTAAATATTTGAATTGTAAAAAGGCTCTCAGGATCTTGGACGGATGAATAACTGCAGAGCTTTCAAAGACAAGGATTAGAATGTTGGAATCCCACTCTGTGTGTTTCTCAAATTGTTGAAAGCATTTAAATGTGTTGACTACAGAATACTGCTTGATAAACTGGAATGTCATGGTATTCGAGGACTTTCACTCAAAATTTAATGTCTGAGCGCATTTCTCAGTCACCGAATACAAAAAGTCCAACTTTCAAATTAATTTTCTCATTCAATTGAACTGAGCTATGAAGCCCTTCAGGAATCTATTCTCACTCCAGTTCACTTTCTGATTTATGTTATTGACATAGGATCATCACTACAGCATGGGAAGAAGTATGCTGATGATTCCAGCTCTAAGTTTCAATCAAATCTAGAATGTAAAACTTTTGTTCGCTATATAACAATAACAATATCAACCTCTACATACATTTCGAGGAATTAACAACTTTTCTGTTAACCCCACTGACTCAAGAGTGTGGCCTTGCAGTAATACTGGCAGACACTTTAGAGGAAGAGGGCGATTCAACAATATTCCTTAGAATAATCCTGCACAAAGGGTTGGCATGGAATGATCAAATAAATTCTGTCTCTGCCAAATTATCCTCAGACATTTATATCTTTAGGTCATTAGCCAAATACTGTCCAATTCAGGTTCTGATGACAGCATATATCAATATAATTTACCCACATCTCTCCTGAGGAATAGTGGTTTGGGAAGGTGTGTAGACACAAATTTCTTGAAGGTGTTCAAACTTCAGAAAAAAACAGTCTAATCATTGCTAAATTGAACCCCAGAGAGTTATTTAAAGAGGTCTTTAAAACATTTCAACAATTGATGCTGGCTAGTCTATTCATTATATTAGATATTAGAATAAGAGGAAAATTTAATAACTTATCTTTAGTTAGTATCTATGCTCCAACGGAAGAAGCAGATGAAGAAGAAAAAGATGATTTCTATGATCTACTAGACGAGTTGGTGGGGAAGTTACCAAATTTTGATACCAAAGTTATATTAGGAGATGCAAATGCTAAGATAGGGAGAGAGGAGATCTGGAGCCCAGCGATTGGAAAAGAAAGCCTTCACCAAAACTCCAATGATAATGGAACAAAATTAGCAAGCTTCACCCTGGCAAATAACTTCAAAATATCAAGCACGATGTTTCTAAGAAAGGACATACATAAGTACACTTGGACATCACCAAATGGAGTTACCAAAAACCAAATTGATCATGTGCTAGTTGACCAAAGACATAAAAGCAGTATAACGAACGTTAAGAGTGTTAGGGGGGCAGAATGTGGAACTGACCACTCATTAGTTGTAGTGAAGATGACACAAAGAATAGCTACTCAGAGACGAAAAGAGGAAAGTCAAGAAAGACTTATAGACACCGAGAGGCTCAAATGCCACAGTATAGTTGAAAATTTTAAACAAACTTGAAAACAGATTCAAACTTCTAGAAGAGGTGGACGAAAATGATAATATAAACAATAACTGGAACAACTTCAAGGAAGCAGTTTTAGACTCGGCAGAAGAAGTATGTGGCAGAAAGAAGAAGAAAAAGAACAAAAAGCCATGGTTTGACCATGAATGTGAGCAAATGGTTGAAGAAAGAATTGTTAGGAAAAAGACCTGGATGAATAGTAACAGCATAGAACACAGAGAGAGTTACAACAAGTCAAATAGGGATACCAATAGGTTATTGAAGAGTAAAAACGGCTATATATAAATAGCTTGCTGGATAAAGCCGAAGAAGATAACACAACAAACAACTCAAGAGACTTCTTTAGAAAAGTAAGATTTTTCAAAAAAGGATTCACCCCCCGCTCTTACGGAGTTAAGAGTAAAGATGGCACATTAATTACGGAAAGTCCTTGAAAGGTGGAAAGAATATTTCAGTGATCTACTTAATGTCAACAGAGGAGATGAAACAACAAAACAAGACAATGAATGTAGCTACAACCAAACCTGGAACCACCAACCAAACAAGAAGTGGAAAACGCAGTAAAGACACTGAAAAATAACAAGGCTCCAGGAAAAGATGAAATTACAGCAGAATTACTAAAAAAAGGAGGAAATGTAGTAATTGAGAAACTGTGGAAGTTAATACTTAAAATATGGGAAAAGGAGGAAATGCCAACTGAGTGGCAAGAGGCAGTAGTTGTACCCATACATAAAAAGGGAGAAAAAGAAGAGTGTGGAAACTATAGAGGCATCTCATTGCTAAGTATCCCCTATAAAATCCTGACTAAAATTATTCTAAATTGACTTGAATGCTACTCAAACGAAACAATTGAAGAACACCAGGCAGGCTTCATTAAAGGTAGGTCCGCTACAGACCAGATATTTTTACTGAAAGAAATTGTAGCCAAGTACTGGGAATATAACAAAGAATTTTATGCCATCTTCATTGACTTCCAAAAAGCTTACGACAGCATTGACAGAGAAAGATTATGGGTACAGTTAGAAAAATTTGGGGTCCCCAGAAAACTGATAAACCTGTCTAAAATGAGTGTTACCGAGTCAAGATGCTCCGTGAGAATAAATGGACAAAACAGCGAAACCTTCAAAGTAAACTCAGGAGTCAGACAGGGGGATGGCCTTTCCAACATAGCTCTAGAGGAGGCCCTTCAGAAGACAAAAGAAATGAACCTGGGTGTTAAAGTCGGAGGAAAACTGAACATTCTAGCATTTGCAGATGACGTAGCTATAATGGCAGAAAAGCTAGAGGATCTAACTACGCTGACCAAGGTCTTCATAACAGAAGCATAAAAAATAGGGCTGAAGACAAACGATCCAAAAACCAAATTCATGCACTTTACAAGAGACCAAAAATTACACCCAAGACCCCCTACGAGTTGATGGTCATGAATTCGAACAAGTACCGGAATTCAAATACCTCGGAGTCACAATTTCAAATAAAAACGCAGAAGAAATTGAGATACAGCAAAGAATAAATTCAGCCAACAGATGCATTTATGCATGCAATAGATTACTATCTTTCAAGTCAGTATATTAGAGAGATAGGACATCAGCAAACTTACCTTAAAAGACAAGTTCACTAACATCAGAGTAGTAGTCACAAACACAAAATACACAAAAGCTCACAAATTTTCAACACCACTGGCATTTTCTTCAGGTGAGTAGAGGGAGAGAGAGAGAGAGACACTGAAATGACTTCCACTATTGCTGGGTAGGTGGCTGTGGTGGGGGGGTGTACATCCATAGAGCAACACTCAGGTGTAGATGCAGTATTTCAGTTAGTATATATATATAAAAATATAAATGAAGTTTGCTGATGGGGAAGGGGTTGAAGGGAAGTGGTCTATCTTATGTTCAGATTAGGTGGGTCACGGGATTTTGTTATCCATTGGTGTGCTAATTCCATCCTTCGGAGTTGGGAACTATTGGCATGGGAAGGAAGGGATCTGATTACCTTAGTGGTGTAACACTGATCAAAATTTTGATTATGGAGAAGAGTATGGGCAGAGACAGGTTTTTCAGGATTTTGGACTTTGCAATCATGTCTATGGCCATTCATGCGTTTACGAAGGGTTTCACTGGTAAGGCCAATATATTGGGCAGGACAGTGCTGGCACTGGAGTTGATAAATTAGATTGGTGGAATCACAGGAGTGGTTTCCAGGTATCTTGTAGGTTAAGGAGGTAAAGGAGCTGGTAAAAGATGTGGCTGAGAGATGAATAGGGCAGGTTTTGCAAGATTTCTTGTTACAAGGATTGGAACCGGGTGGTTGCTGGTCTTTAGGACAGGTCAGGATGTTGGGATCAGGTAACTTAGGATGGACCAGGATCTGGCGGAGGTTTTTGTTTTGTCTGAAAGTTACAGTAGGAGGTTTTTCAAGGAGATCTTTGGTGTGGGGGGAAGCTTTTAAGATGTTGAAGCCATCTTTCAGGATTTTGTTGAGTTTTTGTAGGCCATGGTGGTAATTAGTGATAAGGGGTAAGCATTGGGAACTGCTTCTGGTTTGGGGTTGGTTTTGGGACTGGGACAATCTTTCAAGTCATTGTCACACAAAACAAAAATTAGGTTGTACAAATCAATAGTCATCCCAGTTTTGCTCTATGGATCTGAAACGTGGATACTAAATAAGAAAGAAGAAAAAAACTAATTGTCTTCGAAAACAAAGTCTTGAGAAAGATATATGGGCCCACATATGACCAAGGGGAGTGGAGAAGGAAACATAACAGGGAGATTAGAGACCTGTATAACGACGCAGACATTGTGAGTGAGGTCAAAAGTAGAAGACTAAGGTGGGCTGGACATGTGTTGAGAAGGAGAGAAGAGTCCCAACTAAAGAAAGTTAGCAAAAATAACCCTGAAGGGAAGGCGACCTCGTGGGGGGCCAAAACAAAGATGGTGGGACCAGGTTAGGCTAGATATACAGCGAGTTGGAGCCATGGAAGAGAATACAGAGGACAGGTCAATCTGGAGAGGCTTTGTTGGTGCGGCTAAATATCACCTGCGATATAGATGGCCCTGGGAGTAAGAGTAAGTAAGTCTATTCATTATAGAAACAACAATGTTTTACATGCCTAAATGTTCCTTAGGAGATCTCTTAAGGATATCTTAAGAGATAAACGGGAATGAGACTCGGTGCACATTTAACTACCAAACTGATAGACAGAATGGTAGTTTATGAACACCTGACCTCACAGGATGGTGTTCACTTTATCAACAGATTACCAGATTCAATAAAAATGCTACGTCATTAAAGGTAGTAAAAATTTGTCTTAACTGTTGTTTAGCGTTACAGTCATTCTATAATATCAGTGAGTTTTTAGCATTTGACTGAGAGACCACTTATTTGGGTAATGATTTCGGGAATGTTACTGGCATTAAGTGGAATGAATGGAATTTTTGTTGTATGCCTGAATGTGGAAACTGTATTAAGAATGCCAAAATTAAAATTGAATCTTGCAATACAATACTTGTTCTTAGAACTTAGGCTTAAGCTGCTGGTGTCATAACTAAAATCTATATTTTCTAGTGAACACCGTTTCAACATGAGCGAAACATCTCGTTATTTTGTAAATAATGTAGGCAGCATCTTGACGCGGTTGTCACCGGAAAATATAGGTTGTAGCTACAATACTTGTATACTGCAAAATTTCATACTGCAACATTCCGTTTATATAATAATGACATTAACACAGACGTTTTTATAGAAATGTTTACCCTTAGCAGATCGGTGCACCGATATTGAGCACCAAACCTTAATCATCAAAAGGGCTCCCCAACCTCTACACCGTTATTGCGCACTTGACCCAAGCAGGTACCTGAGTCCTCAGCATTCACCATAGCTATGGAATTTGCCACTTATGTCTCTAATACTCATCCAGTTAGATTCAGTTTTAGAACATCAACTCCTTACCACAACTTTAAACTCCTCCTTTTCTTATTGCATGATGATAAAAAGAGCCTGTGCTCTGTTTTGACCGTATTTATTTTTACCCCTCTCTGCTTACACCACAGTAATGAGTATGAATATGATGTTGCACATAGCTTTCTGTTAAAAACAGAATAAATATTCGTCTGTATGCTCTTAGATATAATAATAAAGTTCAATGTTTGGGATTAATATATAAAATATTTTTAAAATTTTTTGTTGTGTATAGTTTATTTAAATGTGATGACATTTTGTAATGGATCAAAAGATAATCCTTATTGAGTGAAATGTGGTATTGTGATTTTATATCAGAGAATTTATTTTGGTTAAAAAAAAATGTTGGCTTTGCTTAACCCTCAAATGGTTACCCATCTGTTTCCGACGTTGATATGCAAGTCTGGCAGGTTATGCGTTGGTTTTCCGTCGACTTGACATCGTTGTAAATAAACAACAGCAGCAGGCTTAATTGTAGCATAAACCACATATAATATATCGTTCCACTCTACCGTTCCTAATATATCGCTTTAGATGATTAATTTTGTTCCTTTTGTATACTTCAATAATTTTTTTACAAAATGTAGTTGCTCATACTACATTGTAAACAGATTTTTTACCGGTGAAATTATTAGTTTTACATACATGTAATATACATAAATGTACGTACATATGGTGCTATGTATTTATTTATTCTAAAAGATAGTGAAATTTTCTACAATTTGGAATTCTAGATAAAGTGTTTATGTGATTTGTAGAGGGGTTCAAACTTTTGAAAATGTTTTTATTTTAAAAAAACTTTTCCTATGAAACTTTTTATTTACAAATTTCTTAGTAAATCAGTTGCAATATTTTATTCCTGATTCTCTATTTCATACTGAACAAGGAAATATTCTACTTGATCTTTTTATCGTAAATTATAATTTTATGATTTTTTAAAATAAACACTGCAACACTAGCAAAACAGGCGTAACCGCAACGAGTGTTATAGTGAAACATTACAGGGTTAACAAATTTGTGACTAATAAATCATATATTTTTAATAGGAATAGGACATAAATAGTAAAGATCACAGTTGGTTATTCTGTATGTTTTGTATCTAAGGTGACTCAAATTCATAATGCTGCAGTAACCTTAGCCTTAAGAAATTAAATCACAGTAAGATAGAATTAAATTATTTAGATGTTTATCAGTTCAAATTAATTTTTACTGGTATTTAAAATTTAATTGCCTAGATTTATTTTTTATTTATTAAGTGTAGAAAAACTTGTCTGTGAGGTCCTATAGTAAACAAGAAAGACTATACAAAAAGTACAAGCATATATATATATGTGTGTGTGGGTGTGTGTGTGTGTGTTTTAGTAATTATTAGGCGGTTTAGGGTTTAATACTATAAGATAATTTATATTATTAATATAACTATAATGACTGTATTATATACTGTATATTGATCCCCTCGCAAAATACGGGTAAATAGTTGGTGCATAATGATGCATTATTATTTGTATATGCTTACTATACTTAGTTTATAAAAATAAAAGGAAATAAGTTTGTAATGTAATATAATAAGCTAGTATAAAAAATTTTAACCAGCAATTGTAAACAGTTGGACAGGATATCTCAATCTCAGACACTAGCCGTTCTGAAAAACTGCTAACAATTTAGTTTTAGAAGGCAGTTCAACATGAAGAGCTTATCAATAAATCCAGATAATTATATGTTTTTTTAAATAACTAAAATCCATGCAGTTTTTAAATAACTAAAAACTCATATGTGCGCCTTAATATGGGCGAAGTTCACAAACACTGAAATAGAACTTGTGAGCGAAGGGACTTTGCTAAATAAATAACAAATAAATCGACTTATTAACATTCCCAAAATGTTCAGTATACAAGAACTCACCGAGTTCAACATTACTAAATGCTTGTTAACAAATCAGTTGTTATTCATTTTCAACTTTGCTTAACCACCCCTAAGAGTTCTCGGAAGGGTAGGTACGCAATAGACGTGAGTCCAGGAGGCGGCCTTTCAACAAGTGCCCAATATCAGCAACTAACTGAATTTTAATGTGCAATAGCGGTGCACCCTTACAGATAATGCTTGACAAAATGTACTTTTACTTACTGCAATTCTAACTAAAAACAGGAACATATTTTAAACAAAATTAACAAATTGAGACTAGTTATTTATTTTATAAACTCTTAAACAAATTTATAAAATACTATATTTCTAAAAACACATTTACTAAAATACTAAGTTTATTAATATTTTTACAAGTCTATTATACACAAAACAATAATAGAAAATATCAAATTTTAAATACAATTAAATAAAGTAGCTTTTAATACAAATTTGTTAGTTAATTATTTGGATCTTAAGGCCAAAGCAATTAATTTTACAGTTGTTATTTTAGCATTGCATTGAGATATTGATAGCTTATTGTATCAATTATCTGACTGAATTAAATTAAAACTATCTTACAAAATCTCATTCGATTGCATAAAAATTGCTTAGTTTAACTTTTTCCTGCTGTTTATAAATGTAGGTGTATTTTTCAATATTAATACAAAGCCATTATTTTTGTAAATTAAAAACAGAGTTGAGCATTAGTAAACAATGATAAAATTAATGTAGGGCGTTTTAGTCAAATAGAAATTATACTTAATAGTTCACAAAATCCCATTATGGACAATGTCTTTTACACAAATTAAAGCCATCATAAAAAAAATTAAAGTTATCAAATAGAAAAACTGCTTTAAAATAAATACAAACTCAATTAGTTTGTCTCTAACAATTGATATGGCTACTCCAAGCCACACACTAACACCAGATACATGTTTGAGGCTGCATCGAATTTAGTAAGCAGACAACATATACAAATAACTCATCACTATGCTAGACATAAATAAACATCAACAGAGATTCTCAGAAAAAACTGGCACTATCATTGGAAAAGAAAATTTAAACTGACTTTGGTGCGTCATAGTCTGTCATAAATACTGTACTGATGTTTAAAAATTAGTTTATAAAAGAGGTGACATTGAGATACAAATTTGTAAAATATTTTGCCTCAATTTTTTTTAATGTCAGTTGTCCTCAAAGATATTTGGTTATTGTGTACATGTGATTTTATAAAGAAACTCTCAAAGGAAATGAAATATAATAAACTCTTTGATAACAACTAGGTCTCTTCATGACTGATAAATTAAATGAGGATGAATAAACTTCAGGAACATTTTCTTACTAATCTATGTAAATAACATAGCACAAACTAGAATTATTCAAAAAACAAAACTTAGTCAACATATTTGACATAGATTTTTTTAAATTAATTAATTACAAAACATTGGGTGATGTGAATAAAAAGTAGAACATTCTTTTTGAAGAATATTCTTCATTTCGAGTGAATAAAAACGATGTAAATTCTACGGGGTAGAAAATACTTCTTTTCATCCGGATGGGGTAGTATTTTCTCAGATTTCGTGTAAATAAAAATAGAATTTTCTACTCATCTGTATAATATTCTTCATTTTTATGGAGTGTGGTTTAGTTCAGACTTCACTTCCGTTTCAGTCGGAAACATGGCGATGTTCATGCAAGTTCGAGAGCAGAAGGTCATTGGCAAACAGCTACTACGGTTTGAAGATCAAAGTGTTGATTTTTTAAACTAATGATACACGTGGCGGAGCTATTTCACCCAGAACCAAAATGGACATTTTTTGTTTGCAGTCGCTGATCACAGATTTCAAATTGGGGTTGCTGAAGATTTTGGAATTGAACGTTCGACTGTGTGTAAAACGTTTCATTTTGTGATGGATCACATTTGTACCAGAGCCAATCACTGGATCAAGTTAATGAAGCTCAGTTGTTATGGCAGACACGTTTCAGACTTCCGTCTGTACTCAGCGCTTTGGACTGCAGGCATATAAAAATTCTAAAACCTAGAAACTTTGGAGATGAATATGTGTACCGAAAAGGATAACCCAAGCATAAATGCGCAAGCGACTTTTAACGCCAGCGAACAGTTCACCAGCATCAGTGCAGAGTGGCCGGGTAGTTTTCACGATTCAAGAATTTGGCGGCAAAATCAAGTCAGAGATATCATATCCAAGGCTGATGGAGCTGCATGTCTGTTCAGAGATTCAGGTTATGGCATAGCACCTTGGCTCATAACTCCTTTCAAGCCACCGCGAAACCAAGAAGAGAGACAATTCAACAGGTTACATGCTGGAGAAAGAGTGATTGTGGAGAGTGTTTGGCCAATGGAAAAAAAGATTTCCAATAATAGGCAGTTTTGTAAGAATAGAACTAGACAGAATTCCGAAGTTAATTGTTAGCTGTGCAGTGTTGCATAATATTTCCAAGCACTTAAATGACGAGTTTGAAGATCCACCAGATGATGAGAATGATGAGCTGGAAGAAGAGGCTGTTGTGCACCATGAAAATGCGTAATCAAAAGCTCGAGATGAGCAAAAGCGTAGAGAAATGTTGCAATTCTTAAACTGATTATTACAGTACAGCTTAGCTTGTTTGCGCTAGTATTGATTTTTGATATTTCCTTGTAATAGAATTTTTGTATTTTCAGAAATATACTAATAACAATGTTTTGTATATGAAATAAATAACAATGTTGTTTGTGAAAGTAAGTTTTGTTTTTAATTGGCCCTATGCATAGTCCACGAAAGGTTAATTACCACCGAATATAGATAAACATAGTATACATAACATTCATAGACTACAAACCAGACATATATATATATACACTCACCTACACTGTTCCTCTGACACGCACATACACCACACAAACTTAACGTGTAGGTTTTATTCTTTTCTGTTTTGTTAAGGATTAGGTTAGAGGTTTTAATTTATTAAAAAAATCTCATATTAAAAAAGATTGTCTGTGCTTGTAAGCTACATCTTAATTGCTTTTTAAATTTGGCAAACAAAATCTTCTCTTTTTCTATTTGGATCTGTTGTTATTGCAATTGCTGCAATAACAACAGTACGCTGGATTTATGTAGTGGTCATTTCCTTTGTTTCCACTGATTCGTACTTAAAGCTGATTTTGGCTTTATTGAGGATGTTTCTGCGCTGTCGCCATTTTTGTTATAGAATGCCGTACTTCGTCCACTTCCACTTGCCCTTGAATGTCACTTGAAGAGGCAGAGTTTTCACTTCCATACATTAACACTTCCTGTGGCCTTCGTAAACACTGGATTTTCTTCGTGATGAAGTAGTGCCAGAAAGTCTTTTTCCCAATCAGTAAGCTTGATTGTTTTTGTTAACAATTGTATTTTTATCGGTCTTCTTCTTAATTTTTATCTTCATATAATTAAAAACATTTTCAACACTTGTGCTGGATTGGTAGTTTTTCCTACAGTTTGCAAATACTCCTTAGAAATACACTCCCATGCCTTTTCCTTTGATGCAACTACACTTGGAATTTTTTACTTATCAATCACTATTGGGTTTTCTCCTAAAAGACGCACGTACAGTGCTCGATTCACAACATTCTTATCGAACTCTAAATCAGCAGCTTCGTCACTAGAGGACATCACAGTTTTTCGGCAGGTACACACACACTCACGCAAAGCAAAAGATAACAAACGGACAGGACAAACGGATGACGGAGGGGTGAGTGAGCGAGCCTGTGCTCGAGGGAGAGCCTGTCGTGACAGGCAAACTCCAAGGAAGAACTTTCCAGTGTAGTAAATTCTCTAGATTTCCGAAGTATTTTCTACTAAGTAGTAGCATTTTATTATTCACTTCATTTAGAGAAAATGCTAATACTTCGTAGTATTTTCTTCGAGAATGTTCTACTTTTTATTTACATCACCCCTTATATTTCTTCATAGCCCTGTTCTTAATGGTATGGTTTATATAAAGTTTGGTTATATATGAGCATTTTAAATAACATGCGAAGTATTTGTAAGTTTTGAAAATTGAATTTTTTAATGTAATTTTCAGGATGTTACTAAAAGGATAATCTTACAGACTAAGTACTGAAACATATTTAAAATATTACAACAAAACATTATTTTACTGATAAGAAAGAAAGTACAACAAAATAAGAAAAAGGTAATGAAAATAATTATTACAGATTATAAAGTACTAATCAGTTATTAACATACAAAACCGTGAATTGGAGTAAACAGTGCTCTAAGTAACCTTTTTTCCATAAAAAAATAATAACTTTGTTAAAATTAAGATAAAACGGTCACTTTACAAAATTATACGATGTAACAATTTTATTAACTACACTGTATCAGAAATAAATTTGTAATTTCTACTTTTGGATAGCTATAGACACAAGTAATGATAAATTAAAGTTGTTTACTATAGCAATGAATTATAGACTTTTTTAAAATGAATGTTGAGTAAGATAAATTCATAATGTTAAATATTTGTCAGTGATCCAATTATATAACATCCAATTATAATTGGACCAATCCAATATATTGGTCCAATTATAATGTCCTCCTGAGTTAACCCATCATCGCTAAGTAATTAAATGTTAAGTTAAAACACACTTATATTTCTTTCAATTATACGCAAAATAATCACACAACAAATGAGATATTTGTACAAGCATAAGATTACTACTACATATGTTTAGAAATATATATGAATCAATCAGTAAAATTAGTGAAAAGCGTGATATTTACAAAAGTAATTAACGGGTAACTGAAAATATTTTACACAAACCTTTAGAAATCAAAAATAGATAAGAAAGTGAATTAGCCATTAGAAATCAACATTCAGTTTGGCTCCAGTAAAATGTAAGTTATTGCTCTTGGTATACATTAAATTAATAAGACACAAACTGATTGAGGCAAATAACTGCCAGTCCAAGTGTACAAGTGATGTACGTGACACTGAGCATGAATTAGTGGAATGAATACTGATTTCATTATCTGCCACACGTTGGAAGATTGACGGTGAAGAAAACGTTGAGTTCAATCAGAGTAGCTAGGATGAGAAACAGTCCATACATCATGAGACACGCATAGCCAACCTAAAAAAAGACAAACATCAGAGTAGCTAGAAGCTGGAACATTACGTATATCGTGAGACACGCACAGCCAACTTTATAAAGAGACAAACTCCTATAAAGTTTTGACAATATTTTACATTCGAAGTCGGAACAGTACACAATTGAGCATCCACAAATATAAATTACGCAATTCAAAAGATCTGTACGTCCCTAAGCCAACCAACACATATTTTACAAAAACGTTTGACTACCAAGCTCCTAAAATGTACAATAAACTGCCCAATGAGATTCGGAATTGTAAAACTATTAACAGTTTTGCAAAATCTTTAAGAAAGTGGTTATTTTCTATTGATGAAATAGAGCAGATCCTTATTTCTGTAACTTTCAACCAATACATGATATCCACCTTTAAAATTTAATATTTATAGGCTCAAGCTACTTTCTGTTGGTAATTGTCTTAACAATAGATTAAATTTAAATTTATATAAAAACTATGTCAGCTAGGAGTAAAGTTTGGAACTATGTTTTGTTTATTTTTTTGCAATTTTATTCATTGTTCATAGCCACAAATGTGTATTAATAGGAATGTTTCTGTACCTCCAAACAGGCTTAGCCTTGGAGGTCTATATTTTCGAAACATATTTATGGGTTATTATGCATGTATGTATGTAATGTTTGTAGATTTGTTTTGGAAATAAACATTTATTTATTATAAAAAAAAAAAAAAAAAAACATTGTAGTAGCTAGGACAAGAAACATAGAAACATTCTGTAAATTTTTAGAGGGTGACATGATCCATATCAGATTGCTCACTCAACTTTAAAGGCTAGAAATGAATAATCTGAATAACCTTATAGCTTATTTATAATTTCTTCCTGTTAATAAATCATTAACAGGAAGAAACAAATCATCCAACAAACTCATAAAATGTTACATATCAATTAAAAATGTATACAAATTTAAATAAATATATATATATATATAAATCCAAACAAGCTAAACATCAACAATGACTGTTATTCAAAAGTAATATTTTGTTGTAAAATAATTACTGTGAAAAGCCCACCTTGGATTGTGTTCCAATATTACTCAAAATGTTTTCTTTATTTTAAATTTGATACATTTACTGTACTTGAAGGTCATGCAAATAAAGATTTGATTAGATTCCACATTAACTCCTCTAATTATTTTATTGAACATATTTTTCAAAAATGTTTAAACAATATAAAGTCAGAACTGTTTTTTGTTGTATATTTTAATTTATCATTATATATAAAATTATATATTTATATATTTTTTAAAATATTTTTCAAAGTATGATTTTGAAATTCTCATTATCGGACAAGTCAAATGGTTGGCATGCTTCTATTGACATTATATAAAAATACCTTTCTGTCCAGCTTGAATCTGTTTATGGCGAAAGCTATGTATAGCAGCAACAGTGTGGACAGTAGAGAGATAGCACTGTACTCTAATCCACGAGAATTGATGCGGACAAAATGGTGGCCAGCACTGGTTGGCAGTAGGGATGCCTTGATAAGCCACGGCAAACCGAGACACAACAGGATATCAAATGTGTTGGACCCAAGAGAGTTGCTGATGCCCATTGATCCATGACCTGTACAAAGCCACAGACTTGTCAACAAATATATACTGTAGTCTGTTCTTTATTTATACTAATATACTGATATTACTGGAAGGTCAAAACAGCGCACTTAGTGTGTTTCTTGACTTGTCCAAAGCTTTCGACTGTGTTGACCACGCTAAGCTGCTCGACAAACTGGAATCTTATGGCGTCAGAGGCGTACCACTCGAGTGGCTTCGCTCATTTCTAAGCGGACGGTACCAAGTAGTCCAAATTGCAGACAAACTCTCTGAACCGATTGAAATGAGATATGGAGTCCCACAGGGTTCAGTACTCAGTCCGATCTTGTTCTTGATCTATGTAAACGACATAGGACCATCACTATTGCATGGTAAACCCATCCAGTATGCTGATGACACAACCCTTTTTTTCATTAATGAATCAAAATCGATCTTGGAACAGCAAACCTTTGTTGATTTAAATAGCTGCGTTCAATATTTCAATAGCCTCAATCTCGAAGTGAACCCCGCAAAGTGCAATTTCTTGTCTTTCGCGTTGCGACAACAGGAGGACATTGAGAGACCAACCGTTTGGTTGGGGGACACCATGCTAGAGGATGCGTTGAGTTCAAAATTCCTGGGAATACACCTGGATCGAGGGTTGACCTGGAGCCGTCACATTGACCAAGTTTGTACCAAATTGGCCTCAGGCATTTATGTTTTGAGAGCCCTAGCCAAATACTGCCCAACTCATATCCTGATAACGGCATATTATGGTTTGATTTACCCCCATCTTAACTACGGTTTGGTTCTATGGGGAGCTTCCGCAAACAATCATTTCAGTAGGGTGTTCAAATTGCAAAAACGAGCTATTCGTATTATAGCGCATTTAAGGTTCAGAGAATCCTGCAAAGATTCATTCAAACAACTGCAACTGTTGACCCTGCCCTGCCTCTATATACTGGAAACAACCTTATTTCATGTCTCTAAGGGAAACATGATAAGGGGACGAGACATACATACGTACAATACGAGGGGCAGGGACAACTACCGAACTGGGAGACACAGGACGGTAGTTCACGAACGCTTGCCCTTATATGCGGGTGTCCGATTTGTTAACAAGTTGCCAGATTCAATTAGAAATGCCCCAAAGCCCAAGGTGTTAAAAACTCGTCTCAAACGCTGTTTAGCGTCACAGGCGTTCTATACCTGTGATGAATTTATGGCATATGACTGGGAGACCACATAATTAAAGACTTACAACCGATGCTGGGGGGGGGGGGGAATTGGCATGAGTAAATGGAGGATACAATGTATGTATGACTGAGGTGTTACTGTGGTGTATATGGTAAAAATTATAGTTAGTATAGTCTTGACAATTGCTATGCATTTATTGTAATGTTCCTGGCAATAAAATATTTGATTTGATTTGATTTTGATTTGATAGAGGATAATTACACGATGAAAATTTAATATATGCTTGCCAATATTAATAAGAATAAGACAATTATTTTACAACTGATATGGTAGGGTTCTAATCCTCACCTTTCCGATCGGCCCAGATGATCAGTATTAGCTGTAAGCCAGGTGCCCTAATGGCTAAATTTCACATTTACTATATTATGTAAATAATTTTATTTTCATTGGTCTGAAAAACCAAGTGTCATTTGTAGGGCATTGTCTTTTAAAGGTAAACCTTTTTTTTTTTTTTTTTTTTTTTTCATAACCCCATATGGACACAGCACAATTTATAATTGGGTATTTAATGCTATAATATGTGGCTAAATCAACAACTACCTAAGCAATTTTTTAAATATTCTTTAAGATACAAATCTCAAGTTTTTTGCACACATCATTAATGTGGATATTATTCTTTAAGCGACTATAAATCATAATTCCTAGAAATTTGGACTTATTCTGTGAGTTAATTAATATACCAACAGTCATATAGTTTCAATCATTCTCATTGAATGAATTGCACTATTTTATCATAAATCAATGAGATGAGTCTTTTCAGTGTTTATAATCAATCTTTTCTGGAAGAATAATTGAATTAAAGAGCTGGATTCAGTAAACACTTCTTCCTCCAGGGCAGCATGAGTTTCCTAATTAAGAGATAAGGAAGTGTCATCTGCAAAAAGGCACTCATTTGTGTTGTTCAGCCATAAAGGTGAGTCATTTGTAAAAAGCAGGAAAATGATAGGCCCGAGCACAGCACCTTGGGGCCCTCAGTGACTCTAACTTCCGAAGACAACGTAACGAGAATAGTCATAGGAATCCAGTTATTGAAAACTAACAAGCTTTTTCTACCAAGAATAACCAATTATACAAATAACCAATACTTCTACTCCCCCAAATGTAACCTACCCTTGGTGAATCCAAATTGGTAAGGGAATAAAAGTTGGTTAGTTTCAATGAAAAATAAGAATCTATTTAAAAATACTCCCTCAATGATTTTGGAGATGGTTGATGAAAGAGAAAAGGGTCTACAATTACTGCAGATGTCTTTAGAACACACCAAACTGAAATGAAAAATTAATTAAATGAGTTACAAGAAAAAACTTTCATCAGGACCAGAAGAACACTCAGGTTTTCCATCCATATGAAATGACTTTTTCAATCTCTTCAAGCAATTTCGGTAGTAAAACAAAAAAAAGATTAAAAGTTCTGAGTTTAGGAAATACAGTTTGTGAAATGTTGATTTTAAATTAACTATGAACTAACACTGAAAAATAAGCATTAATGTTTGCGGCTCCTCCATCACTGTCTACCACACCCAATACCCACAGATCCCCCACCGACAACTGAGGATCCAACAAGGGTCATGTCACTATTTATGTTTAAGAATAAAGTTGCACTTTACTCTTAAAATGAAAATGCACTTTTAAATGTTGTACTGTGCAACAAATCATTTGAAGAAAAATATAAACTTATATTATGAATAAATTAATAAAATAAATATGTATATCATTAATTTAGTAAAAATAACTGCATAAAATTGTGTAAGCCCTCAGCTTGTTGTGATCTCACTGAAGGGGCGCATACTGTGATCTGTAGACCCTCTTCACAGGGCATGGGATCCATCTTATTGCATCTATGTTGAAGGCAGTAGTGTCTCCGGCTGTTTAGGGGTTGCGGGAAATTTATAAGTAGGAAAAAAATTCATTTTTTTAGGAAGGAAAATCAGGAACACTTTCAATAAGAAATTTAATAGGTTTATCTTTTATAAGTTTTTATACACAAGAAGATGACTACTCCTTTGATACGTGGCTACCCTGTAGTGCAATCACTAGCGCTTATTCAAACGTAAGCAACACGATTGAAAAGCACCAATGACTAGGCTGAAGAGAGACAAATGTAGCACACTTACATTGTTTTCTTATTTCTATAAAAAAACACCAATGACTAGACTGAAGAGGGACAAATGTAGCACACTTACATTGTTTACTTAGTTCTATAAAAGACACCAATGACTAGGCTGAAGAGAGACAAGTGTAGCACACTTACATTGTTTACTTAGTTCTATAAAAGACACCAATGACTAGGCTGAAGAGAGACAAGTGTAGCACACTTACATTGTTTACTTAGTTCTATAAAAGACACCAATGACTAGGCTGAAGAGAGACAAGTGTAGCACACTTACATTGTTTACTTAGTTCTATAAAAGACACCAATTACTAGACTGAAGAGGGACAAATGTAGCACACTTACATTGTTTACTTAGTTCTATAAAAGACACCAATGACTAGGCTGAAGAGAGACAAGTGTAGCACACTTACATTGTTTACTTAGTTCTATAAAAGACACCAATGACTAGACTGAAGAGGGACAAATGTAGCACACTTACATTGTTTACTTAGTTCTATAAAAGACACCAATGACTAGACTGAAGAGGGACAAATGTAGCACACTTACATTGTTTACTTAGTTCTATAAAAGACACCAATGACTAGACTGAAGAGGGACAAATGTAGCACACTTACATTGTTTACTTATTTCTATAAAAAAACACCAATGACTAGACTGAAGAGGGACAAATGTAGCACACTTACATTGTTTACTTATTTCTATGAAAAAACACCAATGACTAGACTGAAGAGAGACAAATGTAGCACACTTACATTGTTTACTTATTTCTATAAAAAAACACCAATGACTAGACTGAAGAGGAACAAATGTAGCACACTTACATTGTTTACTTAGTTCTATAAAAGACACCAATGACTAGACTGAAGAGGACAAATGTAGCACACTTATATTGTTTACTTAGTTCTATAAAAAAAACACCAATTACTAGACTGAAGAGGGACAAATGTAGCACACTTACATTGTTTACTTAGTTCTATAAAAGACACCAATTACTAGACTGAAGAGAGACAAATGTAGCACACTTACATTGTTTACTTAGTTCTATAAAAGACACCAATTACTAGACTGAAGAGAGACAAATGTAGCACACTTACATTGTTTACTTAGTTCTATAAAAAACACCAATGACTAGACTGAAGAGAGACAAATGTAGCACACTTATATTGTTTACTTAGTTCTATAAAAAAAACACCAATTACTAGACTGAAGAGGGACAAATGTAGCACACTTACATTGTTTACTTAGTTCTATAAAAGACACCAATTACTAGACTGAAGAGAGACAAATGTAGCACACTTATATTGTTTACTTAGTTCTATAAAAGACACCAATGACTAGACTGAAGAGGACAAATGTAGCACACTTATATTGTTTACTTAGTTCTATAAAAAAAACACCAATTACTAGACTGAAGAGGGACAAATGTAGCACACTTACATTGTTTACTTAGTTCTATAAAAGACACCAATTACTAGACTGAAGAGAGACAAATGTAGCACACTTACATTGTTTACTTAGTTCTATAAAAGACACCAATTACTAGACTGAAGAGGGACAAATGTAGCACACTTACATTGTTTACTTAGTTCTATAAAAGACACCAATTACTAGACTGAAGAGAGACAAATGTAGCACACTTACATTGTTTACTTAGTTCTATAAAAGACACCAATGACTAGACTGAAGAAAGACAAATGTAGCACACTTACATTGTTTACTTAGTTCTATAAAAGACACCAATGACTAGACTAAAGAGAGACAAATGTAGCACACTTACATTGTTTACTTAGTTCTATAAAAGACACCAATGACTAGACTGAAGAGAGACAAATGTAGCACACTTACATTGTTTACTTAGTTCTATAAAAGACACCAATGACTAGACTGAAGAGAGACAAATGTAGCACACTTACATTGTTTACTTAGTTCTATAAAAGACACCAATGACTAGACTGAAGAGAGACAAATGTAGCACACTTACATTGTTTACTTAGTTCTATAAAAGACACCAATTACTAGACTGAAGAGAGACAAATGTAGCACACTTACATTGTTTACTTAGTTCTATAAAAAAAACACCAATTACTAGACTGAAGAGGGACAAATGTAGCACACTTACATTGTTTACTTAGTTCTATAAAAAAAACACCAATTACTAGACTGAAGAGGGACAAATGTAGCACACTTACATTGTTTACTTAGTTCTATAAAAAAAACAC
This sequence comes from Stictocephala bisonia, assembly GCA_035578905.1. NCBI lineage: Eukaryota > Metazoa > Arthropoda > Insecta > Hemiptera > Membracidae > Stictocephala > Stictocephala bisonia. The sequence goes on along the minus strand of JAQJVL010000698.1, from coordinate 72,557 downwards.
CAATTACTAGACTGAAGAGGGACAAATGTAGCACACTTATATTGTTTACCTAGTTCTATAAAAAAAAACAATATTGTTAAAATGGAGCCAGTCCATTCAGGAAAATCAAAGCTTGAAGGTATATTTAGTAAGACAACAATTGTTTCTGTCAAAAAATTTAAAAAGCACTCACTATAATAGTGATGTATGATGTATTGGTCGGTAGCTTAGTTGGTTAAATACCAGCTTCACAAGCTAAAGGTTCTCAGTTCGATCCCAATCAGAGTCATAACAGATTTTGAAAGGGATCAGCTGATAACCACTAGCTGTTCATTTGTCACTGGGCTGTTAATTAATGACACTTTCTGAGGAATAGTCGGCCTTAGTTTGTAACAATAACTACATTCCCTCATCTACACTCATCACACTCAATCAAAATATTTGCCCATATCTTGACAATCGGCATCTTAAGAATAAATAAATAAATACTGTTTGTTCTGCACATACAGTAAAATAGTAATTTTTGTGAAACCTGTTTGAGAAACATTCCCTTCATTAACAACATTTTCATCTCTGTACCGATCTTCTTAACATGTTCAATTCTGAAAGACAACATAATTGCGCACCCCCAGGCTGAGTACGAAACATTATCACATAGTACGGGCACCTTTCACACAAATATAGCAGTATCCATAAAATAAATACACCAAAACTGCCACAATAAGCGACAAGCAACACAATGTTCCTGGGCAACGGCTAGCCTCACCCTGAATAAATACATTTCAAGGGCAGGTGATGCATTATTCCATGTGCACCGCCAGGTGTGTCATAGCAGCACTACATTGATCAATGTAGCATGCACAGGATATGTTAAGAGTTTTAAATTTATTCTAAGATGCAAATAAAAAAAAAACAGTTAACTCTGCGCAAGATAAGGAGCACTCAGAGAAATGTTGGATAAATTAAAACACAAGGTAAAATTAATTACTAACCATCAAACCATTAAATATAAAACATAAACCATGTACAGTGATTCAGGTAAATTAATTTAATACAAAAAGTACGGGAAATGTCTATAATAACTTTAGAATCCTTGCATTTGAATGTGATTAGCACAGAACACATTGTCCCTGAGATGTGGAGACATGTAGAAATATCTCCACTTCATTAGCAGTGCAGAGCTAATTAATTGGCTGGTAATATGATTGCTTAAATCCAATCTCTAAATTCTAACAGTAGATAGTTTTATACTACTCAAAATCAAACAAATTTGAAAAGGAATAAGTACGTAACCTCCGACTGTTGCATTTTAAAATGGATAAACTGGTAATATATTTACTATTTAACTTCTACAGCTTTTCTTCAAATATTCTGTTGACTTCTTTCTGGTCAATTGTAACTATAATATTATTTTATTTATATTGTTTTATAAAAATTCCTTTGTGATTAGAATATTCTTTTCAATTGATGACTGATGATTCCTCTTCCTCAAACAAAGGCATAATGTTTATGTAATGAATCAATGATGTCAATGTCATAAATTTTACCTATATAATTTTACAATTTTTGTAATAAATATTTTTGATTATGAATAATAAACTGTTTAATTTCTAAAGGGATAAGCTGGTACTTTCAATTTTATCTAAGATAGTAATTAAATACACTTTTAAAGGTCTTGTTTGAAACAGAAACTACAATGCTGTATTTGCTGTAATCAGCGTCACAATCAGAACATTTTAACTAGAGGCTGAAATTTTCATTTTAATCTATTTTTCCTTAAATCAAACAATGTTTTATTCATTAGAAAACATAGCATTTATGAAATCTTGTAAATATCAGTCTATTCCAGATGTGGTATGAATGCTGCTGATATCAGTAACTTTGAAACTGTACATCTCATTTTTATGGGTTCCTTAAGTTTGTGTAATCTTCATCCAATTACTCTCGACTTGCATTCTTTCTTAATCAGACTACTGAGGCGTATTCTTATCAGCAAGAACAAAAAATGATCAATCAATAATTAATTATTATTTGGAGCTTCATTCAAACTAACTGATTGGAGAAATATTTTACTTGATTTTTGTTGGCTGAGCTGTGTTGTTCAATGCTAAATTAGATCTGTTAGAACTTATACTATGTTGATAAGTGAATCTTAACCTTAAATTACGTATCGGCACTAGTGGCAGAGTGCTGTAACTTAATTACTTGGAGCCACAGTGTTGTGGAAGTTGTAGTTGATAGGTTCTACACTCAGCCCCTCGCCGATACGGTGTCCATTCAATGGTTGTTCAGACGTTTCGCCCATGCTGTGATGACTGAGTCTCAGAGATACCACTGAGGATGTTAAATCATGGCATGGGCGAAACGTCTGTTTATAATTAGTAATGGGACAGAAATCACGACCTGTGATTTTTTTCACTGTGATTTTAGAATCACAGGTTGACCTGTGATCACAGCTTCGAACGAAACCGCTCACTAATCACTACAGTGATCCGCTATGCCAGCGCTTTCTGTTGTCAGGACAGCTCTTCTGCTCGTCAGCTCAGAGCAGTACAATCTTTTCCCAGATTCCCGCCATTCGAGCGTCACGTCATACAAAGCAATTAATTGTGAGTAAGACTTGCCCAACCAGTTCAATCCTTTCCCGCGCTTTTATTTAAATGAGTTAAAATTATTTATTACGATCTCGCTCAGCCATTATTAATATGACTACTTCTTGTATTAAAACTTTTCCCTGCTTATTATTTGTTTAAAACTATTTTTTGTTAATCTACAAAACAATAATTCTTCTGTTTTCAATGCAGATGTTGAGTTTTTGAACTATGCTCGAAATCAATATAAATAATTTTATATAAAATGATTATTTAAAGTATTTAAATTCCTCTCAGTTTAAATCTTATTTAATGATATCATAGAATTACCCCAAATACATAACCTCGAAGTGTCATGATTAGTGTAGTAGGCTGTAGTTCTAAGTGATTTGACGTTCAAATCACGGTTGGAGCAAAAATAGCGGAATTATTGTTTGAAATCGCAGGTCTTACAAGTTAGCAGGAACAGTTATCACTGTTCACTTAAAAGGACAGGTAATCCCATCTCTAGTTATAATGTAGATAGCACCTTGACGCGGTTGTCACCGGAAAATATAGATTCTAGATAAGAACTGTTTTGAGTAAAGCGCTCCATACTAGTTTATAATACAAATATTGGTTTTCATGATTCGTAGTAAAATGTTTCATTATTCAGTACCAAGATGCCGATAATAAAGCTATGGGCATATATGAGAAATGAACAAGTGTAGTCATTGTTACTAACTGAGTTCGACTAAATTGCTCAGAAAGGGCAATTTATTAGTAGTCCTATAGCAAGGGTAACTAAGGGACCTACAGGTTGATGTGGAATCAAAACTACGTAGTATTGGTCTGATTTTCAGCTATTTGACAAGCTTTATACTCACTTCTCCTCCCTACACAGCATCCGGACCCTGACTACCACCCAAAATGGACACCCCAGACTTCTCTAGTAGTGTCCACGTCGATGGCAACCATTGAGCGGACAGTGTCGGAACTAAGAGGAACGATCATAGAACCTATCGCCTACAATCTCTACAACACTTTGTCCCCAAGTAATTGGGTTACAGCATTTTGCCACCAGTGCAATAACAGTTGGAGATTGGAAGAATGCCTACCTTGTTTGGCAACAATGACACTGGAGACTGCCTCAGGAACACTTGTACCAGCAGCGAGAAATGTGATCCCCATCACAGAGTCTGGGATTTTCAGTGTATCACCTATGTAAACTCAAATGAGCTAACAATAATCAACAACAAAATTAAGAATTATTTAAAGGAAGTAGAGGAATCGACAAAAAGGAGTTAGGGAGAACTATAAAACAGGTTCAATCATATCTGAGTGGTATACTTTTATTGGTTTTCATAATGAAGGGTATTTTTACTGTTACAAATCCTTAATGATTATTCACCCATTATTTTAAATAAAACATATTCAAAAGTCAAATTATGTAAAATACCATATCTTATATATATAGATTTTGGGCCTTTTAAAACATTCAAGGATCGTTTAATCTTGCTAGAACCTGACTGTTACTCCTACTCTTCCAATATGTTATGATAGAGTCTATCGTAATTGGTTTAGGTAAAAGTAGATTACACAACTTAGTGACCAGGGAGTTGACTAGCCTTAAACTGATGTTTACATTCAGGGCAGGTTTTATATTGTAAGGGCAAGTGATAAGTCTACAGGCTGCACCTCAGAACCAACTTGTGGATTGAGTAAGGACATCAGCCCTTTGGGAGACTGAGATCAATTATTTATGGTTCACTAATTTTAAAAAGAAAAACCATAGAGGGTGATTACCCTACTTTATTACTTATTTGATTGATTAACTGTCTTCCACAGGTCAGAAGGGTCATGGAATTAGTTGTGCATTGTTGGTATTCAGTAATTAATCTATATGTTTTCATCAAATTTCTATATATTTGTGAACACTAAACCCGAAAAGTAACGAATGGATTCACTTGAAATGTTTACTCAACATTGCATTTATGTATAAGAGTGTTTTTGTATATTTAGTTCCTAAAATTGTTAACGAGAACTTTCTAACAACTTAAGTCAATATGTACATGTTAGTTAACATCAGACTAATCCACAGCAAAGTATGGCCAGGTTTAGCTAGTATATTATATTGTAGACATGTATTCTGCGATTTATAATATAATTAATGATACTGATTGGTTTTTTGATATTTCTGAATAATTTTTATGTTCAAGTATTTTATTAATAAATGTACCTTAATTACTCTCACTGAACAAGTTTATTATTTCGACATTCCCGTTATCATAGAACAAGCTCTCTTTCCTATTACAAATATATCTAAATACATAAAATATAATGGATAACTTCCAAATAATTAATGTCGTTTCAACTTACCAACAACAGTGATCATCCATGCAACAACATAAGAAAGGCCGCCAATCCAAATAATACACATGAGGAATGTCACCGGGAACCATTTCTTGAAGCGAGGGTTTTCACAGTCAGGAATAGTGAACAAGAAGACCGTGTGAATAGGTAAAATGAAAATCCAACATATTTTATGACACCAACTCTTGCCATATGGAAAGCTCAGAATAGTGCAAACTGAAATTAAAAATAATATAAAAAGAGCAATGTTAGCCTCTGTTTTAATGATAGATCTGTAGTTTCAATGCATATTAACTGATTTGTAAATTTTAACATGAATTTAACGAAAATTTTAAAGTAGAGGTTATAAAATATTTATAATCTGACAATGTTACAAGTGAAAGAGCTATCTGAAAATGTTATAAGGTACATAAAGTGTATAGCCATATTAAAAAAATAATTAATGAACATTTTCAAGTTTTAAAAGAAACTAAAATTTTAAGCTAAGCAAATTGGAACATGTATGTTCAAAAAATATATGTTAGATAAACATAACTAAACATGTAATATGTTACAGATATTGTTCTAAGAGCCACTATAAAACACATATATTAAAAAATTGCTGTTTTTCTAACCCAAGGTAAATCATTTCCCAGATATAATATATTTATAGATAAAGCAAAACCTCTAATACCCAGATTAATGTGGAGCCAGGAAATCAGAAAAAATATGGGATGCTAATGTTATATACTACTCTATACACAACATAATCACTAGAGTAGACAATAAGCAGTGATAAGCAAGCCTGACCTTTGTTTATTTTGCCGTTTTGTAAGGAAATGTGTACCAGATCATGTAAGCTACAGTAACACTGTACACAAGTATATTTTTTAAAACATTAAAACACGAGGATGAATAGATTGTAAGATGTATACAAACCTAACTTCAACCTCCACGCTGTCTTAGACTATGATATATTAGGATGAACTTAGTGTCTGCTTCAAAATGGATTTGTCTGCCACTACCTTCCCGATCACCACTAATTTCTAGAAAATTTTTATAAAACTAGTGTGCCAGATGGGAAGGATGTTGAAGAATCAGGCACTATTACTTGACTAAAAAATACAGTTTTGTACTATCTGGCATAAAGATATTTCCTCGATTTAAGCATTAAGGAATATCGTGGAAATTTTCGACTTTTCTCAAAATTATCGACTTTTGTCAAAATTTTTGACTTTATGAAAATGTTCGACTTTTCACACACACAAACACACACACACTAATTAAATATACATGTTTTGTATAAAGAGTTAACTATATGAACCCTATATGACATCAATTTGACATTTTGTGATATTAAGATTGCTACAAATCAATAACGTACCAACTCAACATACCTACATACCGTACTAACACAGCGTACCAATAAAATCTACCATTTTTGGGGGATTAGCCTCCGGATCACTGTTCAATACTTAAAGTGGTTTATATACCTGCATTCAAGTAATCCAAGTCGTTGCTACTGCAACCGGTTTCAACTCATCATGAGAGTCATCTTCAGGCCGTACAAGGATGTAATAAAAAGTGATCACTTCATATGAAGGTCGTCACGAACACATAACGAATAACGGACACTACGAATATACAAACACATAACAAAACACTTAAAAACGTTGACATTAATGAACAACTAAAAATTCGCGACGCGTGCCGGGCTGGAGCGTAGTCTAGACTAGAGTCTAGACTAGAGTCTAGCCAGCCCGGCACGCGTCGCGAATTTTTAGTTGTTCGTTAATGTCAACGTTTTTAAGTGTTTTGTTATGTGTTCGTATATTCGTAGTGTCCGTTATTCGTTATGTGTTCGTGACGACCTTCATATGAAGTGATCACTTTTTATTACATCCTTGTACGGCCTGAAGATGACTCTCATGATGAGTTGAAACCGGTTGCAGTAGCAACGACTTGGATTACTTGAATGCAGGTATATAAACCACTTTAAAAATCTACCAACACAACGTACTAATATAACTTACCAATACAACGCACCTACATACCGTACCAACACAGCGTACCAATAAAATCTATCTAACCCACCCGCCCACCCCTACACGTACAGTGGTATTGGCGTGCCACCCACTGTATTTACGGGTACGGGGTGATGACCCACCCGCCCACCCATACATGTACGGTGGTGATGACCCACCCATACACGTACAGTGGTATTGACCCACACACACACGTACAATGGAATTGACCCACCCACCCACCTATACACGTATGGTGGTATTGACCCACCCACCCACACATACACGTACAGTGGTATTGACCCACCCGCCCACCCATACACGTACAGTGGTATTGACTCACCCGCCCATCCATACACATACGGTGGTATTGACCCACTAGCCCACCCACACACGTACGGTGGTGATAAAGCAAATAAAATAAATAAATAAATATAATAAAATCCAGTCGTCTGTTAATTTATCTGTACTGTTTCTTTTTCCTTAAGGTCGGTCCAGATATTGGAATATTCACAATCAAATGTGCAGATAATTACAAAGACAACCCAATGTAAACAGCACAGTTCACAACGTAAACATGACTTAGCGTCTGACATTAAGAGCTCTGGTCTATACATAGCGGTAGTAGTATCACGGCAAAGCACGTCTAAGGATATCACTTAAAAATCACTATAAAACCTATTATTTATCGATACCTTTGGTAATTTATCTATGCTATTTCGCACATATTCAAGTAAAATATATTTTTTTTAAATATAAAACTTATTGTGTAGTTTCTTATGTATCAGAAGTTTGCAGTCTTCCCTATTGCTACAATTTCCAATACATTGGAAGTTGATCTCAAAAAGGTTGAGAAATAGCCTTTTTCATAATTTATCATAATGAAATTAACTGCAATTTAATGATATTATTGATAACTCAGCTAAGTTTCTTGTAACTTGCCTCCAGTCTCATTGGGCTGTGTTTCTGCTGGTGGCCGGGCGATGTTTCCGTTCTGCTGGGGAGAGTTTAGCGTGTCCACACTAGGCACAGCCATCTGCACATCAGGTACCTCTGGCAACAATGGCAGTGTTGACATATTACACACCACACCTACTTAGCTTCTATTAGAAATTAAATAGAAAAATGTTGTGTACTATAATAATTGATTTTATATGCATACAGATATAGGTATCATCCAGTGCTAAATTTTCTATCTAATTATCAGCCATGTAAACCTAATGCAGTTTTTTTGCATACCTAAAGGTTTTTTTAAACAAAAGAACTATCACCAACCAATTAAAATATAATTTTCTTCAAGAAACTTAAACTACAATTGCTCAAAGATTAAATTAAGTGGATTTAATGTTCTCTTAATTAGTTTAGTGCAGATCAAATTATAAGGTAAGCTTATTCTGAATTCAATATATTTGTAAAACAAACAATGGAATTATTCAAAATGTTTTGGTCTAAATATGACCTAATGAATATTACAATAAAAATGTCGCTAAAAACTTGTACAATATAAATAAATATAATGTTGAGCTCACCAACAGGATCTTGTCTTTTAAAACTTTTTTTTGATGCATGTCTCAGACCTTTCCGCGTACACTTCTGGAAAGATTTGTCCCAATACATCACTGTAACAAATAACAATATTTTGTAAAAAATTGTTTTCTAGGTACTAAAATCTATAATTACATAGCTTGACTGGCTCAGATCATAAGAGTCATTGGTGACCTTTGAACATAAAATCCATCAGCTAAACCAAGAAACAACAGACAAAGCAGCCCCCAATAGCTTAAAAAATTAAATGCTATATGATACAAGTATGAACATTTTTTTCCATGCCACTGATGGTTGTCAACTATAATTCTGAAAAACCACCTCCAATCTCATGAATTGTTGATTGTTGCCCACTATTAGCCATACTAAGAGCATACATGCAATTCAGACACTCAGGTTTTCAACTGTACCATCGGTCCAAAATTATAACTAATATTGAAGGTTAGATGTATGTAATAATAAAAATACTCTTCTAGAGAAACCTCTGACTCAACAACCCACCAAAATCCTCGTTCATCCTATAAATATACTTACAAAACTTGATTATAAAAAGAAAATGTCTGACTATATCACATTTTACAATTTCATTATTTATTCTTGTTTATTTTTGGAAATCATATAAGCATTGTATTTTTATCAAAATTTTACTGTCAAAATAAAAACTTTATAACATTTTGATGTTTTATAAACTTGTTCTATACATTTGTAATCTATTTATGTTGGAGACGTAAATATAACTAAGAGATACATACGACGACCATGATGTAATAGCACACACAAAATAATGAAGATTGACTTTGGACACTATTTCTTGACTTTGGAGTACTTTAACACACAATTTGGATTGTTCAATTGTCTTCAAAACTAAAAAAATATTTGATTGAATTAGCTCTGTATTTATTAGATGAATTTAATAATGGTTGGTAAGCTTATAAGTAACAGTAATTTGTGATGTTACATAATCATAGTTATTTTTATTATATGACACTATTCACTGTATTTCTGTGCAAAATATAAATAAAGATATTTTGATTCTTGATTGTTGATTCTTGTTTAACGCTGATTGAATTTCTTTCGTAAGTAATCTATATATAAACCAATGTATATATGTGTGTGTGTGTGTCTTTTATGCATTAATAAACAACTCATCTGATTGCCATGAAAGTTTGGCAAGTTATAGAGTTCACTCCCAGGAAGGTTTCTGGCTTGGTTTCATTTGCTTCCAACTCTGGGGATCGGCCTCACTAGCCTTTAAAGTTTCAATGTTATTCATATGGACTTATTTTATTAATTATTGTCAGCTGTTGAAAAACAAACGAAATGAAAACTTTTGAAACACATCCAAGTGGGGTATCAGGTTAACACGTTCACTTTGTCACGATCCTGGTGTCTTGTGTCGTAGGCTTACATTCACACGGTGATGAAATCGCATTTAATTCCTTATATGCATTTACGTTATTTTTTGTTGTAATTAACACGTTCAGTGCTAAGGCCGTATTTCCGTTTTCACCATGTGTGGCTGCATATATAAATTAAAAACTTAACCAAATGGCTGAAACATTCTTTTTCCAAAAACTCATTTTTGTGATTGTGTAGTGTCAATTTATGACTGTCAGAAGTAGTCTGTAAATGTGGAAGGATCAAATTAATTTTTATGTATGGCCGTCTAGTCGGCCATCAGAAAACAACTTTGCCAAAAAATTAATGTCCAAGATTTTTTACACCACTTTATTTTGTAATAAACAAGTTAGTAATATAAGGAATTAACTAAAACAAATGAAAAAGATAAAAACACTACTATTATCAGGTCCATTTCAAAAATTTTTTCACAATTAGTCTAATCTGAAATAAATTTTTCAAAACATGCTATAGAACACAATTCGGGTTGGTCAGGGCGTTTGTGAAACATATATAAATATATAGTATTTTTAATTTTTTCCTCTTTGCACAATCTACATCTTTTTTGCTTAGTTTTATTCCTAATTTATTGAAAAACAGTAACAGAAACTACAAAAATAACCATAACCAGAAACTGAAAACCATGTCCTACTCGTAGTGTGGGACCTACTGGCAAGCGAACGCAGCAAAGGCCGGCCGAAGACTGATTCAACAATAGGAATGAGGCAGTATGGCTGATTAGATGGCCATCAGCCACCACCAGTGACAACCGCTTGGCCGACTAGACGGCCACGCAGCCACTAATGTTCGGACGGCATGGCCAACTTTATGGCCACGTAGCACTGAATGAGTTAACGCATTATTGCAGGAGTTGAACTCTATGGAAGCATTTTTCTTTGTGAATTTAATAGTAACCTAAATCTTACACAAGATTTATAGCTTACGTGCGGCACCAGAGTAATGATGTATTAGTTATATACGGTACGATACCTTGTCAATCACATGGTAGACTAAACGTCAATATTAACAAATAGATTGTCAGCTGTTGTTTGAAAAGGTGGGAGAGTTGTTCCACGTGGTTGCTGAGTCGTCTGTTTATTTACAACATAACCTCAATTTCTCAACTAGAGTATAATTTATTACAGTACTTACTTATATGAGACACGAGATCTCAAGGTCTTGTGCTTATACGTTATATCAACACCCTGCATAGCACGTATGATGTCAGAAATTTGATAGTTCTAAAACAATAAACTAGAATGCTCTATCTTCAATTGATGACGTGATATTGTTTGCAGAACTTCTGTGGGGCAACGAGATCTTGTCCTGCACTGAATTGATGGTATGCAATGAGACCCCGAGATCGCCTGACACACAGGATGAATGGCCGATAAATTATAACAACTCAGTGAACGTATTAAAGTATAAGTTACTTTATTTATTTGACACCATCAGCTGTTAGATAAAACAAATAAAATTAAAACTTTTGAAATATAAGTGATGCTTATTGAAATTTAACATTTAAAATAAACTAAAACATTACTGTTAATATATGAATCCCATAGCAAGGCACAGACAAACATCTAGTATGTAATATAAAAAATAAAGAACAGTTAAATAAAAATAATACAACATTAATCTAAGAGTAGTAGATCATCACAAATAAATTAGATGTGTATTAATTTACCAATTTTTAAATGCTACTGTTAGTAAAAAATCAATATTTATTCAATATGTTTTCTAGCCTAATTAACAAATATAGATTTTCAAACGAGTGATTCAGAAACAGTAATAATTAAAACTAATATTAAAATCTCAAACCTAAGGTTTGGCTTAGGTATGTGGACGACACATTTGTCTGCTGGAGTCACGGTGAACCAAATTTAGAAGAATTTTTAAAACACTTGAAGAAGGTTTCACCCACCATTAAATTCACCATGGAAAAAGAAGTAAACAATAAACTATCATTTTTGTATGTAAATGTAGAAAAACAAAACATGGCCTTAAATCATCAGTCTAGAGAAAACAGACCCACACAGGCAAATACCTCAATTTCAATTCTAACCACCCACAAACTTAAAAAAGGTGTAGCCTTCTCTCTCTTTGATAGGGCCCGAGCCATATGCTCAGACAAAAATAAACTAGATAATGAACTAAAACATGTTTCAAAAGATCTAATAAACAATGGCTACCCTCAGTCTCTCATAAAAAAATGCAAACAAATAAGAAAACGCAAACAATCATCCACTGACACAGAAAAGCCTAAAGCATTCATGTCCATTATATATACGCCTAACCTTTCAGAAAAAATCAGACGCATAGCTAGGAAATACAAAATAAGAACATCATTCAACACACAAAACACATTAAGACAGTCTTTAACTAAAACTAAACCAAAGAATGAGGAGCAATCCTCCAAAAACGTAGTATATTGCATTACTTGTGAATGCAGTCAAAGTAGCATAGAAGTTAGACCCATGTGGGTTCCTTTACTTAAAAACACACTTGATAAAAAGTTCAGTACACTAATGACAACATCTAACCAGAATCCTACACCACCTGCACCTACAACAATAAAACACCCCATGAGCCTACGTCCTCATACCTGAGTCACCGCATTCCTGGCAATCTCGGAGCGTACGTCTCTGACCACGTCAATCTGTGGATGGTTCTTGTGAGTGTAGTGTGTATGTTTGTCTTGTCCCCGTGTTTTATCACCTTGGAGGGAACTTCGTAGACACTGCATTTGGATTGAATCATCCTCACTTCGTGCCTGGGACGTCTAGACGCCATCGTCACTGCAGGTCGTAAGACTTTATCATTTTGTAATATTTGATTATTGTATTGTTTTATTCCTAATAATTGTTGTCTTTTCAGGTTAAAATGTAACTGTAATAGTTAATTAGATTGGATAGTAATCTCAGTCCTTCCGAGTCACATATATCATTTTTTGTGCATGCTTAATGTTATTTTAAATTAATAGTGTTTTTCAGGTACCATATATTTATTTTATTTATGATTAGTTAATGTAATATCTTTTAATCTGGTTTAAACATTAATTTAATTGTGTTTTAACTTTTTTTCGATGTTATCGTGACCTTGGCAGCGCCTAATTGGTTATATTAATTTAACCCTGTTAACATTTTTATATTTAGCAGAAGTTCATTTTGTTGTACCCCATTCTATGATCTAGGTTCAAATGTAGGTAATTATTAATGTAGATAAGTTTATTAGTTTAAGAACGTAGTTTTATAACATGTTTATGTAGATGTAATTTAGTTTTTAGCACTTGAAAAAGGTTTGGGTTTTTCCAAATCGAAACGTCGTGATTGGTAATTTTCACGTAATGATGGCAAATGTCCAACAACCTTTGACTTCCCCAGTAATAATTAATTACAATGAATGAAAAGGTCAGGTATTACTTACATGTAGAAGTAATACAAAATGATTACTTACCGGTGCATTCAAAAATGCACTGGTCACTAATATTTATTTACCCATTTCAATCACCTGATCAATAATAATATAATGTTTTTAGACAAGTATCCCCACCTTGCCTCGCTTCTATCAACATCTACTCAAGGTCACACGCACCTTTAGGCTGGGCAATCTGTAAAATGGATGGAATGTCACAAATAGTAAAGTATAATGATGATTAGACTGATAGGTAATCTCTCCCAATCATACTGATGCTACTACTCACCTGCAATATAAACAGTGTAGAGCGTGACTAGGACCATTGCTTCGTACCATTCTACTCGCTCATCGTGGATAATGCAGATGAGAATAGTAACAGTCACTCCATAAGCCAAACAGTCTCGGGTCAATGGCCACCAATGTAGTGGGACAACCTAAAAGAAAACAATAACTGAGCAGTAATACTTAAGTCTACAGTATACAATTTTTATTTTACTTATTATTTTTATCAATATACATTCAACTCAGGATGAGAATAGTGATGAAGCACTCTGTACATGAAACAATATCAAGACAATGGTTAGCAATGTACAGAAGTCATTAGCTCCACACAAAAAAATATAAAATTGTGTTCTGTAACACTTGACTTTTAATTGTATTTATTTTCATTTTTTTTTTTTTTTTTTTTTTTAATGCTTATACTTAAGGACTATGCAAAGTTTATTATCCAACTAGTAAAATAAGCACATACAGTTGACATTAATCTTTAAAAGTGTCGGAAAAGTAACCTCTGATATTGGGATACCCACAAAATTCGAGCAATTTTCTAACCGATCACAACTTGAAAACTAATTTTATATTTTCAATAGAAATAAAGAGAAAAAAAAACACTTAGTTCCAAATATTAATATGGATAACCAAATCTTGATCTAGTTAAAATTCTAAATCCTAAAATAGAGAATTAAGAAGTGGCAATTATTGTAAGAATACGTGGCCCATATCCCCAAAGTAGACTGGATACGGCATTCTGTAAAATCCCAATAAAGACTTTTTATCCCCGCAAAGATCTGTGTGCTAATTCAGACTTTTTTGGTAAACTTCACTTTTGTCCACATTTTTAGCAAGGTGGGGTTATATTTTTCAACCAACTTTCAGTTTTTACCACATTTTCACAAGCACCAAGGTAATCTAATTCATCCAACTTTATTAATAGCCACTCTTAACACAGCTCTTTGTTTTTGACTTCTTTTCTGTTTGCTTATGCTCTCAGAACTTTTCAAGCCAACCTTTTTTGAGCACAATATCATATCTTTTGGACACCTTCCTTTCATTTCATTCTATTCATTAGTAAGATATTGATCGTAAAGATATGGGCAAATATGAAGGATGAGTGAGTGTGAAGATGAACGAGTGTAGTCATTGTTACTAACTAAAGTCGATTTTTCTTCAAAAAGAACTATTTATTAATAGTCCAATGGCCAGGGCAACAAGGTACCTACAGCTTTACATGAAATGGTCTAATTTTCAGCTATTTGACAAGTTTTATGCTCACTAATCTTCCCTACACAACATCCGGACCCTGACTACCACCCAACATGGATACCCCAAACTTCTCTAGTAGTGTCAACGTCGATGGCAACCATTGAGCGGAGCCATGTCGGTATTAAGCGTACCGAGCATACAACCTATTGCCTACAATCTCCACAGCACTTGGTCCCCAAGTAGCTGGGTCATAGCACTGTGCCACAAGTGCCTTCAAGCATCAAACCATCCTTTTAACCAACCATTAGTATTTGTTATGCTCTTAACAGCGCCATGTCATTGTTCTTGACTTCCCTACTGTTTTGCCTACTCTCTGAGAAGTTTTTACTACCCTCTTAGTAGCACAGATCATATGTTTTGGCCTTTTCTTTTATGTTTTGGCTCATAAATATTGTTTCTTTTTGTTAATACCAGTATGTTGTTTTCAACTGCCCTCCAGTTTTCTCAACTCTAAAAGAAGCTTAATTCTGTATCTTTTGACCACTCTTATCTTTTTTATCTTTGAACTAATAAAGAGAGGAAAAGACAATTATTTTGGTGACCCTCATAGGAGTACCAAGCTCATCTTTTATCATCTTTCTGAATCTGTTACTCTCCCAAGAAAGCAAAGTCATATGTTTTTACAATCTTTAGATTTTACCACTCTCCAAGAAGTTCAAGAACAATCTCTGGGCAAACTTTTTTTTATTTAAAAAAATTAGAAACCGATATCTTTTTTAACCCTACTCTGCCCGTTCCTCTTAGTCTATTGATCTTATACTTATATATTGAAATTATACTAAAAACAAGTTTGGATAAAAATAACAAATTTTCTTAATTACAACTATTTTCAAAAGTATAGATATTATATATACGATTTAAGTATTTTTTCTTTAAATTTCCAAAAAGAAAAGAGTAATTTATAGGATTAAAAAAATGAAAGCTCAAAAATGAAAACTGCAGTACAAAGTATTTGTGTAAGTGTAAAAATACTGATCTATCATCACAGAGCTAAGTCTAATGATCCCAACCTCTACAAGTTAATGAACACCAGCTAATACGTCCTGAAAAGAGCCCAATAGCCAAGCCAGCCAACAACCTTGAACACTACTGCCTTGAAGTGTGTAAAAAGAAAACATGATATATAAGAAATTATTTCTTCATAAATCTACTTAAAACATTTACTAAGAAGGAAATCTTATCTAAGTTTACTTAAAAGCTAAAAATCATACTAAATTAATACTCTTCCTTAAAGAAGGACAAATTTTGAACTTTGAACTTGTAAATTTCTTTACAAATAATAATTATAGAGCCAACTAATCTACAATGTAATTTCAATTGAAATTTATTTATTTTTCATAAAAACTTACTTAAAAGTATTGAATATACTGAAAAGTCGAAGCAACTTCTGTTTGGTAATAAAATAATACAACTGAGTGATTACAAACTAAACATATAAATAATGAACAACAATTGCACATCTACCCCTACTCAGGGCTTGTTAATAGGTGCCCAGAGCGAAATTTCAATCTGTGCCCCGTCTCCCCAATAAATGTATTTTTAGATATTTTTATAAGGATGCATTGTACGAAACACACCACACTTACTTTTGTATTTATTTGTACAGAAAGAGTTACATTTTATGAAAGAAATATAACCTAAACAACTTTGGATTTTAAGAACAACTTAAAAAGAAACAGTCCGGTTCGTTAATACTAAAGTTTAAACCCACTAAGGGATTTTCCTTGCTTTGGCTTTTACAAAATAATTTAAAATATCTTTAAAATTTAATGTTTTTGATACATCATTCTCTATGGATAAAATAGCCAAAGCATTTGGCTTCTCCTGTGTCATCATATATCGAAGATAAGTTTTGATAAGTTTCAACATGGTAAAATTTCACTCAACACTTGCCAAAGTTAAGGGGGATGGTCAGCTTAATTCTCAGAGCAACCCACAAATTAGTAAATAGGTCTTTTTGGTCGTTAGATTTAATACTATAGCACCTTGATGGGAGAAAAAACTTGATTTGCCTAATCTTCATCGTGAACAATACTTTTATTTAAAGTGAATAATTTCACTATACAAGTCTTTTCTTTTTATGTTAAAATGTTAAAAATTCTTAAAGATTTAGGCAACACTTCTTCAGCCCCTCTTTTCTGGCAACTTGCACATATCATACATGAATTCCCATAAAGAATAGGGCTTGTTTAGCTGTTCTGTTCATTCCCTAAACGATGTAACAGTCATACTATCAAGCAAGAGCAAAAAAAGTCGCTCTCAAAATTTGTCATCCCCAGCCTAAACTTATATATTTTGCATAATCATATGATCGGTTTTTTTTTTTTTTGTATTATGAACCAGTATGTAAGGTGTGTACAAACTTTCATGAATTAAACTGAATATAATGCCTAAAAAAATGTTATTTTTGGAATAGTCATTGATTACATATTTATGAGCTCTCATGAAACATTCATGCTCCATAACGCGTGGGCGGTATTCTTCCCTTCCTTGGCCCCTGGCACTTCAGGGCAGCCCTGACACTAGTGTATAAAAATTGTTTGTGATAAGACAAAATGAGTCACATTTATATTATTCTATCAACAATAAGATGTATACACTAGGAGTAGGTCACATTGTAGATATGTTGGTTTTATAATAATTTATAAACAAATTTACAAGTTTATAGTTAAAATTTGTCTCTCCATGATATTAGAAGCGCACTATTTTGACTTGTGAAAGGTACTGAATTGAACATACACCCAAGAACTTAGAGTACCTTTTATACATTCCTAAAACATTAATAAACCACCATATTCTACATTAAATTTCAATTAAAGATTTCAATATTAAGGACAGATGGCTTTTGATGAAATTGAATCCACATAAATAACAATTAAATTGATTATAATAGTTGTGAAATTATTTATATATTTTCTTAGAAAAACAAACAGCTTACACACAAAATTCTGTTAAAAAAGTAGAGAGCAGCAAATGTTATTAAAACTCTTTAAATCAAGCTTTCAGAAAATTGAATACAAAGTTTTCTTTGTTACTGCGTAAAAATTGGTAGAAACACCCAATGGCTAAAATAGAATCAACAGAAAGAAACAGTGTGTTCCTGAGGTAACTAAATACAAAGGTCCATCTGGACATTCTGTACATTCTTACGTTGCTGATATGGTGTAGGGATGAATGTGAAGCCAAATCCAGTAGGATTTTGTTGGGAACAGAAGCTGGTGCAAATATTTCCTCAGGCCATTCATCAATAGATAGATTAAAATCTACGATCTACAAATAGATTTGATTTAAAACTGCCATACCTGATGCAGGCTTTTATGAAATATATGAAGCACAAATCGTTTGATTGATGGGCACTCAATTTCTCAATTAATTGAACCCCAAATAGTTTATTTGTTAAAGCTTGCTTGTGATCAACATTGTACATTTTTGTGGAACTTATGCATGGGATGTTCAAGCCCTTATTCCCATTATTTTCACCATGGATTTTCCTAGTTTTTCCGTTTAAATATATTTTTTTTATAAATCAATAAAAAATTTTCCTATGATTTCCTTCCACAAACCGCTTCCACGAAATCATCTGAGACCTAATATTTGGGAATCAAATTAAATTTTAACTAAAATAAGTTCATGTGGTTTTGAATAGGTTTCCACAATCATACAATATTCACTCAACTTTGACAGAGAATTTATTTACACAACTGCCTTTGTTTTGGTTTTAGAAGCCATCAAATGTCAGAGGGAACTTAACATTTTGTAAAAAATGTATATAAAAAAATACTTTAAAATAAAAACGGTACCTAAGTCAAGTGGTTTCAGATAATTGACAACAAACTGTTTAAAAAAAACTGCTCCCACTTGTCTCTGGACTGATTTACAACTAAATATAAGCAGAACAAATTAGCATAATACTGCAGCTTTAAATTAAAAATGAACTTACCATACCAGAGCCAATTCCACAGCATGCTGCAACGGCCAAAATGTTGAACACAGCACTTCCTACTATTGTCCCAACTCCGATGTCACCTTCAGTAATAAATGTACCAATGACGTTTACAAACAGTTCAGGCGCTGATGTCGCAGCTGCCATGAATGTTGCTCCAGCAACATCATTTGACATATTGAGAGCTGAAAATAAAAGGTACTGAAATTTAAATAAGATCGTTGGATGTAACAATCTAAAAGATTTATATAAATTATATGTTTTAAAAATCTCCTTTAAATATAATGATTGATTAAGATTATATAATAAACACTTGCCATGTGTTGAGTGGATATTTTAAATAAGCCTCGCAGTATGTTACTGAACTATGTTTTTTCTTCCATGGTATCAAATACATAACTAGATATATTAAGGGGAAAAACTATATCCACTTACTAAACTTAACTGAGTAGTGAATTTTCCCCGAATCCTTTAAAAAAAATGTTGTACAAATTGTAATTTTTATACAGTACAAGAGCAGTTTCATTAGAGACCTACGGTTTTATAAATTTATATTCATTTCATATTAATATTCAATGTTTTGATGATAATCCTTTTGTTTTTTACAATGTATTTATAAATATATAGGCTAATAGAGAAATAGAACAATTTTAAAAAGCTACCTACATCAAAAATCCAACATCTAATTATCTATGATTTACATATACTAATTAATTAAAAATGATGTAATTACTATGTAATATTAGTTTATTTAAATTACCATTTCCTGAATAAAATATACTGTTATTTACCTAGTTTAGGCCATTCTACAATAAATGTACAGTCATTCGAAATCCATATTCGCTCATATCTTGATGATCGGCGTCTTGAGAATAAATAAACAAAATTGTTGCACCTATCTTTACATTATGACCCAAAACAAGCAAAATATTTTAAAAAATTAGAGGAAACATTTTAAAATTTTGATTTCTACTATCACGTAAAAATTGATAGAATAATTTATATTTATACTAGTAGATCTATTTATGTCAGGCACCAGGCAGATAATTATGAAGCAACTACTAACCACAAAAGACACAAAAGTTTTCCTTTATTTGTGCTGGAGGCCAGGCAACCAAATTTAGAACAAATTTTTATTTCTTGTAAAGTGTATTGGCTCAATCACATCCACATCAAGGCAGATCGGTGAGTGGCTTGCTATAGCTCAGCTTTAGTAAAGCACATTTAAGGAAAGGCATTTCCTTCAATACCACTGTACGTGTATAGGCGGGCGGGTGGATCAATACTACTGTACGTGTATGGGCGGGCGGGTGAGTCATTACCACGTGTGTGGGCGGGCAGGTGGGTCAATACCACTGTACATGATAAACATGTTCAACACTTCTAAATTTAAACACAGTAAGTACTCACGGTTTCGTGTACCTAATTATAACAAAATCGCAAGTAGAGTTATGTTCTGAGTCCAGCAGAAAGCCGAATTTACATAAAATTCATTCGCAGAATTTTAATATTTAGGTTGTAGACTGTGCTTTTCTACAAGTTTCTACAACTTCCGAGTACGAGCTTTTTACTCAATGCCATAAGCAGAGAACCCTAGCAAGGCCATGGGCTAAACTCCCTCAAGGCTGAAGGCAGAGATCCACAAGCGAAGGCCATGCACATGTGAGTCTGAAGGTGAAGATTCTCACACAAAGCCATAAGTTACACAGTTTTCTCAGATCATAAGCCAGTTTCCCTCATTTTATATGACACGTTTTGGAGGTTAGGACCCAGGTCCCCCCTCCATAAATGAATTGTTTAGGCCAAATTCTAACTTTTCAACAACATAATATTCATGATCTACTATTCTTATGCTAAATTTTACAATTAGGAATATTTTACCTGCAATAAAACAATAATCCAAATTGTAGCATAGCCTATATTACTGTAATGTTTGTGTGTTGATTTTAATTATGGATAGGACTATGCTTTATTTCTCCTCCTAACGATGACCATCTAAGTGGTTTTAATTTCTTAAGTTTTAATTCCAATTTGGCTGACAATATGCTGTAGGAGCATTTGCTAGGGACAATAGGGTTAGCTAAACCTAACTGCAATCTATAGGTCGTCTTCGGTCCCGATTTTAACCTTACGTCCAGAAATGATTCTTGAAATTGAACTTTGACCTTATCAATTTTTGAAGTTTTTACAACGACAGTCAATATAATTAACTCCACTGTTTGACACCAATAGTAAGTAATGGGTGTATCACTGTTCGTAGTCATTTTAATCTAACTTAACGCTACCAACTGAACTGAATGAATGTTGTATTACTGTAAATGTAAAAGAGGTTATCGATAGCCGGCATTTTGAGTCTAAACGCTTAGTTTGTTTGTAAACAACAGCTGTAATATAAGTATTCTAGTATCATGTGCGTTTTTGTTACAGAATGGTTCCTCCCATATTTTTCATGACCAATTTAAATGTTTCAGGCGTCAAAAAAGTAAAGTAGCTCATATTCGTATTTGTGCATAAATGTATACTATACAATAAATGTTCAATACTTTCACCACTAAGGGGACGAGAAGCATTAGATAGATGAAGTTAATTAGGCGAAAGTAACAGACAGCGAAACTATTGGAATGTTCTTAAACTTTAAAATAATGACAGTTCCTTTATTTCAGCAAGGAATTAGTGCAAATTTATAGTTTAAGGAGATTCGGCCAACATTGGCATTAGTTATAACTGAATTCCTCTGCGCAGCGCTCTGCGCTGGCCGCGAGTTACTCACATACATGCTATAAGCACCTCTTTCCCCCACGGTATAGAATGGGATTCGATTGTAATATAACATGCGGGAAGTACATACACCAGTGAGTATATAAAGTTAATCAATTGTGTACATTGTGATATCAAAAAGCATAAGACGCTAAATACGTATTTATCGTTGTATTAAAATAAAAACAAACATATAACAATAATTATTTAAAATCAAATTTCCTAATCTGTAGTAAAATTACGTAATTTAAAATAAATAATTAAAATAAAAAGTCCAATTTAGAAGCACCAAGTTTAAACCTATTATTATTATTATTTTTTTTTTTTTATTTGCTAATTGAGCTATATGACATTATGGTATGGAAAACATTGACCCGCATGAAAAGGCACTACAGTAGTGAATTAGTTATTGCTACCGGCTTATGTAACAAAGATTGGAAGAACTTCGTAGACATACTGGAAATAAAACCCTTATCAGCAGCAAGCCTCTTAGCAATGGCTTCTACACTATCAAGATAGTGAAATATTATGTTTAGGCACGAAATTAACCTTTATAGATGCAGCTATTGCAAATTAACTAGGAGGAATGTATATTTCTACTTCAAACCATAAATATGTATTAATCTATATAGAATGGATTATCTTTATGTTAAAAGTTAATTGTTCCTACTTTGTAAGCAACATGATTTTTCTTCTTATTACAATTGATTAATTTGTCAATGCTAGGATCGCAATTTAACAATTAGCACACCAAATTCATCAGTGTTGACCTTGAATCATGAGAGTAAGTGAAGAGCTACGACTTTAGTAGCAAATTTGATTAATGAACGCTGGAACTAATTTTTTATAATAATTATTTTAATGAATTGCAATACACTTGATAATGAATAAATACTATCTTCGATATCTTACCAAACAAACAAGGAAAACGTTCTATACTCATACAACTGGATAGCCTTACTGCTACAGTTTGATTTCATTTTAAAGCAATATAATAAAACGCACCTTTACATATTCTTTCTACAGCAGGAACGAAGTACTTATCGCACACTAAGGCGAGGGCCAAAAATAAATATAATGACGTTGTTATATGAAATACTAATGCACCATTTTGTCTTTGTGTCTCTGTAAACAAGTCATGGGGGAAGTCTTCCATGGCTGGAGGCGTACAATTCATGTTGTTGAAATGTTCTCCTGGAAAAGAAAACAAATTAGTTTTTTCTAAGTATAAAATGTAAGTATTACAAAATATTTCAAGGCAAATCAAGTTTAAAAACTAACAAACTGAATTTCAAAAGATTATGTGAAAATAAGCTTCTCAACTAAAAATATCAACTTAATCTACATATCCAAAATCACTAACATGGTGCTTGAAAATTGAATTGACAAAATATATATATTACAAAAATATGACAAACTGAAATTTCAACAAAACATCATTCAAAATGGTTGATTATGGTATAATTTAAATTTTTATGATGATAGGCCAAGTCCACCAAACCTCTTTTACTGTTATTAAACAGTAAAGAAATATACATAGACAATCCCTAACAATGGTTAAAATAGTATTAGAAGTTTTTATACATAACTAGTCATAAGAACTTTAATAGGCTATTTTAAATGTAAAACTTACAAAATAATATAACTATAGTAGGTATATGACTAAAAGTAACACAATTTAACACTCAAGTTAGAACACGCATGCTGTCATATTGGCTATTATTTAAAAATGCAAAATGTAGCAACATAAAGTAAAATTTTAACAAACAGAAATTCTGAGTTAAAAATATTAACTACCAGTGGATGTGAAGGTGGGAGGTCAATACAGTCTTGTCTTGCTGCTCATAGCTGAATATTTCCCAAATAGACAAAGCCCATATTTGTATGGTGGTATTGGCACGTACAGTGTCAAGATGATCAACCCACCCTCCCATGCAGTAGTGATGAGTTAATGATATAATTAATTGTTCATACAATTATAATATATGTATACAATGTTTAAAGATAGGTCTACTTCATTTATTGACTTGAAAAATTGACACATTTAATTTAAAATCAGGAAGAAGCTTTTCTATGTATTTAAATCATTAAAATTACATCCCTAGAATCCTTTTAAATGTTCCTCGTAAGTTTTTGTATTAAAGCTGATAAAAACGATTAAAAATCATTGGTAAACAAAACACTTTTGTGTTTCAATCACAAACCAACCATTCAAGAAGTGTTGGAGAGTTGATAGATGAGGCAAGTTAATTTTCTAACGGTTAATAGACCAAGGATAAACCACACACTCTAGTATTGAATCTAAAGTATTCCCAGTAAATTTATCAATCTCTTGACTATAGAGTCTACATTGACTCAAAATAACTACTAAAAGGTTTGGAAATACATCTCCTCTGTCAATTTGAAGTAGTTTTCATTACATAATCTTCTCATTATGTTATCTATTATAGTGTTATCTACACAAAGTCCATATTGGCTTTAACTGACAGAAAAATCACAGTTTTTATGTTATATCTTTCATGGATGTACCATACACACATTTAGATAAGTTCGAACCCCCAGTTATTATTAATGAGAAAGAGAAACAATCCACATCCATCCATCTGTACAATATAAACAGTGGTCATTTCTGATACGAATCATACATAAATCATTAAATTAATAAATGTTCTTATTAGATAAGACAAAGCCCTCTCCCCAAGCCAAAGGGCAATGGTTCAGCAAGAGTAGCCACTAAAACTAAGGCCTCGATGACACTGGGCATAAACAGTATTAACAATAAACTAATGGGCAATAGGTGTCAGAAAGCACCCTGTAGTACTTTCTCTTTTTATTTACCCTCTTATGAGTCCTTTATCCACTTATAAGATACAACTACATTGGCTACTACCCAACACTGGACTTTAAGAAGGATTGGTGAGAGGGACACCAATATCACGCTTCTAGTGGATAGGTGGGTGAATGGTTAATTTGATTCAGATGGATGTATGCTATATAGTTAATTATGATGAGCTAAAGTAATCTTTTAGGAATAAAAATAAATACAACCTTAAATCCACCAAGAGGTGAGAATGTTTAAGAACACAGGTGAGAAAATCAAAGTTTGAAAATGTATTATCGAAATCACTGGGAGTAATGATAACAGAGCTAAATCTCCAACAAAGGGTGAGCTATGGAGCATCTGTAGAAAATCTCCCTAAACATTTTGTTTGCCCTGAGAGTAACTCCAATTACAGCCATAGTTGTATTTTTAGAAGAAACAAAACTAGATGTTTTACCAGTAGAAATAACCAAGGGATGCAGGCTTACAAGTCCTTACAATATCAATTGTGTGACAAAAAGTAAGGAAAGAGTTAATGTTAATATAAATTTGTAAGGAATTAATAAACTTGGGGGGGCGGGGGTTAAAGATTGACTGAGGTCTTGAGGAATAGGAATGACTCACTGATGGCATCAGCCCAACACGAAAAATATTTCAGAGCTGAATAAGCTCGTAATTGGTCCGTATCATAGTTAGTTGATTAAAGACCAGCTTCTTAAGCTAAAGGTCTTAGTTCGATCCCAATCAGAGTCATAACAAATGTTGAAAGGGATCAGCTGATAACCACCAGTTGTTCAATGTTCAATTTTCATTGGGCTATTAATTATTGACGGCTTCTAAGTAATGGTTGGCCTGTATTATTGACTACATTCACTCATCTACAATCATCGTACTCAATAAAAATTCATATTCACCCATATCTTGATGATCGGCGTCTTAAGAATAAATAAATAGAAAATTAATAATGTACTTTAAGGGAGATGAACATTACTTAAGTAATTATTATTTACTCGCTAAGAAATAAGTATTATTATAATAATAGCTTTATTGTACAAAAAAATTGTTATAAAAACCTAGAACTAATAAGTCCTCTCTTATAGTTAACCCTTAAAATATGAACATAGAGAGAGGATAGAACACACTAAACTAAATTTAGAACTCAGAACAATAATTATTGTTAATAATTTTAATTTCATAGTTATAGTAGTTATCAAGCTAAAATGGTTTTCCAGTACCAAGAAAAACTTGCTCTAGAATAAAAATATTAGTATACGCATAAGAAGAAGATTCATGACGGCCTATGTGTGGAGTTAACATTGTACAGGTCAACATTGTCAGGAAACAAAACAAGAAAAGACTGCAAGTATTCAAAACTTGGTCCTTTAGAGGAATGTTGAAAATATTAGTTGGGTTGAGAGTCGCATATGAGCATCAAGGCAATACAAACTTTGGGGATATAAGACAGGAATGGCACAATAACAGATAAAATAGATGAGATGAAAAAATAAATAATAAATAGATAAAAATGATGAGAAAGAATGAAGTACATGCCTCAAATCACAAAGGATATGGTGTGAGTTTCATAGTACAAGTTAAGAGGAAGGTAGAAAAGAGACTTGAATAGAGAATTGCTTCAAACTAACCCCATGATTGATTACTCAAAGAAGAATGTATGCTTAAAACTGTTATAGGATGCCACAATGCTGAATAAATTCAATAGAGTTTGCTATCTGGGTACCAAATCTATAGAAGATTCAGATTGAAAAAGTTAGTCTAAGAAACTGTGAAGATTACTCTAAACGGCTGTGAACTGGTATACACATCTCCATAAACCTGGCATGTCAAACTAACTTGAATTCACTATTTAAGAAACATGGGATACAATTAGTATTTTTTGCTAAGAGTACTAACTGTGATACAAAATATTAAGTCAGAAGGAATTCAAAGAAAATTAGTGGGCTTTTAAATCTTCAAACATTGGTGTGTTGAGAAGGATGCACATTTATACTTATAAAAGAGTGTTCTAACTGACTGAATCATAATTGAACAGCAAAAACTATAATACTTGGAGACTTGAAATGTACTTAAGTTCACCTTGGACCCTTCGGCACACTAAAAAAGGGGTAGGAACAGCCCTTAAAAGTGTTTCCCATAAGAATAACTTTGGGTTTATGGCTTTGGGACTTATTATATGGGTCTTCTTATTATAAAATAAACAGGCAAAAGCAACACAACACAATAATGACAATGACCTCTGTTGGATATGGATTGTATTTATACTGATTTTATCTCACACTCTTTTCTATTAATATTTTGACAGTTCAATAAATTGACAAACAAAATAAAAGTTTTTAAATATTAAAAAATATGCTATTGAAATGCTTAGTAACAACTTAATTGCAACTTACAAAGCTTAGTAGTTTTTTAGTTACTGTAATAAGTAAGTCAGTATTGTTTTTATCTGTATAAGGCATTTAGAAAGTAGATGATAATATTAATAATAAATACTTAACCTATAATAATAATAAATACTTTATTGCATGACATCTGTTTACAATTGTATGGCAATCGTCAGTTAATTACCTAGCCTTACTTTAACATCTAAGTCCCATTCAAACATACAATATTAACATTCACACACTCATTCATTCGAACTGTCCACTCTAGCTCCTTATCAGTCAGCCAATTATATCTTCCATTAATTTGCCATAAACAAGTCCATGTTATAGAACGCTTTATCGATCAGTAAAGCTTTCAGATGAGTTTTGAATGCCTTGGGCATAGTGGCACTTTTGATTGAATTTGGTAGGCTGAAACAAAATGAGCTCCTGCCTGTGAAGGCAAGCGCTCATAGACCACCCTCCTGTGTCTCCCAGTTCATTAGTCCTCCCTTCCTCTAGTTGCATAAGGGTGAAAATCACTACCTCTAGCGTGTTAGCATTTGGTTTTGAAAAACATGCATGTTTGGAAAATGTAGAGGCAAGGGAGTGTCATCAGTTTCAGTTGTTTATATGCATAACTCTCTGCAATGTAGCTTTGCGATTGTCCGGATTGCTTTTTTTTAAGAATGAAAATTCTAGAAAAATGTGTGTTGGCGCAACCACCCCACAAAGCTATCCCGTAGGTTAGATGCAAGTAGATTATGCTGTCATCAGTATCTGAATTGGGCAATATTTGGCGAGCTGTGTCAGTATAAAGATGCCTGAAGACAGTTTGGAGCAGATTCTGTCGACGTGGCATTACCAGGTCAACCCTCGAGCAATGTGTATTCCAAGGAATTTTGTTGTGTGGACTTATTCGATAGTACCCTAGAAAAGAAATAAACATAGTTGCATCCAATAGTGCGCTGAATGAATGTTGAGTAAGTATGTGGAGTAGTTATTTCTCCAGTTTGTCATGTGATGGCAATGCCAGCAACTAGTCAGTTCCTTCCTTATTCCTGCCCAAATCAAATCCCCAAGATAAATGTACTAATTATTACTAGAGATGTATAAAGATGTACATTAGTTGTAATTTATTTGTAACTGTCAGAGATCGTTTGCTGTGGTCATAAGAAAGCGGCTGTCAGCTGGCATGGATGGGAGATCACACTAGTGACAATTCAGTGACTACTAAACACTAACACTAATAACAATGATGACTACTAAAACCATTGTTTATTTAGCACCACCCAGGGGACATGTGCAGCTTAATGATTTCTGCAGACACAAATAACATCATCCCCCAGGGCAACTTAAATCTAGAAAACCACCAGTTTAAGTACAAAGACTCATTTGAGATTGACCAGCTTCCCAGTTAATCTCAAATGAATTTCCGCCAAAAACTAACTAGGTATGTTTGAAGGTCAAAACAAGTTTCTGGTATTCGACCCTATGGCCGTAATCGGTCGAATGAACCTTCCTCATAAGGAATGGACTGTGTTGAGTTGTTTTTGCACAAGTGTAGGAAGATGCAACTACTGGAAATTTAAGTAGGGAATAGCAAATAAACTCATGTGACTGCGGAGTTTAAGTTCATGTTTAAAAAGCTAAAATCTTTTTCTTGTTGACAATTGTTTAAGGAGCGCAATGTTTAAAGATACACGGTAGATACTCACCTTTCCGTGTATCTTCATCTACCGTGTCCTCTTGTATGTCCATAAAAATGACCACCATCCCAAATCATGAGTACAATCTTCGTCCAAACAATAACCTCAATCTATCTCCTCACAAAACTGCATTTTTTAGGATCATTTACAGTTTAATGGCCCTAAACTCTTCAATGCACTCTCAAACTCAGTAAAACAGGTTTTCTAGGAAATCCAAAGCTTACTTTTTGTCTCATGCCTTCTACAGTATTGACGAATATTAGAAGTGCCAGCTTAATTAGTTTTAGATTTAGAACAATATTTTGTTTTAATGATTTTTACATTCAATTGTAAATTAATTACGTTATTACACAGTGTACAAAATGCTGTAAAAAATAAAGGAATTTTCATTAGATTTGAGTTCAAACTATGGATCACATAGTTAACGACTGTTCATTTCGTTCCTTTCAGGGGGAATTAGCTGGTATCCATTCAATCGGATATCAAGCGTTGAATGGTTTTGAAACCTGGATATGACTCTGTGAAGGGAGATTGAAATTTAAATATTAAGATACAAATACTTTGTACTTTAGATTATATTTTATTTCCACTTTGTTATTGGTATGTTTTAAAATTTTTTATAAGTCTGATGGCTGACTTTGAAAACAAACACTGTTCCTTTTTTCACTGTGATAAAAAAAGAGAGTGAATAAAAGAAAGTGATTTTAAAAAATTAATTGGTTTATCTGCTTTAAAAGCAAATGATCTTTAGTGTCAATTAGTAGGACATTTGATGGAAATAAATTTTTTTCATAAAAAAAATTGAAATATTAATTTTAGTTTTAAGCTTTCAGAATCGAAGAAGTGCGTAAAAAAAAAGGTTCTGTTAAGTCTTAAATGTTTCTTTAAATATTATACTATTTTTACAAGTTATTATCTTAGAATGGTATTATAGATTTAGAAGAATGTCTAAAGAAGTTCAACTATATATGATCTGAGACATAATAATTATGTACAATTATTAAACACTGACTGCAGTTCAAAGAGTTGCCATCAGTGCAAAGCAGGTCATGTAGCAAAATATATAAAACAAAACAATTGTAAAGTTTAATTGGCACATATATAATTGTATACTGACTTACTATTGGCGCAGAAATTATGTGCACCCGAGTTTGAAGGTTGTTTTCTAAAGAACTGTTTTTGTTTTCCTCATTTGATTATACTTTATTAGATATGCAATTTCAAATTTTATTACAACTTTTAATAATTTTTATCATAGTAGGAATAAAAAAGTACCGGAATATTAGCTAGTTTTCACTGTCCATTAAATTTACACAGTTATTATTGAAAAACCCATATTGTATCGCATTTATATTTTAATACCTGGTTGATAAGAATGTTTTCTTTAAGTCTTATAAATTTTAGAATTTTAACTTTTCGAGAACAACACTTCTTATCAATTCTCTAAAACATTGTTTTCTTGGCTTCTAGAAGTTGTAAAATTAATTACTTGGTCTTGTTGTAATAATTGTGACATGCGTAGTTACAATAAATTACTTTCATATGTGTAAATAAATGCAGTTTCATCTTGATTTAAATCAATAAAAATTTATCAATTTAAAATTATTTGATTCGATTTAAAATCACTGCTTTTATTTACACAAATGAAAGTAATGTATCTGTTGAAAAAAAAACCTGAGTTTGTTAATATTTTTTTATTAACATATGTTGTTTCTTTAATTGTAGTAATTTGTTTACATCTTGAATCAAATAAAGTTTTACTTCAGTTATTTTTCACTTATCTTTTTTATAAGTTTTTAAATAGGTTATGCGCCCAGATATCGTTTGAAGAGTGAAATAAAGTACGGTAAGTATAATATGGATTTAAGATTTAGAGTTGATAAGCTTGATGGTCAATTAGCGTGGAGACGATGGAAACGACAAATGGACTTGTTGTTAAAACACAATGAAGTGTTAGACATTGCTCAAGGAAAACGTATTAGACCAGAAATTCCAGCTAAGGGTGCTGAGAATGAACAAGCAACTCTTAATAAGACTAAACAGTTTGACAAAGATGATGCACTATGTCAAGTCTTACTTGTAAGTGCACTTGATGATAGGCATGTTGAACTAACAGCAACTTGTCAAAATGGTATGGATATGTGGGGAAAGCTAA
Source organism: Stictocephala bisonia (assembly GCA_035578905.1). Lineage (NCBI taxonomy): Eukaryota > Metazoa > Arthropoda > Insecta > Hemiptera > Membracidae > Stictocephala > Stictocephala bisonia. Next base: position 41,967 of record JAQJVL010000698.1, on the reverse strand, counting down.
TTAGTGTCTATGAACAGTCTTCTAATCAAAGGCTAGATAGAACCCTAGAAGCATTTTTCACAGCAGAAAAACTCCCAGATGAAGAGTTAGTACAGTATTTTGCTAGGTTACAGTTAATATTTAGGGAAGTAAATGAGGAGCTTGTAAAGCACAAGGCAAATGAACTTCCCAACTTAGTACTAATGAGCAGAATAATGAGTACTCTTCCAAATGAATATTTTGAATTTAAAAGTGTTTGGGAGAGTGTTAAAGTGGAAGATAGGTCAATTGATTTGTTGATTGAGAGAATTAGGCTCATTGAACAAAGATTGCCTAAGTTCACTAAAGAAACTGCATTATCGGCAAAAGTAAATAGCACTGTTGTTAGGCCTAGTGAAAAAGAAAAATTTTCTCCAAAAGAGAAAAATAAGAAGAAAATTGTTAAATGTTTCATATGTAAAGGTCCACATTACGCTAGTAATTGTCCCAATAAAGACAAAGGAAAGTCTTTCCAGCCTAAAAACAACAATTTGTTATGCTATGTTGCAAATGAAAGGTGTGATTGTATTTTTATTGCTGACTCGGGGGCATCTCAACATATGTGTTTTTGTGGAAAGTATTTTGATACATTTAGTGCATTTTCACAGCCAGTAAAAGTTACTGTAGGCAACGGTGAAGTTATCGAAGCTACTGGAGAAGGAAACATTCGTGTTTTAGTGACGTTTGGTCAACAAAAAGTAGTGAAGACTTTAGAGAATGTATGGTATGTGCCTAAGTTAGGTCGTAACCTCATGTCGGTGAGTCGCTCAGTGGAAAAAGGATATACCTTTAAAGCATCACAAGATAAATGTGTATTTTTAAGAGGAAATGTTCCACAGGTGATAGGACACATGAAAAATGGTCTGTATGAACTTGAGTTTAAAGTATTAGTTCCGGAAAAGTCACAAGCAGAAGCAAACGCTGCTAGTAACAGTCGACCAAGAACTATACAGGAGTGGCATGAATGTCTTGCTCATCAAGACAAAGGACATGTACGACGACATCTAAAGTTAAGAGGGATCATTGTTGACAAAATTGATGAATTTTGTGAAAGTTGTGTTCTAGGAAAACAACATCGTGATACTTATCATTCTAGAACTGTAAAACCAACAGAAGTAGGTGAATTGGTAATTGGAGATGTTTGTGGACCAATGGAAGAGCCGTCAATTGGAGGTAGTCGTTATTGTGTAGTTTTTAAGGACTATTACACAAAATACAGACGTGTTTTCTTTGTTGAGAAGAAGTCAGATGTTCCTGATTGTGTGGAAACATATATTAATGAATGTAAAACAGCAGGACATGTTGTAAACACTTTTATGAGTGATGGAGGCACAGAGTTTTGTAATTCCAAGGTGAAAATAATTCTTCAGAAAAGAGGAATAACTATGAGAACTACAATGCCATATACACCGGAAGAGAATGGTTCAATAGAGCGAGAGATGCGTACTCTTGTTGAAAGCGCAAGAACTATGCTGGTTAGTAAAAATCTACCAAAAAGACTATGGGCAGAAGCTATGAATACAGCTACTCATGTAATTAATCGTACAGGTCCTGTGAGAGATGGACTGACTCCATATGAACTGTGGTTCATGTAGGACTTGCTCCGATTAATCATTTTCATCCTTTTGGTACTGAGTGTTCTGTACATGTGCCAAAACAAAAACGGAAGAAGTGGTCAGTAAAGTCAACAGCAGGTATCCTAGTTGGTTACTGTGGTGAGCGAGACGGTTACAGAGTTTATGATGGATGGAATGTCATAATCAGTCGTGATGTTGTCTTCAAGCCTTTGATGAATAGTAGAGCAGAGGGCAAGGAAAATGATAAGGCAGTGATTGAGGAAGACACTATTTCAAATGTATCCGTTTCTATAAAACCAGAAGTTGTTGATAAGTTTACTGAGTCCGAAGTCAAAAATCAGTTTATAGATAATACAAGTTCAAGTTCAGAAGTTCCAGCCTCTGAAAGTGATAGTCAAAATTTAGATGTTGAAAATGAAGATCATGTAGATGGTAGTGGTGAATTTAATCGACCAAAGAGACAGTGTCAACCTCCCACTTACTTAAAGGACTATGTGATGTTAGCTGAAGCTGGACCGACCTATGGAGAAGCTGTAAGCAGTCCAGTGGTATCATTGACAATCAGCGATGAATGAAGAGATGGGGTCCCTTCATGAAAATGATGTTTTCAAACTTGTATGTTTACCCAAAAATAAAAGAACCATAGGAGTAAAGTGGGTGCTTACAAAGAAGAGCAATCCAGAAAAATATAAGGCAAGGTTAGTTGCTAAGGGGTATGCTCAGAAAGAAGGCGTGGACTATTTTAGTACATACAGTCCAGTTGCAAGATTTGATACTATAAGGACAGTATTGAATATGGCTGCTCAAGAAAATATGTACTTAAAACAATTTGACGTGAAGACAGCTTTCTTGTACTCTAAGTTAGATGAAGAGATATATGTTAATCAACCAGAAGGCTATGATGATGGCTCAGGTAAAGTGTGGAAATTAAACCGTAGTTTGTATGGGTTGAAGCAGAGTCCTAAATGCTGGAACAAACGGTTATCTAACTTTATGAAATCTCAAGGTTTTAGAGCTAGTACGACAGATCCTTGTCTGTTCATTCGAGAAGTTAACAATCAAAAGATGTTTGTTGTTATCTATGTGGATGATGGACTTATCTGTGGAACTGATGAAAAACAAGTTGATGAATTTGTTCAAAACCTGAAATGTGATTTTAAAATCAAGGTAACAGATCCTGAAGTGTATTTAGGAGTTGAGATCAAAAAGAGCAAAGATTCGAGCACACTTAGCCAGAGGGCATACATTGATCAAGTTTTAGAAAAGTATCGGATGGCTAACTGTAATCCAGTGTCAACACCTGTTGACAAGTTTGAATGTGACAAAGAAGAAAAGTCTTTAGCAGCTGGTGTGCCATATCGAGAAGCTATTGGCAGTCTAATTTACTTGACAAATACCCGCCCAGATATTTGCTATGCTGTTAGCATGGTTCTCAACATGTGAATAGTCCAAGTATCAAGAATTGGTCTCAGGTTAAGCGGATTTTCAGATATCTGCAAGGTACAAAGGACTATGTCTTACAATATAAGAAGGGAGATCAGGTTCTTAATTGTTATAGTGATGCAGATTATGCAGGTGACCAGGAAAGTAAAAAATCTCGGTCAGGCTGTATATGTATGTTTGCTGGAGGAGCAATAAGTTGGTTCTCAAAGAAACAAAATTGCATTTCTCTATCCACAACAGAGGCTGAATATGTAGTGGCCAGTGAAGCAGCGAAGCAGATTGTTTGGCTGAAAAGTTTGTTGGAAGAAATGAAAGGTTCTTCAGTTGAAGCTAACTTGTACATTGACAATGCTGGTGCTGTAAAATTGACTCAGAATCCTGTCATGCACGGAAGAACAAAACACATAAGTGTACGATATCACTTTGTGAGAGAGAACCATGAGAAGGGTGTTTACAAGGTTGAACATGTACCAGGCAAACTTCAGTTAGCTGATTTTTTTAACAAAAGGACTTGTTGGTAGTCGATTAAAGGATTTACTTGAACTCTCAGGTTTGAGGGTATGTTGAAAAAAAACCTGAGTTTGTTAATATTTTTTTATTTAAAGAACATATGTTGTTTCTTTAATTGTAGTAATTTGTTTACATCTTGAATCAAATAAAGTTTTACTTCAGTTATTTTTCACTTATCTTTTTTATAAGTTTTTCAATAGTATCGTAACTACTCATGTCACAACGATTACAACAAGACCAAGTAATTAATTTTATAACTTCTAGAAGCTAAAAAGCCAATGTTTCTGGGAATTGATAAGAAAAGTTAAAAATCTAAAATTTATAAAACTTAAAAAAAATCCTATCAACCAATTATTAAAATATAAATGCTATACATTTACAGGTTCTTGAGTATAACTAGTGAGGCTTACCGAGACATTTGGCTTGACGTGAGGGGAATTATACTAGGAGTGAAGGGGAGCAAGGGAGGACAGTTCCCTTCCACCACTGTTGTACCCCTCTACTATGTGACTGCTCTCTTGGTTACCATGTTGCCGGTCGAGCTGCGCTTGCAGTGCCTCTTTATGTAGAAAAGAATTTCTGTTCGCCTCCTTTGTTGTTTGTTTACATTTATTATAACAGCCAATCATCTGGCACATAATTGTACAGTACAATGACTGGGGCTAAACTGTTGCTGGCAATGATCTTAAGTTATGGACAGAAGTCGTATTCTCTTTATTCCACATTGACAAGAAAAAATACAAAGTTGCATTGGAAGAGTCAAAACTAAAATAAACTATAATACAATGTAAATATACATCACAACAAATAATATTAAAATTAAAATGATCTATTTTACTAAGCATCTCAGCTAACCCTCTCAGTCACTCCTGTCCGCCAAAAATCCCCGGACGCTGTAATAGGCGTTTTGTATTAAAATACCTTTTAGTTTGGTCCAGAATTCATTATAGTCTGACAACTTCGGAAAAACGGGATTATATTGAACAGAGTGATGCTGTTATAATACAATTGTGTGTGTTTTTTCTTCTCTGGGTTGGAATTAATAGATTGTTGCTGTTATGTAAAGAATAAAATAGTTTAAACGGCGCACAAACTTTGAATTTTTTATTACAAAGAAGATGGTTTCAAAGATGTAAATTGACGGGAAAGTTAGTATTTTGAAAGTACTGAAGATGTTGCTATAAAATTTGAATATACCGGAATTCAAATTCAACGAAAAAATAACTATCATCGCTTTTTCTGGAGTCTAAACAGATATATTTTCCTTTGTCTTTCACAACCCCACACAGGCACTGCATAAACCAAAAGGGGATACAGTAAGCTGTTGTAGGTGGCAAGGAGAACATCAGAACCTTCATAACCTGCCAGAGTCCTCAGGACAAAATATTTGAGCTTATGCGATTAGAAAATTTCATGTTCATAGATTAGGAAATAACATTCAATGTTCAACATGTCAATGAAATTTTAGATTTTCATCCAAAGTTACGCCCAGGAATTTGTCAGTTTTGGTCGAGTTGATCTCATCTTTACCTAAAATAAAACTAGGTTCAGTTTGTAATTTCAATGCAGAATTAGAGTTTTTTATAATTTAAAAAGTTAGTTTTTGAAGCATTCATTTTGAGCAAGTTATTGTCACACCATTGAAGCGCAATTGTTTGCATTAAAAAATGCGTGTTGTTCCAACAGATCCCTATTAGGACTGGATAAGGAAAGGGAGGTGTCGCCAACAGACTCTGGATTGATCAAAATTGGAAGGTTTATATAAAACAAATTGGGCCGAGGATGGTCACAATGGGTCACCGTTCACTACACAAGTCTCAGAGGATGTGAACGCCGATATCTCAATATATTGTAAGGTAGGTCTTAAGCAATATATTGAGCATAGTTGTACACTGACAGTTGCCATCAGTAATGTTAAGGTAGTTCAACTATTTTACGATCTGAGACACATATAATTGTACACTGACAGTTGCCATCTGTAATGTTAAGGTAGTTCAACTATTTTATGATCTGGGAAGTGATTGTACACTGACAGTTACCGTCAGTGATGTTAAGGTAGTTCAACTATTTACGATCTGAGACATAATTGTACACTGACAGTTACCGTAAGTGATGTTAAGATAGTTCAACTATTTACGATCTGGGAAGTGATTGTACACTGACATTTACCGTCAGTGATGTTAAGGTAGTTCAACTATTTTACGATCTGGGATGTAATTGTACACTGACATTTACCGTCAGTGATGTTAAGGTAGTTCAACTATTTACGATCTGAGACATAATTGTACACTGACAGTTACCGTAAGTGATGTTAAGATAGTTCAACTATTTACGATCTGGGAAGTGATTGTACACTGACATTTACCGTCAGTAATGTTAAGGTAGTTCAACTATTTTATGATCTGGGAAGTGATTGTACACTGACAGTTACCGTCAGTGATGTTAAGGTAGTTCAACTATTTACGATCTGAGACATAATTGTACACTGACAGTTACCGTCAGTGATGTTAAGGTAGTTCAACTATTTACGATCTGGGAAGTGATTGTACACTGACATTTACCGTCAGTGACGTTAAGGTAGTTCAACTATTTTACGACCTGGGAAGTGATTGTACACTGACATTTACCGTCAGTGATGTTAAGGTAGTTCAACTATTTACAATCTGAGACATAGTTGTACACTGACAGTTACCGTCAGTGATGTTAAGGTAGTTCAACTATTTACGATCTGAGACATAATTGTACACTGACAGTTGCCATCAGTAATGTTAAGGTAGTTCAACTATTTTACGATCTAGGAAGTGATTGTACACTGACAGTTACCGTCAGTGATGTTAAGGTAGTTCAACTATTTACGATCTGAGACATAATTGTACACTGACAGTTGCCGTAAGTGATGTTAAGGTAGTTCAACTATTTTACGATCTAGCAAGTGATTGTACACTGACAGTTACCATCAGTAATGTTAAGGTAGTTAAACTATTTACGATCTGAGACATAGTTGTACACTGACAGTTGCCATCAGTAATGTTAAGGTAGTTCAACTATTTTACGATCTAGCAAGTGATTGTACACTGACAGTTGCCGTCAGTGATGTTAAGGTAGTTCAACTATTTTACGATCTAGCAAGTGATTAGACACTGACAGTTGCCATCAGTAATGTTAAGGTAGTTCAACTATTTACGATCTAGCAAGTGATTGTACACTGACAGTTGCCATCAGTAATGTTAAGGTAGTTCTACTATTTTACGATCTAGCAAGTGATTGTACACTGACTGCTGCCATCAGTAATGTTAAGGTAGTTCAACTATTTACGATCTGAGACATAGTTGTACACTGACAGTTACCGTAAGTGATGTTAAGATAGTTCAACTATTTACGATCTGAGACATAGTTGTACACTGACAGTTGCCATCAGTAATATTAAGGCAGTTCAACTATTTACGATCTGAGACATAATTGTACACTGACAGTTGCCATCAGTAATATTAAGGCAGTTCAACTATTTACGATCTGAGACATAATTGTACACTGACAGTTGCCATCAGTAATGTTAAGGCAGTTCAACTATTTACGATCTGAGACATAATTGTACACTGACAGTTACCGTCAGTGATGTTAAGGTAGTTCAACTATTTACGATCTAGGAAGTGATTGTACACTGACAGTTACCGTCAGTGATGTTAAGGTAGTTCAAGTATTTTACGGTCTAGGAAGTGATTGTACACTGACAGTTACCGTCAGTGATGTTAAGGTAGTTCAACTATTTACGATCTGAGACATAGTTGTACACTGACAGTTGCCGTCAGTGCTGTTAAGGTAGTTCAACTATTTACGATCTGAGACATAATTGTACACTGACAGTTGCCATCAGTAATATTAAGGTAGTTTAACTATTTTACGATCTGGGATGTGATTGTACACTGACAGTTGCCATCAGTAATATTAAGGCAGTTCAACTATTTTACGATCTGAGACATAATTGTACACTGACAGTTGCCATCAGTAATATTAAGGCAGTTCAACTATTTTACGATCTGAGACATAGCTGTACACTGACAGTTGCCGTCAGTGCTGTTAAGGTAGTTCAACTATTTACGATCTGAGACATAATTGTACACTGACAGTTGCCGTCAGTAATGTTAAGGTAGTTTAACTATTTTACGATTTGGGATGTGATTGTACACTGACAGTTGCCATCAGTAATATTAAGGCAGTTCAACTATTTTACGATCTGGGATGTGATTGTACACTGACAGTTGCCGTCAGTGATGTTAAGGTAGTTCAACTATTTTACGATCTGGGATGTGATTGTACACTGACAGTTGCCATCAGTAATATTAAGGTAGTATAACTATTTTACGATCTGGGATGTGATTGTACACTGACAGTTGCCATCAGTAATATTAAGGCAGTTCAACTATTGTACGATCTGGGATGTGATTGTACACTGACAGTTGCCATCAGTAATATTAAGGCAGTTCAACTATTTTACGATCTGGGATGTGATTGTACACTGACAGTTGCCATCAGTAATATTAAGGCAGTTCAACTATTTTACGATCTGGGATGTGATTGTACACTGACATTTGCCGTCAGTAATATTAAGGTAGTTTAACTATTTTACGATCTGAGACATAATTGTACACTGACAGTTGCCATCAGTAATATTAAGGCAGTTCTATTATTTTACGATCTGAGACATAATTGTACACTGACATTTGCCGTCAGTAATATTAAGGCAGTTCAACTATTTTACGATCTGAGACATAATTGTACACTGACAGTTGCCATCAGTAATATTAAGGCATTTCAACTATTTTACGATCTGAGACATAATTGTACACTGACAGTTGCCATCAGTAATATTAAGGCAGTTCAACTATTTTACGATCTGAGACATAATTGTACACTGACAGTTGCCATCAGTAATATTAAGGCAGTTCAACTATTTTACGATCTGAGACATAATTGTACACTGACAGTTGCCATCAGTAATATTAAGGCAGTTCAACTATTTTACGATCTGAGACTTAATTGTACACTGACAGTTGCCATCAGTAATATTAAGGCAGTTCAACTATTTTACGATCTGAGACATAGTTGTACACTGACAGTTGCCGTCAGTGCTGTTAAGGTAGTTCAACTATTTACGATCTGAGACATAATTGTACACTGACAGTTGCCGTCAGTAATGTTAAGGTAGTTTAACTATTTTACGATCTGGGATGTGATTGTACACTGACAGTTGCCATCAGTAATATTAAGGCAGTTCAACTATTTTACGATCTGGGATGTGATTGTACACTGACATTTGCCGTCAGTAATATTAAGGTAGTTTAACTATTTTACGATCTGGGATTTGATTGTACACTGACAGTTGCCATCAGTAATATTAAGGCAGTTCAACTATTTTACGATCTGGGACATAATTGTACACTGACAGTTGCCGTCAGTAATATTAAGGTGTTTAACTATTTTACGATCTGGGATGTGATTGTACACTGACAGTTGCCATCAGTAATATTAAGGCAGTTCAACTATTTTACGATCTGAGACATAATTGTACACTGACAGTTGCCATCAGTAATATTAAGGCAGTTCAACTATTTTACGATCTGAGACATAATTGTACACTGACAGTTGCCATCAGTAATATTAAGGCAGTTCAACTATTTTACGATCTGAGACATAGTTGTACACTGACAGTTGCCGTCAGTGCTGTTAAGGTAGTTCAACTATTTACGATCTGAGACATAATTGTACACTGACAGTTGCCGTCAGTAATGTTAAGGTAGTTCAACTATTTTACGATCTGGGATGTGATTGTACACTGACAGTTGCCATCAGTAATATTAAGGCAGTTCAACTATTTTACGATCTGGGATGTGATTGTACACTGACATTTGCCGTCAGTAATATTAAGGTAGTTTAACTATTTTACGATCTGGGATTTGATTGTACACTGACAGTTGCCATCAGTAATATTAAGGCAGTTCAACTATTTTACGATCTGGGACATAATTGTACACTGACAGTTGCCGTCAGTAATATTAAGGTGTTTAACTATTTTACGATCTGGGACATAATTGTACACTGACAGTTGCTGTCAGTAATATTAAGGTGTTTAACTATTTTACGATCTGGGATTTGATTGTACACTGACAGTTGCCATCAGTAATATTAAGGTAGTTTAACTATTTTACGATCTGGGATTTGATTGTACACTGACAGTTGCCATCAGTAATATTAAGGCAGTTCAACTATTTTACGATCTGAGACATAGTTGTACACTGACAGTTGCCGTCAGTGCTGTTAAGGTAGTTCAACTATTTACGATCTGAGACATAATTGTACACTGACAGTTGCCGTCAGTAATGTTAAGGTAGTTTAACTATTTTACGATCTGGGATGTGATTGTACACTGACAGTTGCCATCAGTAATATTAAGGCAGTTCAACTATTTTACGATCTGGGATGTGATTGTACACTGACATTTGCCGTCAGTAATATTAAGGTTGTTTAACTATTTTACGATCTGGGATTTGATTGTACACTGACAGTTGCCATCAGTAATATTAAGGCAGTTCAAATATTTTACGATCTGGGACATAATTGTACACTGACAGTTGCCGTCAGTAATATTAAGGTGTTTAACTATTTTACGATCTGGGATGTGATTGTACACTGACAGTTGCCATCAGTAATATTAAGGCAGTTCAACTATTTTACGATCTGAGACATAATTGTACACTGACAGTTGCCATCAGTAATATTAAGGCAGTTCAACTATTTTACGATCTGAGACATAATTGTACACTGACAGTTGCCATCAGTAATATTAAGGCAGTTCAACTATTTTACGATCTGAGACATAGTTGTACACTGACAGTTGCCGTCAGTGCTGTTAAGGTAGTTCAACTATTTACGATCTGAGACATAATTGTACACTGACAGTTGCCGTCAGTAATGTTAAGGTAGTTTAACTATTTTACGATCTGGGATGTGATTGTACACTGACAGTTGCCATCAGTAATATTAAGGCAGTTCAACTATTTTACGATCTGGGATGTGATTGTACACTGACATTTGCCGTCAGTAATATTAAGGTAGTTTAACTATTTTACGATCTGGGATTTGATTGTACACTGACAGTTGCCATCAGTAATATTAAGGCAGTTCAACTATTTTACGATCTGGGACATAATTGTACACTGACAGTTGCCGTCAGTAATATTAAGGTGTTTAACTATTTTACGATCTGGGACATAATTGTACACTGACAGTTGCCATCAGTAATATTAAGGTGTTTAACTATTTTACGATCTGGGACATAATTGTACACTGACAGTTGCTGTCAGTAATATTAAGGTGTTTAACTATTTTACGATCTGGGATTTGATTGTACACTGACAGTTGCCATCAGTAATATTAAGGTAGTTTAACTATTTTACGATCTGGGATTTGATTGTACACTGACAGTTGCCATCAGTAATATTAAGGCAGTTCAACTATTTTACGATCTGAGACATAGTTGTACACTGACAGTTGCCGTCAGTAATATTAAGGTGTTTAACTATTTTACGATCTGGGATTTGATTGTACACTGACAGTTGCCATCAGTAATATTAAGGCAGTTCAACTATTTTACGATCTGGGATTTGATTGTACACTGACAGTTGCCATCAGTAATATTAAGGCAGTTCAACTATTTTACGATCTGAGACATAGTTGTACACTGACAGTTGCCATCAGTAATATTAAGGTAGTTTAACTATTTTACGATCTGGGATTTGATTGTACACTGACAGTTGCCATCAGTAATATTAAGGCAGTTCAACTATTTTACGATCTGAGACATAGTTGTACACTGACAGTTGCCGTCAGTAATATTAAGGTGTTTAACTATTTTACGATCTGGGATTTGATTGTACACTGACAGTTGCCATCAGTAATATTAAGGCAGTTCAACTATTTTACGATCTGAGACACATAATTTTACACTGACAGTTGCCATCAGTAATATTAAGGTAGTTTAACTATTTTACGATCTGGGATTTGATTGTACACTGACAGTTGCCATCAGTAATATTAAGGCAGTTCAACTATTTTACGATCTGAGACATAGTTGTACACTGACAGTTGCCGTCAGTAATATTAAGGTAGTTTAACTATTTTACGATCTGGGACATAATTGTACACTGACAGTTGCCGTCAGTAATATTAAGGTGTTTAACTATTTTACGATCTGGGATTTGATTGTACACTGACAGTTGCCATCAGTAATATTAAGGCAGTTCAACTATTTTACGATCTGAGACATAGTTGTACACTGACAGTTGCCGTCAGTAATATTAAGGTGTTTAACTATTTTACGATCTGGGATTTGATTGTACACTGACAGTTGCCATCAGTAATATTAAGGTGTTTAACTATTTTACGATCTGGGACATAATTGTACACTGACAGTTGCCGTCAGTAATATTAAGGTGTTTAACTATTTTACGATCTGGGATTTGATTGTACACTGACAGTTGCCATCAGTAATATTAAGGTGTTTAACTATTTTACGATCTGGGACATAATTGTACACTGACAGTTGCCGTCAGTAATATTAAGGTGTTTAACTATTTTACGATCTGGGATTTGATTGTACACTGACAGTTGCCATCAGTAATGTTAAGGTGTTTAACTATTTTACGATCTGGGACATAATTGTACACTGACAGTTGCCGTCAGTAATATTAAGGTGTTTAACTATTTTACGATCTGGGATGTGATTGTACACTGACAGTTGCCATCAGTAATATTAAGGTAGTTTAACTATTTTACGATCTGGGATTTGATTGTACACTGACAGTTGCCGTCAGTAATATTAAGGTGTTTAACTATTTTACGATCTGGGACATAATTGTACACTGACAGTTACCATCAGTAATATTAAGGTGTTTAACTATTTTACGATCTGGGATTTGATTGTACACTGACAGTTGCCGTCAGTAATATTAAGGTGTTTAACTATTTTACGATCTGGGATTTGATTGTACACTGACATTTGCCGTCAGTAATATTAAGGTAGTTTAACTATTTTACGATCTGGGATTTGATTGTACACTGACAGTTGCCGTCAGTAATATTAAGGTGTTTAACTATTTTACGATCTGGGATGTGATTGTACACTGACATTTGCCGTCAGTAATATTAAGGTAGTTTAACTATTTTACGATCTGGGATTTGATTGTACACTGACAGTTGCCATCAGTAATATTAAGGCAGTTCAACTATTTTACGATCTGGGACATAATTTTACACTGACAGTTGCCGTCAGTAATATTAAGGTGTTTAACTATTTTACGATCTGGGATGTGATTGTACACTGACAGTTGCCATCAGTAATATTAAGGCAGTTCAACTATTTTACGAACTGGGACATAATTGTACACTGACAGTTGCCGTCAGTAATATTAAGGTAGTTTAACTATTTTACGATCTGGGAAGTGATTGTACACTGACAGTTACCATCAGTAATATTAAGGCAGTTCAACTATTTACGATCTGAGACATAGTTGTATACTGACAGTTGCCGTCAGTGCTGTTAAGGTAGTTCAACTATTTACGATCTGAGACACATAATTGTACACTGACAGTTTCCGTCAGTAATATTAAGGTAGTTTAACTATTTTACGATCTGGGACATAATTGTATCCTGAGCGGTTGCCGACTGTGATGTCAAGGTAGTTCAACTACTTACGATCTGAGACACATAATTGTACACTGACAGTTGCCGTCAGTAATATTAAGGTAGTTTAACTATTTTACGATCTGGGACATAATTTTATCCTGAGCGGTTGCCGACTGTGATGTCAAGGTAGTTCAACTATTTACGATCTGAGACACATAATTGTACACTGACAGTTGCCGTCAGTAATATTAAGGTAGTTTAACTATTTTACGATCTGGGACATAATTTTATCCTGAGCGGTTGCCGACTGTGATGTCAAGGTAGTTCAACTACTTACGATCTGAGACACATAATTGTACACTGACAGTTGCCGTCAGTAATATTAAGGTAGTTTAACTATTTTACGATCTGGGACATAATTTTATCCTGAGCGGTTGCCGACTGTGATGTCAAGGTAGTTCAACTACTTACGATCTGAGACACATAATTGTACACTGACAGTTGCCGTCAGTAATATTAAGGTAGTTTAACTATTTTACGACCTGGGACATAATTGTACCCTGAGCGGTTGCCGACTGTGATGACTAAGTCAGTTCAACTACTTACGTAACCTTAGGCGTAATCACACTCTGGCTGCACCACAATTGCCTCAATTGTGATAACTTCAGCGTGGGTTTCTTTGTACTAGACCGTCGGCTGTTCATTGGGGTTGTTCTACTTTTTCGGCAATATTATCGAGCCACGTAACCTATAATAGTTACTTATAAATAACTCAGTTTTTCATGCATTACTCTTGATTTAATATATATACCTGATTTGTACGTTTACAGAATTCCATATAAATGTTTAGATAATTCACGCTCAACAAGCAGATCAGCATGATGTGCCTTGGACCCCCCCCCCCCCCTAATTACAGTACCAACGAGTGACGATAGACGCTAACTGTGACGTGTAGGCCAATTCATTTTTCCTTTTTGAAACATTTTTGTAAGTTGATTTAGGTTTGTATGGATTGTGACCGGTAATATAAGCCTAGTACATGGATATAAGTTTTGCAAGTTATAAATTCACAGGGTACAGACAGTCCTAATCCTGTGTTGTCAAAACAATGTGTTTGTGTGAAACCGGAACGTCAGTTCATCCACAGGTCATTCACCGAGAGGTCATTTTTAATTCTTAGAAATATCTCGGTCTAATATAAATGCTGTGAATAAAACGATTAATCAGATATAATTATGGTTCACTTTTTTACCAAATGAAGACCAATATTACAAAACGGGTCACAATTGTACGTCGTTCTGTTGATTGGGAAGCAGGCTGTATTGGACTGAGCTAAAGGTGTGTCGATATTTCAGTAACCAGTATTTTGTACCTGTTACTTTCTTTGAGTACTGGTAACAGTTACTTGAGTACAAAAATACTGGTTACAGATATTTGTACTGTCTGTCTCAGTCCCAGTATCTGTTTAGAATAGGAATATTTTATTTTACCTAAAATCATAGTATCAGTATTGGAGAACCCGTTTTCGTATCACTTAAGGTTATACATATCTGTCCCAGTATCAGTATTGGAGAACCCGTCCTCGTATCGCTTAAGGTTACATATCTGTCCCAGTATCAGTATTGAGAACCCGTTCTCGTATCGCTTAAGGTTACATATCTGTCCCAGTATCAATATTGGAGAACCCGTTTTCGTATCGCTTAAGGTTACATATCTGTCCCAGTATCAATATTGGAGAACCCGTTTTCGTATCGCTTAAGGTTACATATCTGTCCCAGTATCAATATTGGAGAACCCGTTTTCGTATCGCTTAAGGTTACATATCAGTCCCAGTATCAATATTGGAGAACCCGTTCTCGTATCGCTTAAGGTTACATATCTGTCCCAGTATCAATATTGGAGAACCCGTTCTCGTATCGCTTAAGGTTACATATCTGTCCCAGTATCAATATTGGAGAACCCGTTCTCGTATCGCTTAAGGTTACATATCTGTCCCAGTATCAATATTGGAGAACCCGTTCTCGTATCGCTTAAGGTTACATATCTGTCCCAGTATCAATATTGGAGAACCCGTTCTCGTATCGCTTAAGGTTACATATCTGTCCCAGTATCAATATTGGAGAACCCGTTCTCGTATCGCTTAAGGTTACATATATGTCCCAGTATCAATATTGGAGAACCCGTTCTCGTATCGCTTAAGGTTACATATCTGTCCCAGTATCAATATTGGAGAATCCGTTCTCGTATCGCTTAAGGTTACATATCTGTCCCAGTATCAATATTGGAGAATCCGTTTTCGTATCGCTTAAGGTTACATATCTGTCCCAGTATCAATATTGGAGAACCCGTTTTCGTATCTGTCCAATTTCAAATACCATAAACGTATCAGATACTTTGTAGCAGGTATTGTATCAGGTACTAGAAAGTACGTCTTTTGCCCATCTCTAGACTGAGCTTTAACTAAGAATTTAAGGCTGGGATTGACTGCAGGAATTCATAATTCCGGTAATGACTGCAGGAATTCTGGTGGGCCAATGCTCGGGTTTAACACAATGACATTGTTTTGACAACAGAGTATTAGGACTACCCTATAGACAGGCAAAGACTACAAGTACTAGCAATTGCTATAGACGTGTACCTGTGCTGCTCATAACGGCGATTAGTTTTTAATAAGTGCTTTGACAACTGTTTGGTGTACTATTAGCTTAGCTCTTAGTCATTTCAGCGTGTGTTAGAGAGTGGGAAACGCGATTATCCATATGAGCTGATAGTCGTCTTGTTTTAGCCGACAATGGCTGTATCTCGGTGTCGTGTCCACTCTTTAAGAAAGATTGGTGTTATTTGAAATAAACATCTCTACATATGTGATAAATCAAAGTTATATTCGAGATAAACATCTCTAAATATGTGATAAATCAAAGCTATATTCGAAATGAACATCTCTACATATGTGATAAATCAAAGCTATATTCGAAATGAACATAGCGTAGTTGGTTCAATCCCAGCTTCATCTGCTAATGGTTCTCAGTTCGATCCCAATCAGAGTCAATACATTTTGAGAAGGATCAGCTGATAACCACCGGCTGTTCATTTATCATTGGGCTATTAATTAATGACACTTTCTAAGGAATAGTCGGCCTTAGTTTGTAACAATGACTCATCACACTCATTCGAAATCCATATTCGCCCATATCTTGACGATCGGCGTCTTATGAATAAATAAATAAATTAATTAATTAATTAAAAAAAAACATCTCTACATATGTGATAAATCAAAACTATATTCGAGATGAACATCTCTACATATGTGATAAATCAAAGCTATATTCTAAACGTGGTTAGGAGATACTCTAGTGGTAACTCTGGCTTTCATCCAGAAAGTGCCCCGAAGTGACCGCCAGGAAAGAAAGCAGAAAGTTTTGCATGCCGGATCATCAAAAACAGGGTTTTACCAGATTGTAAACTAATAAATTTTGGTCTGATAAATCTACAACAAATACATACTACCACTCATAAATGAAAGCTAATTCGTTCAAGGGAATTAGTGTACAATTGTTTGGTCAGCTTTAGGAGGAGGAATTGTTAATAGTCTTGGACAATGCAAGTTACCAACACCTCGCCCTTCTAGAGAAAGTACAAAGGTACAACTGGAAAAAGATTAAATTGCTGGGGCAGCAAACATTTTCATTTTGATTACATTAAATTAGGGTTGAATTGCTGAAAAATGTGCAATTTAAATAGATCCAAAATCATGAAATAAGACGCCTACCCGCGTAAGATTTCTTGTTATAATATAACCCAATAGAGATTATTTTGGCCCATAAAAATAGAGACGTTACTGAACTAAATAATACATTCAAGATACACGCTAAGCGACTGATACACTTTATGTATACAGGGTTGGGCAAAAGTCTGGAATATATTTACTAATTTTAAAACTATTGAAAGAAATGTAATGAAACTTTGCAGTTATGTACTTATTCCTATACCAAACATCTAGACATATTTTACTAGTTTTTCGTGTATGCATGGGTTGGCCCTTGAAGGAACTCTTAGAAATATTAAATGTAAGCCTACCTTGACTTATACCTCACTTTAAAGGTCTTTGTTTTTACAATACAAGAGTGCAAACCTGAGGTAAAAAAACATGACCCAGTCAGAAAATACAGGGATTCGAAGAATTTAACGTCATATTATTAATTCTTCTCAGTTATACGGCTATTTATTTAACAGTTGGACGTCCCTGTTGTTGAGTATGTTGTTGATTGTTAACAATCGTAACGAACATTTTAAAAATAACTATGTTATTTAAAAAAAATAGAAATAAGAAAAATTATTAAAATCCTTTTGACAGTTTGTTTACCATAAAAATAGTTTAAGAATATTATTATAATAATTTTTTACTTATTTTTTTATGAAAATTAATTTCTCGTATTCAGTCAGATAAATTATATCTTCACGCAGCAATAGGTAATAACTATCTTAGCCTTGTTCTTAAAAAGTATTAGTCATATGAGTTTAAATCCTTTAAGAGGCTATATTTTCTGAGTCATCCTTTTGACCTCAGATTTACATTCTTGTTTTTTACAAACAAAGACCTTTAAAATTATATGTAACTCGAGTTAGGCTTTTATTTTAATTTTTAAGACTTCCTTCATGGGCCATTCCTTAGATATGGAAGAATACCTAAATGGTTGGTATCGGGACACGTACATAACTACAAAGTTTCATGACATTTCTTTCGATAGTTCTACAATTAATAAATACATTCCAGACGTTGCCCAACCCTGACATTAAATTCTTTGAGAGGCTGTATTTTCTGACTGGGTCATCCTTTTGACCTCAGGTTTGCACTCTTGTGTTTTACAAACAAAGACCTTTAAGTTGAGCCATAACTCGAGGTAGGCTTACATTTAAAAATTTTGAAACTTCCTTCATGGGCCATCACCTGACCATGCGAAAAACAAGTTAAATATGTCTAAACTTTTTGTATAGGGACATGTACATAACTCCAAAGTTGCATTAAATTTCTTTCAATAGTTTTAAAATTAGTAAATATATTCCAGACTTTTGCCCAACCCTGTATACATAAAGTGTATCAGTCGCTTAGCGTGTATCTTGAATGTATTATTTAGTTCAGTAACGTCTCTATTTATCTGGGCCAAAATAAGCTCTATTGGATTATATTATAACAAGAAATCTTAAGCGGGCAGGCGCATTATTTCATGATTTTGGAGCTATTTTAATTGCACAAAATATATAACATAATTTGCCATTCGCCACTTGTATTTCCACTTGTTTAATCTTCCCACACCCGTGCAAAAACAACATCATATTACGACCGATGACGTCATAGGTTCAGATACCAGAATCTTGTTTCGACCGTCAAACATATCCCAATTTAATGCCAGTTGGCTTTAATCGAAAATTCATTTGAGACTAAACTGGGAAACTACTTGAAGGGGTGATTTTTAAAAAAAATATTTAAGTCAATATACACGTTGTGAGAAATTTGAAATGGGGAGATTCGGAGTAGATAGTGACTGATGAACGAAGCTATTGATAAGTAAGGTTACCGCACAAGACTGGAAAGAGTGCTTAGGCCAAGAGGAAAGTTAATGTAATGCAATACCTCCAATGTGTAGTAGCAGACCACACTAATAAAATTACTGGCACAAATATTCTATTACATGAGATATCTATTTGTAAGTAATACTATAATCAAGGATACTAAATAACAATATTGAATTGTTGTTTTCCATTAAATGATAACTAATTTTATTTATTAGTTTGTGATAATATTATATTTTTTAAGTATATTATTAATAAATTAAAGTATACTTATAATTTAAATTTGTGACATTTGTTCAACTGAAATAATTAATCTACTTGATTGCGTAGATTGGTAATAACAATTTTCCCCCCGTTTCTGTTGTTTTGAGTGTAAGGTTTTTATGAATAGTTTGATTATTAATATATATTTTAATGTGTTTAAGTTCACCTATATGTTCTATTTATATTACACATTACATTTTAAAGTCAATCGTATTTGCATTATATGTCGAATAAAAACGGTACAATTTCACTGTACCCTATAGCCTTTCCCAGCTATACATTTATATGTGTAGTAATGGCAACAACTGCAAGAGACTCAGACGCTACGTATTGAAGCGCAGTGTCAGAATCTACGTTAAGCCCAAACAAAATCCACGTACACGAAGGTGGGAGAACGCCTGCTAACTGGAGGACGCAATATAGCAACTGTAGCCAAATTGCCACCCTTGATATCGAACGGCGTTTTCCACCATCTTCTAACCGGGGAGGGCTGGAGTGGAACTGAGTTTCACAGTTCACCACAAGGTGTAGGAACAAACAACATCCACATGCATGAGGTGTGGAGAACGCCTGCCGACTGCAGGACGCAATACAGCAACTGTAGCCATATTGCCAAACTTGACATCGAACGGCGTTGTCCACCTTCTAACCGGGGAGGACTGGAGTGGAACTGAGTCTCACAGTTCACCACAAAGTATAGGTAAAAACAACGCACGAGGGGTGGAGAACGCCTGGTAATTGGAGGACGCAGCCTATTTGTCACCTTTGACATCGAACGGAGTTGTCCACGTTGAAGAGGGAGATGTGCGTGATACCTACTATGTTTGTTCTATTAATCGTGACTGACACAAACAGTTTAACTCATAGGTTCTACAAGAGGAACACAAATGTTTGTATACTGTTCGGCTTTGCCCAAAATTCAGTGAATTAGTTGTGATTGGTATTTTTGAATTTTTTCTAACTTGTCTTAGCTTTAAAATTGATTGTTTATGACATTTTTATGAGTTTATCTACTTAACACCAAAAGAAATGAATGGTTCCAAAGAATTGGCACAATTTTTCCTCCATATTAAATAAAAAAAAATAACTTTGAAAATTATCAGTTTGATTCCCAAATATATATTTTTTGCAATAACTAAAAAACTAGTCAAGTTAGAGACATGCAGTGTTTACTAAAATATTTTAAATTTTACTTTAAATTTATTCTGAAAATTTAATCAAAATCGGTAGAGCAGTTTTGAGAAAATTCAATTTTTGTATGTTTTTTGCCCATAAAAATATAAAAAATTAACATTTCAAAAAGTAAAACAATTTTTGGGAGATATTGGCTAAAACACCTACATACAAAATTTTATAAAAATTGATCCATCCGTTTGGTTTCCAGAGAACTGCACATACACACAAACAGACACACATACGGGCAGACATCAACATTTATTATTATTATTTTTTCAAAAACCCAATATTTTGGGTTCAGGGGACCCTAAAATGGATTTTTAGACCGACTTGTAAAACACTTTTTTTCTGTGCTAACGCATATGGCAGAAAGTACAAAACTATGGCAGAAAGCTGATGTGAAACTGCTGAGTTGGGGTTTTTGTTATACTGACGCTGTAATATTTAATTTAGATAGAATCTAACGAAATATTCTTATTACAAATTAAATTATGTACAAAAAGTGTCATTTAAATTTGTATGGTACAAACCATAGTATAGGCCTACTCACAAAGAGTCAGTAACGTTGAGTTTTGTCGAAAACATGTTATTTCTTTGGAAGAGTTCTTCCCATTTAAGCATGATTAAAATAAGCTAGAAACTTACATCCTTACAGACTATTTACCTTCACTTTTCTGCCAAAAAAAATGCTATACAATTAGATTTTGCACTTTTTATAACCCAGAAAAATTCAAAATGGCTGACAAGAAACTGCTGACCTATTTGCACGGTTGAAGTTTCTATTTGTTTGACGCTGTTATATTTTTACTTTAGCCCTTAAAGCGCCATTTATACAATGCCTATTTTCCAATAAGCGCTAATTTATTGTAAAAAAAATCAAAATAATATTTTTTAGTTGTTCAGTTTTTATTGTTCTGTACAGGAAAATAAAAGATATGATAACTTTTTTAGCTTATTTTACCTTATTTTCTTATATATGAATATGTAAATAAGCAAACTTTTAGGCCCTACTTGAAAGTAAGCCTCAGGCGTAGATCACATATACAGTATAAATCTATAAAAAATAATAATTATTACTATTAATAAAATATGTATAATTGAGTACGTTTACTTGTAAATAAATTGATAAAGATTTTAAGGTCCTGCACATAACATATATAATAAAAAAATACATATAGCACTTGAATACAATATATTTAGTACCTTCCACAAAATCAAAATCGGCCGGATTATTCATATTGACACTTAAAACTAATAAATTACTAACATATATTGAACTAAAGTAATGATAAAAACAACTAAATACACAGTTTCAAAGAGGTAAGGCGGCGGAAAATAACAAACGCTCGGCTCGACAGTAGCTGCTTGTGGCGTTGGGCGGCGCAGCGGAAATGTACACTGCCAGACAAAAACCAGATCGTTGTGATTGACAGGCCAACAAAAGGTCTCTCAAGGGTCACCGCTCATAACCCAAATGTACTACCAGATTTAATTAGAAACATTATTACGAAAATATTATTTTTGTAATTATTACGCGTATATGCGCTTTCGGCGTTTAGAGCAAAGTCAATATGTGTTTACGGCGGTATAAGGGTTAGATAGAATCAATCGAAATGTTCAAATCAATAATAACATTTTGTACAACAGTTTTTATACCTTTTTATGGTACATTCTACAGTTTCTTCACAAAAAGTTGGTAAATTTGAGTTTTGTCGCAAACATGTGATTTAAAAAAAATAGTTCCTCCCATTTTAAATATGATAAGAAAGCCATAAACATAAAACCCTACATAATATTTAACTTCATTTTTCTGCTAGCAAAATTGATATACAATTTTATTTGACAATTTCATAACCTAGACAACATTCAAAATGGCTGACGAGAAAGCGCTTGCCTGTTTGCACAGCTGAGGTTTTTGTTTACTGAAGATGTAATATTTAGTTAAGAAAACATCAAATGAAATATTTATATTGACAATAAAATTGTGTACAAAAAGTTTAATATCCGTTTTGTGGTATATTCTACCGTTTCCTTACAAAAAGTTGGTAAAGTTGAGATTTGTCAAAAACACGTAATTTTTATAGCATTGTTCCTTCCATTTAAGTATGAATGAAATAAGTTGGAATGTATAAACCTTACAGACTATTTAACTGTTTTTATATTTGATATTTCACCTTTCAAAGCAAACAAAAACTTCAAAATATTTATATGAAAATGCTGTTTTTCGTGTACTGTTGAGATATTTGTTTTTCTGTAGTTGCAATATTTCTGTAGTGGAAAAAAATTATTGGGCCTAGGGGCGCCAAAATACTAAATCCGGCCCTATAACTGCCTATTTCAGCATGATTAAAATAAGCTGGACACTTAAAACCTTGTACACTATTTAAGTTGACTTCTCCGTTTACCAGACCCTGTGATCAACTTCGGTGGCACACAGTCATCGAATTACGCAACCACCGGTGATGACCTTGGTTAGGCTCTATGATCAACATTGACAGACCCCCATGACCAACTTGCGTAGCTCCCGTGATTCTGTTGGGAATTCCCTGTGATCAACTTGGTTAATCATCCGTGATCATCTTGGGTAGCAACCATCATCGATTAGGTTAACCGGCCGTCAACCACATGATGTTCTTTTATAGTCCCCCGTGATCCACTTTGGTAACCACCCGTAATAATATTGTGTAGCCTGTGATCAACTTGGAAAGCTGCTGCTTTGGTAGACACCCGTTATCATATTGTGAAGCACCCGTTACCTGACTAGCTATCGATGCGAAGCCCCCAACGAGCGAAGCGAGTCTTGACTATATAGCTGAGAAGTTGTATTGCTACTTCAGTCTCAGAGACACCATTAAGGATGCCACATCACAGCATGGGTGAAACGTTTGGTGATTTAAATATTGTAGATAACAACTTGACACGGTCTTTACCGGAGCTTTAGTTATTAGTTTAAAATAAGAACCTGTCAATAGTACATTCCAAAACATCTATTTGAGCTTGGAATTCTGGTAGTACAATCATTGTTTTTAATTAAAGCAGGGTTTAAGACATTGTTCCAAGTTTTCTATGTGCCCATTTTAGTGAATCACATTTGAAATGAGATCTTTTATGTATTGTAGAGTTTTGTTATCTTGACGTATATAATCCAAAAACAATGTACTCCGAAACCACTGAACAGATTTTAATGACATTTGGGGGTAGTTAGCTTTTGTATCATAGAGACCCGCTAAGAAAGGAATGTTCAAATATAGGGGTAGAAATAGTCCCTCAACTTTTCCCCTTTATCATAAGAGTAACATTTTAAGCAATTATTTTAAACTGCTTATACAAAAAGCATCAACATGACACAAAAGATTAGCTAATTCTGTTTTAATTGTGAAATGTTTAAGGTCGTTCTACTTTGCATACCACTAAATTAGACTTATAGGAGTTTTTAGATTGTACAACTTTGTTATCAAGGAAAGCGACAGCAGCACGAGCTTTTATATTGATGTGATGGTTTAGAAAGAACCACGGAGGGAATGGTAAGCAAGTGCAGGGAACCACCCGGTAGTGGTGCAAGGCCGCAAGTACTGTCAGCTAGTAAGTTTTAATAAACAATCAATGATATTTATGAATAAGTGATAATCTTGAATCCTATGTAATATATTTTCATAAGTTTCTAAAAGCAACATTAAATGTTATAAGGTACTAGATGACTACCCGACCTCGCTACAGAAAATTAATACCGAAGTAAATGTCTTTAAGACAGAGAGAAGAAACAAACAGATGATGTATCCAATAATGCGCTAAATGTGTGACGAGTAGTTATATCTCCAGTTTGACATGTGATGGCCGGGCTAGCACCTTGTCAGTCCTTCCCTTATTTCCCATAAATCGCCAGGAATAACCGTAGTAACAATCACTACAGATGTATAGGCCCAAGGCTGTTCATTAGTTTGTAATCTATATAAACTGCCATTGAGGCGTTCCTACGGTCATAAGAAAGCAACCTCTATTTCTTTTTCTCTGAGATGACTTTTCAATATAATTGAGGGCTTAACTTATCGAAATTAACGTTAAAATAATAACACACTGCCATCAAATTAAACAACCGAAATAAAATTTCAGGTATATGTCCGTCAAATGCAACATAACAAGGAGGACAATGTTCAATTGGACCCTATTGACCCCAGTGAATCGATCAATATAGTTACATTGACTTGAAAACTATGGGCTTCCACGAGAAAGACTTAATGTTAAGGCTTACATGTATATCCCGTTGAACAAATTATAAATCTATTTACATATTTGATCAATGAAATGAAATGAAAACTGTCTTTATCAGGCGGAGTTAGGACTATTAAGTCCTCTCAACCTTTTTTAAAAAAAATAACATTTCTTTTTTTTAAACTATATGAAATATATATAGTAAATTCTACAGTTTCTTAAGTATCTACTTGTATATCCTAAAACAAAAGAAATGACTTATATCTAACATTTTGTTGATAAAAATGGCAAAACAACATTACTGATATAAAAATATTATAGACATATATCAATATTCAGAATTAATCATTTCTAATATCATACACCACACACGTACAAATCACTCAGTCATGAACCACAAGCACCGCAACCGAAATTGATAACGTTTTACACTGATAATCAATATTATCAGGGTAAAACATAAGACCTTTCAACACGCATTATTCGACAAATCGTACATTAACATATTAAAATATCCTCCAACTATTGTTGGATAATACATATAATCAATATGTAGTGTCGTATTTTGTGATTTTTTTTAATTACACGACTTGGTCGTGTTATTTTGACGTTAACCAAACTAAAGGACATTTAACATCATACCATTATGTCCGTTAAATATAACATTGAGTAAAAATAACATTGAATTTCTCATAAATTAAACATAGTACTTAAATAATAGCTCCTTATACAACGTTATTTAAATAACTTTAAGGTGAAAACATATTTTTTTCTGACTTTTTACTTTAAATTTCAAGGCTCATTAAATCAGTTTAATTTATAGTAGTGATATTTTCAATTACATAAAAATGTCTTAATTATTTAATTTTAATATTACGTATAAATATTAGGGGGTCATGCGTGGAAAACATTGACATTACATAACATTGTTATAAAGTACAGCATTAGGATAAGTATTGGTTCTAAACACAAAAATAATTATTCGTTATTATCAAACACTTACATTCTTACATATGAGACGCCGACACAACGTTGTTGGTATTTTAAGGTGAATATGAATGATTATATGAGTGTAGGATGAGTGTGGATGAGTGTTGTAGTCTGGTTACTAACTGAGTTCAATTGTTCCTTAGAAAGGGCAATTTATTAATAGCCCAACAGCCAGGGCAACTAAGGGACCTACAGTTGTAAGTGGAATCCGAACCACGTAGTTCTGGTCTGATTTTTCAGCTAATTGACAAGCCTGATACTCAGTTATCTCCCCCACACAACATCCGTACAATGATTACCACCCAACATGGACACCCCAGACTTCTCTAGCAGTGTCGACGCCGATATTGAGCGGACGCCATGTCCGGTATTAAGAGGACCGAGCATCCAGCCTATCGCCTACAATCTCCCAAACAATTTGTCCCCAAGTAGCTGGGTTACAGCACTGCGCCACCAGTGCCGACAGGAGGTAATGATGAAACACCAGATGAATTTTTCGATCCACATTTCGTATTACTGCTGTGTTACGAACTCCAACGTTGAAGTGTGGAGGTGCACCATCTGCTGACGCAAATCTAACGGCACGTTTTCAATGGTAAGGTTTCTGTTAAAAAAAAGTAGGTCGTGGTACACTTGAATGAATGAGTGAATATGATCGAATGTAGTCGTTGTTACTAATTAAGGTCAACTGTTCCTTAGAAAGAGCCATTTATTGATAGCCCAATAGCCATGGTAACTAAAGGACTTACAGCTTCACGTGGAATCCGAACCACGCAGTATTGGTCCGATTAAGGCCATTTAAGGCTGTTGGTAGGTCAAGGTAAAGTCCTATGAGCCGGCTTCCAATGAGTCTAATCCAGATGTTTACTTTGAACTTTACTTGATTAGAAGATTAATTTACCATTTGAGAATTTTCTGTAACATAGTAATGTTCATTGTCTGAGGAAGTAATGAAAAATTAAAAAAACAAAAATGAAAACACAAAATGATCTTGACGAAATAATGACGATCTAACTGGCGAATCAATCGGCCAAAATGAACTCTTAGGGAATGATATCTTGGTTATAGGGGTTGAACTCGAATGAAATGATAAGGATGTAGTTTTAATTTACGTGCAAGTCTGTTAACATATGATTGGGTAACCCCAAATTCACGAGAAACTTCTCTTGTTCTTGTTCATGAGTCTCTTTCAAAGCGATTAAGAACAGCTTTTCAATTCCTACTTGCATAACATTCCCAACCAAACTGTGTTTAGTAGGAAACTTCCCAGATTCACACAAACAGCGATGAACGTTGGGACAGGTGCGTTCATTCGGAGGCCTTATGTTGAATAGCGACGACTGTACTCGCGACGGCTCTCCACTGCATTATAGTCACGGAACCCGCAAACTACAATAATGTCAACATATTCTTCATTAGTAAATGACATGATAACTAAAAACAACAATGGTATCTAGCATTAACAGCATTAGTTACGTTTTACTTGTAATGCACAATTGAACAGGATACAGACAAACAGATTCTAAAACAGTAATAAAAACATCAACTGACTATAACTATTTTAATTTCTAATCAGCTGATTTAGTCAACAGATTCAGATGCCAAATAAATTATATAGATACAATAATTTTAATGGTGTTTAGAACCAAAACAGATACGATCCTAATGCTGAACTTTACAAGAATGTTATGTAATTTCAATGTTTTTTCCACGTATAACTCCCTAATATTGATACATAATTTTAAAATTAAATAAATCGGAAATTGTTTTTATCTGGAACTATTTATACTATGAATTTAACTGATTTAATTGAGCCTTAAGGTTTAAAATAAAAAGTCAGTAAAATATATTTTCACATTAAAGTTATTTAAATAACGTTGTGTAGGAGTTATTATTTAAGCAATGTGTTTTATTTACACGAAATTCAATACTATTTTGAATGGTATGACGTTCCATATCATACATTAGTTTGGTTACCGTCAAAATAACAGCACCAAGTCATGTAATTTAAAAAAAATCTCAAAATACGACTCTATAGCTATACGTTAAAGGATAAGGGTCGATATGCATTTTTCTGTCCCTTTATATAAGTTGTAAAAACTGTTAAAAATAATGTACTTAGTATTGACTCACACTTTTTATTAAAACTTTGTGACTGATAAAATTAACTGTTATATTTTTTCCTCTTTTTGTAGTAACTATTTTGAATGAACTCGATGGACATTTAGTTAAGGTGCGAGCAGCCCTTTTTAACTGGGAAAACAGTTTTCAATGTTGCTCATAATTCAAAATAATGTATAAATCAGTTTACTCTCTTGCATTAGGAGTAGGTTATACTAAGGGATGCGACATTTTGCTGAGTAGTATTGGTCTGAGACTCAGTTCTTCCGACACAACAACCGCACCAACCAACATGGACACCCAAGACTTTTATAGTAGTTTCCAACTCTATGACAGCCATTGAGCAGATGCCATGGTTATCAAGAGGACCGATCACCTACAATCTCCACAACACTTTGTTCCCAAGTAGCTGGAACACAGCACTGCGCCACTACTGCCGACATACCACATCATAATTTCACAGACCTATATCCAATACATTTATTAGAATGGTCTTAGAATAGATCAGCTTTAAAACGTTGTTCAATTTATTTTTCCCGGAGTATATATTATTTTAAACACCTCAAAATTCAAAAATCAAAACAATTCATTTTAAATAAATTGGCTGAAATGACAGAATTTTAAATTACAACCGGTTATTTGAAAAGCACTTCAATTTAAATGCTTATAATTATATTACTTAATTAGCCAGTAAATACCTTCTTCGTTTGTGTAATCCATTGTGACGGTGGCGGCGGCTCACAGAAAGCATTGGCTACTGAATTGGGTCGTAGTCGCTGGCCATCCCATGCTATTATACTATTTAGATTGGTAGTTACGCCCTGGCTATTCAACCACGCTCGCCCCCTCCTGCTGTATCCGCCACGGCACACAGGCTGATAATGTGTTTCCACTAAATCATATTATTTATACGATTGTTGTTAGATTTAATTCAATATTATTAATTATCTAATATACATTTGCGATTTTTTGTAAAACTAAACCGCTAACTTTTAACTTTGGACATAAGAAAAACTTACACAAGGATTTAAGTGTTTTATAAACACCAGCAGAATGATTATTTCGTCACCAACACATGAAATCATATTACGCTCCCTCCTACCCACCTATACAAGAACAATGGGTAATGACCCTCCCACCCACCCACACATGTACAGTGGGTATAAGCCTCTCACCCACCCATACACGAACATTGGTGATGACTCTCCCATTACCCATACACGAATCGTGATAATGACCCTCCAACCCACCCACCCACACACGTACAAATGCGATGATCTTGCCACCCATCCATAAACGTACAGCGGTATTGACTCACACGCACACCTATGCTATGCGCACTAGATATGCCAGAGTACCAATCTGTGTAAATGACTGAGTGAAATTGAAAACACGTAGCTAACATTACTAATATGTTCGTTTTATTGGAAAAGGCAAGTTAAAAATGTTTTAATTAAAAAGTTTTTTTAATTCTAAGTGTCTATGCAGACAGTATCTGAGATTACATCTGTGATCAAATTTGTAATTTGGACTCCAAAATTTGATATATTATATGGCATTTAAGTACTAGTGACACTCAATGAGAACAATTTGTCTTATTCTTAGAACTTAGGCTTAAGCGGTCTGATTTGTCTTATATTAATTGCATAATTTAAGAGCGTTGAATTTTAAATGTTCCACAAAAAGTTCTGCAATCACAAAATGTAAGTCCATACTCAGTTAAATAAATTCCTTTCTTTCCCAGGAAAGGGCAAACCACTGGCTGCTTTAATTAACACATGAATAATATAATTGTTCCATCCATTAAATACACAATTAAAAGAAAACTTTCGACAACTAGAAGCTAAACGCAATTGAAGTTGAATTGAATCTTAGCAGACTTTCATTCTAATAAGGTCCTCCTACTGTTGTCATCTGAGCTGAGTCTCTATCTTAAGAAGTTCCTGTAACATTGATAGATGAATGTTATCTGAGCAGGCTTCCTATCTGAAGCAGGTCCTGCAACATGGATAAGTCAAGGGTGTACGTAATCTTAGCAGGCTCCCTATCTGAAGAAGGTCCTGCAATAACCATAGGCCAATCATGTACGTGATCTCAGCAGGCTTCATATCTGAAGAAGGTCCTGCAGGAAGGTACACGATTTAAGCAGGTTTTATATGTGAAGAAAGGCCAATAAAAAGAATTGGTCAGAGATGAACCTCATCTGCACAGGCTTCCTATCTGAAGATGGCCCTGCGACATAGATAGTTGAGGAAAACATGTAATCTGAGCAGGGTTCCTATTTAAAAAGGGGCATTCAACACGAATAGGTCAAGGATGTACGTGTTCTGGGTAGACTCTCTATGTGATCCGGCAACACGAATAGGTCAGGAATGTACGTGGTCGGATCAGGTTTTCTATCTGAAGAAGGTCCTGCAGTATGAATCGGCCAGGAAGATATGTGATTTGAGCTCGCTCCCTATCTGAAGAAGGTCCTGAAACATGGAAAGGTCAGGACGTTATGTGATTTGAGCAGACTTTCTATCTAAAGAAGTTCTTGTAATATGGATAGGTCAAGAAAGTAGGCGTTTTGGGCAGAGTTTTAATCAAAATAAGGTACTGCTATATGAATAGGTCAAGAAGATAAGTTTTTGGTCAGGCTTTATATCTGAATAAGGTCCCGCAACATGGTTATATCCGGAAGGTACGCAGAGGTTCTGCAACATGGATAGGCAAAAGGTGAACGTGATCTGAGCACACTTCATATCTGAAAAGGGTCCTGCAACATAGACAGGTAAGAAAAGTACGTTATTTTTACAGGCTTTCTATCTTAAGATAGGTCGGGAAGGTACGTGATTTGAGCAGATGTATATCTGAGGGAGGTGCTGCAACATGGACAGGCAAAAGTCGAACGTGATGTATGAAGACTTCCTATCTGAAGAAGGCCTTGAAACGTGGACAGATAAGGAAGGTGCGTGATTTCAGCAGGCTTTCTACCCGAATAAGTCCTACAGTATAAGAAGGTTGTGAGCAGGCTTTCTATCTGGAAAAGGTCCTGCAACATGGATAGTTCAGGACGACACGCGATTTGAGCAAGCTTTCTATCTGAAGAAATGGATATGGATAGGTGAAGGATGTACGTGATTTTATTAGGCTTCCTATCTGAAGAAGGTCATGCAACATGGATAGGTCAGGACGGTACGTGATTTCATCAGGCTCCCTGTTTCATATAAATATTGTTAGAGCAAAATATGATCACATAAGTTACGGTCAGATTACGAAACTAGTTGAATCTATATGATTATGAATATGCAATTTTTTTATATCTCAGTTTATAAAAGACCACATACTTGTAAGCCACTAGCTGACAATTCTCTACCACTCCGAATCTTTATTTTTTATTAAAACAGCAACAATTTTATACCTTTAGATGGCTTGAAACCATTCACCACTAATCTTGAAACAATGTATATAATTAATAGTCAAATGTATATACATTCCATATAATTTTTATTAATTGTTTTTTCAGCATATTTAAATTCTGAGAAGACATCTAGTCTGGCAGCTATCTCAGCTGGCAGAACTGTGATGGACAGTTCCTCAATCACGATTGCTCTTGAAACTGAGACGGTGCTGAGATTGGCATTTGACGGCCATATCAATCACTATCAAAAGTTATATTTCCTTTTAAATTTAAGAACCAACAAATGTACAAGCAATGGTAGAACTATGATTCTGAAAGTGTTCAATAGTTTGCAGGAGACTGTCACGCTTCGAGAGTTTAGAAACATCTCCAACAAATAAACAGTCATGAAAATTTGAATAATAAGAAAAAAATCTTCTAACAACAACCTTAGGTAGGCATAGTTTTTACATGATAATAAGGATAAATAATTAATTTGAATAACAAATATACAAAAATGGTTCTTTTAGTCCTCATCGTAATTATTCACTTATTTATTTACTGTTGTGATAGTTCTAGATATGCAAGATATTCTGACATTAAAAGTAGGTTACTATGATAGATGATATGTAGCCTACAGTGTGATCAGGAATAGTGTCGCTTAGCTATGACATTATGGACAAAATCTTCTTCATTAATAAATAGTATATGAAGAATATATTAAGAACGGGTTTGGTTTTAGGTTACAGGGTGTGCCATTTACTGTTCTCATAGCTTCTAGAAATATAATTAACTCAAACTTGCCTTCATTGGTTCTTGTTTAAAATTTGCGTCATCTAGTGACTAGTATTTATTAACCATCATATGAAACAAGAAGACATTCAATCTCGGCAGGAGGGCTACACGTTCTAAGAGAGCTGTGGTAGAGGGTCGCTACTAATGGAATGATTGTGGGGCGGACGTGCGCGGCTTGTCAATGGCCATCTACGGACAGACCTGCAGACATCCGCCCAACTCAAGAATGTTGGTTATGTCACCGAAATATAGTTCATTACTTTCTCAATCAACATAAAGAAGTTAAACTGAAGAAGTCATAGAGCTGCGAAACATGTTTTCTAACTAAAAAGCAAGAAAGAAAGGACAATAATTAGTATTAACATTTTAGTGTGGATGAAATGGGGATAGTAACATTAAACAATTTGAATAATTGCGCATCAGTTGAAGTTAATATTTACTGTTCAAGCCCAGAATTAGCTTTTCAATGTACAATGTTGGAAATGAAGATGATATTGCAGGCCTTTGTTGACATTTTTAACTAGCCTATTGTTTCTATATACAGTATTAGAAAGCTGCGTTTGATCAGTAAAAAAATCACTTGAACATTTAAAGTATAATTACGCACTTACCAAAATCAACATAAATTTTCAGTCATTCTCTAATGGAAGTATTTTTAATGGATTACAGACACTTCGTGCAGTAAATGTGTCACAAAATCACTCCAATCTGTGACAAAGGCAAATAAACAAACAAATATATTAAGCATACACTTGAATATTTTCTACTTTTAGGAGCAAACATGGAAGAATATTATTTTTCTCTTTAAAAATGCCACGAATTATTTTGTGAGTTTCTGCCTGTTTTGACGGTGCATAGTATGCTGTTAACGAATCATCGTCAATCTTAATATAACCCAAAACGGTAGTTATTCATCACGAACCTCCGGAACTCCTGAACAGGTTAGATAGAAGTTAGCTTTTGTACCTTAGAGACCCACTAAAACAGGATTCCTCGAAATTCCATGTCTTAGAGTAGAAACAGCCCCTCGACGTTTCCCTTTTTTCCTAATAGTAACATTGGCATTAATTTAATTTATTTCAAAGAGCTGATAAAAAAACATAAACGTGACATAACAGTTTGGCTGATATGGTTTTCATTGTGAAATGTTAAAGGGATTTTCTACTGACATGATTGCAATGATTTTCATCCCCCTAAAGAAGACTTATAGGGGTTTCTAGGCTATACAACTGTGTTATCTAGGAGAACCACAGCAGGCTGAGCTTTTATATTCATGTGACGGTAGCGCCACGGAGTGAAGGATAAGCAAGCGAAGAGAACCACCCTTTAGCGATATAGGGCACCAATGTTAGTGCAGGCAAACATACATACGCATGGACGGGATTTGGAGATCTAGTCTTGAGGGGGGGGGCAAACATACAGTGGAGTATAGGGGGAATGGAAGGAAGCCGGGGGCTCACCCACGGGAAAATTTGTAGAATTTAATACTCTGATACTGCATTTTAATGCTGTTTTTAGACTAAATTAACAAAAGTTGTGCTATATTATTTAAGGTAAAAACTTTATTTGAACTTCCAATGGTTGATTAAAAGAGTCTTGCTGTACAACATTGTAAAGGTCATACGGTTTTACCAAGAATAATCCTGCATTAGTAATTT
The DNA here is from genome assembly GCA_035578905.1 of Stictocephala bisonia. Lineage (NCBI taxonomy): Eukaryota > Metazoa > Arthropoda > Insecta > Hemiptera > Membracidae > Stictocephala > Stictocephala bisonia. The sequence goes on along the minus strand of JAQJVL010000698.1, from coordinate 8,571 downwards.
AGAGCAAAAAATAACTATAATTTTTGGGTTTGAACATATATTTTGCTAAACATTACAATACATGTTACTAAATAGTATTTTTACCAAAAATTATGTGTAAATTGATTTTGAAGAAAGTTCACCTTTCCTTTTATTGCTGTGAATTTGTTATCACTTTGCTCACTTCTACATGCTTATCTTTTTCGATAGCTATCAAGGCAAAGTGATGATAGACATTTTACACAGGTTGTATTCGTTAGATATGTATTTAACCTTCTCAAAGAGAATTGACGTTGGCATGAAACTGAACTAATAAGGCGAAAAAGTTCCAATGTTTTCAGAAAGTGCTTCCCCTCACACTCAAGGAACGATTGCTACTACTAATTTGTATGTAATAGGTTTTTTTAAATTAAACAAACGGTTTACAAGTAGAGAAAAAGGTTATTCAGTCAGGCTAGACCGACCTTCTTGCGAGGGCTAAGGCTCAACTATAGTTTGACATTATTCTTTATGACCACTATCAGTAGCAAATAAAGGGTGTTCTGAATTCTTAGTTTAATTTGATTTCACATTTCTTTTTCCTTTAGATTGTATAATTTTTATTAACATGTTACTGAACAAATAATTCAATAGAAACAAAGTAGTTTCTAATAATAAGTTATGAAAGTTTGACAATATTGGGGGGGGGGGGCGACTGCTCCCCTTGCCCCCCCCCTAGATCCGGCTACTGTACATACGATGCTCAAGTTACAAATATATATTTTATACAAAGTAAATTTTTGAATCCTAAATAATTCAAAAAACAATAAATGTAATAAAAATTGCATAGGTTAATATTTTTTAGCAAATATTTAACAAATCCAATGATATAAAACTTTTAGAAATCGGATTAAATATAACAAAGATAAGATAAATTATGTGTCAGTATGTACAATGCAATGTTCCAAGGTCAATATGTACAGTATGCAACAAAACAAACCTCTTATTTTTTGTTTTTTGTCCGATTTAAAAAAATGTTATATCATTGGATTTATGATCAAATTTGCTAAAAACATTATGTTATGTAATTTAAAATATAATAATTTGTTTTTGAGTTATTTGGGATTAATAATTTTAAATAGCTGCTATTTTAAAATATGTTATAGAGGAAAATCAATGTTTTCTTAAAATGGATCTTTGTTTTAAAGCAACATACAAAATTCCAGCTTAATACATCATTTTACTTTCTCCCATATGCGTTGGCATAGAAAAAGTATTGTGATCGTAAGAAAAAATTGTTTACAAGTTGGTCTAAAAATCCATTAAAAAACACATTTTGTTGTCTGTCCGTTTGTGTGTCTGTGCACTTCGATGGAGACCAAACGAATGGATAAATTTTTATGAAATTTTCTATGTAGGTGTATATAGCCAATATCTCCTGGCCATTTTTAACTTTTAGAATTTTTTTTTATTTTTATGAACATACAAAAATGAAGTTTTCTAAAAAAAACGACTACAACAATTTTGATTAAATTTTCATAAAGGATGTGAAATAAAATTTAAAATATTTTAGTAAAAACCGCATGCTCCTAACTTCAATAATTTTTGGGTTATAACTTTTTTTACGGAAAAAACATTGATAAATTAAAAAATATTTTTTCAAGCTTTACTAAAAGGATTTTGATTAAATTTTTACTAAAGATGCAAAAAGATTTTTAGTTACCACCCTACTAAGTTGGAGCTGGAGGCCGAAGGCCTGAAATCACAGCTCATGTTCTTCCAGGTTATTTACATTAAAATCGTGTTGTCTGATTAATTGTACAGCTGTTTTTGAAGATTAATTGTTCCATACTTTAATTTAAATAAAATAAGTGTTTCGGAAAGGGAGGCAGTTTTTGCCTTTTATTGTTTATGAGATATAAATTTAAAAAAAATTGCAAAAGCAAGGATAACCAAGGCGTTTTAGACAGTTTAATTAAATATACTATTCATGATTATAAAGTAAGTAGAAATAATAACCTTGAGAGGTTATTGCAAAGTTCAGGTACACCATGTATATATAAATTTGTTACATATTTTCTGTCTAAAATGCACATAAAGCTGGAACTATTAGGGATATAATCCACTCACAGACACAACACAATAATTCACTCCCTTATAACATAGTCACAACTACTGGAGGAGGATATTTCACCCATCTACACACAGACACAACCACAAAGGCCCACACACCCACCATAGTCTACTGAAGAATGCTTTATGACTAATAGAAGTTCATTGACTCCCTTACAACATAGTCACAACTACTGGAGGACAATATTTCACCCATTTACACACAGACACAACCAGAAAGGCCCACACACCCACCTTAGTCTACTGAAGAATGCTTCATGACTAATAGAAGTTCATTGACTCCCTTACAACATAGTCACAACTACTGGAGGAGAATATTTCACCCATTTACACACAGATACAACCATAAAGGCCCACACACCCACCATAGTCTACTGAAGAATGCTTTATGACTAATAGAAGTTCATTGACTCCCTTACAACATAGTCACAACTACTGGAGGACAATATTTCACTCATCTACACACAGACACAACCAGAAAGGCCCACACACCCACCATAGTCTACTGAAGAATGCTTCATGACTAATAGAAGTTCATTGACTCCCTTACAACATAGTCACAACTACTGGAGGAGAATATTTCACCCATCTACACACAGACACAACCACAAAGGCCCACACACCCACCATAATCTACTGAAGAATGCTTCATGACTAATAGAAGTTCATTGACTTCCTTAAACATAGTCACAACTACTGGAGGACAATATTTCACCCATTTACACACAGACACAACCAGAAAGGCCCACACACCCACCTTAGTCTACTGAAGAATGCTTCATGACTAATAGAAGTTCATTGACTCCCTTACAACATAGTCACAACTACTGGAGGAGAATATTTCACCCATCTACACACAGATACAACTACAAACAGCCCACACACCCACCATAGTCTACTGAAGAATGCTTCATGACTAATAGAAGTACATTGACTCCCTTACAACATAGTCACAACTACTGGAGGAGAATATTTCACCGATCTACACACAGACACAACCAGAAAGGCCCACACACCCACCATAGTCTACTGAAGAATGCTTCATGACTAATAGAAGTTCATTGACTTCCTTAAAACATAGTCACAACTATTGGAGGAGAATATTTCACCCATCTACACACAGAGCACTAACGGCCCTGTACCACAACCACAACAACTAATATTTTGTGTAATGAATTACTTGATAAGTAGTGACTTACTATAAAACTTCAGTTTTATTTTAGAATTTGTGGCTTTATTAATTTTTGTGATTATTTTAAATTTCATAATATTCATCTTTGAAAAAAGTGGGAGCTTCACCCCATAAAAGAATACATTGGACTAGGTGGAAGAGTGGTTCACTTCCTGCCTCTGTAGCTTTTGTTAGCAATAATTTTGTTTTTAATGTTAGAAGCTAACTTATTTTGCCATAACAATTTTTGAAGTATCAGATAAAACAAACGGATATATATTACTTCATATCATATCGGAAAGCAGTAGCTTACTGCAAGATCGATCAAAAACAACCTAAACTATGAAAGGACTTTGTATTGATTACTACTAAAAGATATATCATTTTGCTTACATATTTATAACAATCGATATTACAAAGCCCGGAAATTGCAAACTAGTTTCTAAATTTGGTATCCATCCTCATTGTCTAGGAAATGATCAAGTATTCAATACAGAAAAAAAAGAAAATACTACTTCCATTGGGGAGGCTAAAAGATGACTTCTCAAGCGAACAGACCTGGACATCTAGTAGATGAAACCAAGCACTTAGGTGTAAGTTTTAACCAAAATATAACCTGGAACAGATGTCAACGAGCTAGGTTCCAAGTTGAGCTTTGCTCTTTTTTTCAATCAATGAGAGTCAGAGCTGTTGTAAGCTCTGTTTGAGGCCCATCTCAGGTATGAGATAATCCTTTGGGACGTGTCTGCTAGCAACCTCTGACATGTCATGATTCTACAAAAGAGTGAATTTCATTTCATTCATTCCTCCAAGGGAAAGTTGCAGAGAAGCATTCAAGAACCTTAAGATTCTCAATATAGTTTCATTGTACATCTTTGAGCAAGAGCTGGCAGCTTTGAGAAACGAATATGTACATCCTCACTGATCGCTACTAGCCCAAGACTATCAAACACATACTACATCCCTCTTCACAGAGAAGCCTTAATATGTCAGTGCAACAATGCTCAACAAGATTCCCACTGAATTCAAGAGTTACAGCAAAACAAAAATAAAAAAACAAACAAAAAAAGGAATAAACTGCAGAACTGGTTGCAGGAGAAATACATCTATAGCCTGGAAGGATCCTATAATACAGGGTGAATGGTACGTGGTGTTTAAAAATTTAAGGGCTTAAACTACATGCTTGGGGCTACTTAAAAACGTAAATTTCAGTTTTATATGCCAAATGGTTAGTGTGGTATGTTCAAATTAAGATTTCTTTTTAAATCGTGGACCTAACCATAAAAAAGCTTTATTACTTACTCAAGATCATATTTTTTAAACTATGACACCATTTTTGAAATCTACATTAAATTTGTAACAAGAATAATGAGCTAGTAGCCTGCATAAATTAAGGTTGGTACTTAAAATTATGCTTTAAAGCAAAAGAATCATGTTTTTGTAAAATTTTAAACAATGTTTAAAGCGTAGCTACTAAATTATGGTAACGGATATAATGTGTCAAACTATACAGAAAACTGCATAATTTAATGGTCTTTCCAGTGATATGCTTTTGTTTGTATTATCGTACAATGTTCCATTTTTTATTATTATTTGAATAGAAAGAAACACAGAGTGGTTAAAAAATTGTAAGACTATCTTACTAGCCAGCAACTAGGACTGGACATTCAAATAACATTATGTGATTAAAAACACGTGTAAATCAGGGACAAATGGGGTTTTAACCACAATTCTTAGACCCGGCATACACCCCAACCTTATCAATAGTTTTGTCTGTTGTCCTTAATGACTCGGAAATTCCACTACCTGCTTAGTTTAACAAAAGTTAGTTTCTTTTAAAGCAACCTTATCACGAGGAAAACTGGAATCCATTATCTGTTTACTCTTTAGACCGGGTCGGTGTATAAGCTATTCAGTTCTGTAGCATCATGGAGTTCACTACAAGACAATATGCAGAAATGTATTTTGTTTATGGATTTTGCAACGGCAATGCACTTGCTGCGCAAAGAGAGTACAGTTTAAGGTACCCAGATCGAAAAGCCCCCAGCCCACAGGTGTTCACTAGACTTCACCAGAGGTTAGTGGAAAGTGGAAAAGTTCAAAGAAAGTCATCTGAGGTAGGTCCAGTTAATTATGATGTAGGTGTTGAAGAATTGATTCTAAATACCTTTCAAGAAAACTCAGAGAGTAGTAGTAGGGCAATTGCGGCTCAACTAAATGTTTCACAGTGGAAAGTGTTGGATATTCTTCATAGAAACAAGTTTCATCCATACCACTTCACGCCTGTACAAGACTTCACTCCTCGTGTTCAGTTCTGTAGATGGTTGCTCAATAGCGATATTGAGCAGTATCATTTCTTCAAAAAGATCCTTTGGACAGATGAGGCCATATTTACAAGACAAGGAATCTTTAATACACATGTGGGCAGAAGATAACCCAAGAGCAACCAAAGAACGATCTTTTCAAAGGAGATTTCACATTATGGTATGGGTTGGAATAGTAGGTGGAACGCTTATTGGCCCAAATTTCTTCGAGGGAAACCTTAACGGTGAACGCTTTTTGGACTTTTTACAGCACAGTCTCCCTTTGCTGCTAGACCATCCCAACTAAGAAAAAAGAGACAGTCTCATTTTCCAACAAGATGGAGCTACACCGCATTTCACCGCAGAAGTGCGTCACTGGTTTATGCTCAATTATCCTACATGGATTGGATGGGGTGGGACCGTACCGTGGTCAGCTAGATCGCCGGACCTTAGTCCCATGGATTTCTGTGTATGGGGATGGATGAAACAAAAAGTCTATTCTGCACCTATCAACACAGAACAAGAACTGAGGGAGAGAATAACTGCGGCTGCTGAAGTAGTGCGCCAAGAAGTCTCTATAAAAGTGACAGTTCAACAAATGCGCAAGAGAGCACAAGCCTGCATCAGAAATGGAGGAAGGCAGTTTGAACAACATTTGTAAATCTTATTATTTTAAGTTGACCTTTTTTCAATTATTTTTACGAATGTAATTAGTATGTATATCAAATCAAAGTATTATAATCTTTCTTTTAATAAATAGTCAAAACTTCAAGTTTTCTGCAAACTGTGTTTTAATTCAGTTTCACTTAACGTTTTCGATGACGAAACAAAATAATTAAAATCACAATTATACTATTGAAAAGAACATTAAATTACGCAGTTTTCTGTATGGTTTGACACATTATGTCCGTTATCATAATTTAGTAACCAAGCGTAAAACATTGTTTAAAATTTTACAAAAATATGATTTTTTTACTTTAACGCATAATTTTAAATACCAACCTTAATTTAAGCATCTTACTAGCTCATTATTCTTGTTGAAAATTTAATGTAGATTTCAAAAATGGTGTTACAGGTTAAAAAATATGATCTTTTGAGTAAGTAATAAAGATCTTTTATGGTTGGGTCCACGATTTAAAAAATCTTAATTTGAACATACCACACTAACCATTTGGCATATAAAACTGAAATTTGCGTTTTTAAGTAGCCCCAAGCATGTAGTTTAAGCCCTTAAATTTTTAAACACCACGTACCATTCACCCTGTAGCTGTTAACACCCTTTTTAAACCTTTGACTTATTGTACGGTACTAACTTATGTAGCATAATTATTTATTGATTGTAATGACTTCTTTAGCAATTATATTCATGAAGTATTTGCTAATATTGGTGATTATATAAATAGAATGATTGTCTATAATTGTCATTTATATTATTAGTCAAAACTATTATATTAGTTTATACAAAATAAGAGTTTTTGAGCTATTGAACTCTTATATTGTAATGTAATAATTTTTACTTCAATCTTGTAATATTTAAAATAAAAATGAATTTTAGTTTAAATATTACAAAGATAAAATTTCAAGAACACCTAATCAGAAAATTTAATGTTGGAATCAAGACTTGAAAATTTAATGTTGAGGCTTTTCACTAAAAATTGTTCGCTCTTTTGCTAACCCACTGACAACTAGAAATCAATTATTTGTCATTTTCCATGTTTTGTAAGGGTTTTCTCTAAAAATTCCAAAAGTGATTTTATTGCATATTTTTTATACCATTGCAGTACTTTTATAACAGCTTGTATTATTAGTTAAGTACCTACTTAGTTATGAATTAAATAGTACATAATTTTTATATCGAAAAACACATAAAAACCATTTTCTTTCACATTAATGTTGAGGAAGAGAAAGAAATTATAGTTGTACAAATCTGTAAAATTTCTGAAAAACAAAAATTGAAAAATATAGTTGGATCAAGTTCCAAAAAGTGTATGCCTAATAAAGTAAAGTGAGTTTTTTTATGATTTTATAATTTTAATCACAAAAAGAACCACGAATTCATTGAAATTATCATTAACTTGGAAATGTTGTTTTAATTGAATGTTTTACATTTCTCACACATTAGTACCAATAATAACACAACGTGTTAGTTGCTTTATTGTAATAATGCCAAATTACATTAATTATTTAGGAAAATAATTTAAGTAAGCAAACTGAAGAAGCAAAACTGTGACTGGGTTTGGTTCTTCATTTTTATAATGTCCTACATCATAGTATCAGCTTTCGAAATGTCTCCCCTTTTTTTCTATGGCGTCACAGAAATCAAGAAGCTGATTAATTTGAACAAATACTGAAACACATCAAATTGTTGCTGGCCATCTGACTAATGTGTCCAGTAATATTTAGTATTTACTTTCTTTTATAATACCTTGTTTTAATTTTTTTTGTGTACATTTTTTTGTAAGTACTCGTAACTATGTTTAGTTCAACTGTTTAAGTTAACAATGTTATGTTGCAAATTTGTTCACTTATGGTGAGTAATAGTTACGTTTTAATTTCTAGAATCAATAGAACATTTTTACAAATTGCTCAGGCATTTTGAAAAAGTTCTAAACACTTATTACTTATCACTAAATTGAATGAGATTTGCAATCTCTAGTCAGGCCTAGCCTTTGAGTGCATATTTGCAATCTCTAGTCAGGCCTAGCCTTTGAGTGCATATTTGCAATCTCTAGTCAGGCCTAGCCTTTGAGTGCATATTTTTATTTTTCCAAGAAAAAAAATGAATGAGACATTTGATTTCTTCTCTCTTGCTTTCAAGTAATCTTATGAGTAATTAATTAATTAGATTAAAGTATGAGGAGTGAAAAAGAACATTACAGTATTTATATAACATATGTTTAGTATTAAACTTTATTAAGAATAATCAGTTAAACATTGTCTTTTATGTCTATTAATTAAGTAATAGTTTAAATATTATTATGTATAGAATGTATTGTAATATGTTAG
>JAQJVL010000697.1:392500-434473 GCA_035578905.1 Stictocephala bisonia | reverse complement strand
CAGTCACTGCCGCCTTGTTGATAATCTAGTTTGAAGAACTACTGAAACGTTCTTTTCATAGTTTAAAAAAATTATTTAATACGAGAGTACGATGTTAGAGTTACTTAAATTACACAACTAATTTAGGTTTAAAGACATTTTGTCTAGTGTTTGTCGTGTCTGAGTTTGCAAGGGTTTACAAAAAAATTAATTTCTCATTAACTTGTTTGAATTATTAAACGAGTCTTATACCAAACTAATCACAATAAATCAAACTGTCATCCATCCACAAGAAATTATTTTATTATTATTATTCTCGCTACAGTGATAGGTTAAAGACGGCTCACGTGCAATTTCACTCATAAAAACATGTTCTTAAACACAAATATCATAATAAAAAGCAAATTAATTAAAGCAAAATATCCAGGACAATTGTTTATTAAAGAATATAACATCGTGGACACTATAAAATTAGTTTGAAAATTATTGCTTATTTATTTTAAGTTTGACAGCAAATTAAAACTCAGAGTTTTGTCATTTCAGACCAGCGACGCGAAGCCGTTCCGCCAGTACCAAAGTTATTTTATTCGGACTATAAAATCAGGGTATTCCAGACCTTTCTGGAACATGTACCGGTAATCAAAAATAGAGGGTATTCCAGACCTTTCTGGAACATTTAATCAAAAATACAGGGTATTCCAGACCTTTCTGGAACATTTAATCAAAAATACAGGGTATTCCAGACTTTTCTGGAAAATTTAATCAAAAATACAGGGTATTCCAGACCTTTCTGGAACATGTAATCAAAAATACAGGGTATTCCAGACCTTTCTGGAACATTTAATCAAAAATTGTTCCATAGGACAACACAAACAAATTGCACAGTATAATCATGGGTCTACGATGAGTACTATCCCGTCTGTATGTATGCACTTTGTTACCAATTATTTTATAACTCAAGTACAACTTCAGATAAAAACTTCACATTTAGTATATAAATGTGTACCTCATAGCTAGGAAAAGTGAAATAAATTCTCAATGCTAAATTCATTTCAAAATGGCAGTCTTATAAAATTTTTAATTTATAATGTACAAATTATTATAGTTATACTCGTATTATAGCTATATTTACAAAAATAGGTAAAAATGCACAATTAAAAATCTCCAAAATGAACTGAAGCTCCTCATGTTGAAACCACATAACATGTCTAATATGATGTGGCACATCCCCTAGTATTTTAGAGAGATTTTTCCTTTAAGAGATTTTTCACATAATCAACAAACATTAAAAAACAATTAATTTTTTTAATCTACTGCCCTATCCTTTATTGCAAAGTGGGTCAGTAACTTTGTTAGTATGTACATGCCTTAGTCACTATTGCCAGTTACTTGATAACATACTGTTGTTTGAAAGTTATTTATTAGCATTGGATTATTCATGATATGTAGATAATATGTGGAGATTTCCAATGCTTTGAACACTTTTTGGGATTTGAGTGCTTCTTAAACACTCAAAGCATTGGAAATCTCCAAATATTATCTACATATCTTGATAACATAACTTTGACAGTTAATGGATAATTTAAAATAAACTAAAACAAATTAAGGAGTACTTAAGTAAAATATATTCATTACTTAATGTGACAACATTAGGAACCAACAGTTACAGTAGTGACATCTTTAATGACATTATGCAGTGAGAGGTTAAAGTCTTCCTTGACTGGGAGGCGGACAGAGAAGCGGGATTTCACGGCGAGAGAAATGTGTGCCATTCCACGTCACATCGCGTAGTCCTTTCCCGTATTGTAATGGATAGTGGCGGATAGTGCTCAAGGAAGTGTTGTCGTTCTCAAAATGTTTTGGTCGTGATCCTCATATCCGGCCCATCGACTACAGTACTGAACCATTTACTCAATAATGATTATTAACTGACATTAAATCACCGTCTACTTAAGATACTGTTATCTTCACCATCACCCGAGATTATAGGCTAGATACTGTCACCTTCACCATCACCCGAGATTATAGGCTAGATACTGTCACCTTCACCATCACCCAAGATTATAGGCTAGATACTGTCAACTTCACCATCACCCGCGATTACAGGCTAGATACTGTCACCTTTACCATCACCCGAGATTATAGGCTAGATACTGTCAACTTCACCATCACCCGCGATTACAGGCTAGATACTGTCACCTTCACCATCACCCGAGATTATAGGTTAGATACTGTCAACTTCACCACAACCCGCGATTACAGACTAGATACTGTCACCTTCACCATCACCCGAGATTATAGGCTAGATACTGTCAACTTCACCATCACCCGCGATTACAGGCTAGATACTGTCACCTTCACCATCACCCGAGATTATAGGTTAGATACTGTTAACTTCACCATAACCCGCGATTACAGACTAGATACTGTCACCTTCACCATCACCCGAGATTATAGGCTAGATACTGTCAACTTCACCATCACCCGCGATTACAGGCTAGATACTGTCACCTTCACCATCACCCGAGATTATAGGTTAGATACTAACAATACGTTAACATCTTACTGAAAAACTGAACTTTTAATTGTTATGAAACAAATACATTAAAAACCTGTATGTTACATCAAAAATGTTTTGAACAAACGAGTACTACATGAAAATAACAATCGTTTTTATATAGGTATTACGTTTATTAACATTATATGTTTAATGTAAGGCATACACCTGATTGGCTCATTTTAAAATAAAGGTAATGCTTACATTATATTTTTTCAATTTTACAAATAATGTACATCACATATGTATGGTTAATGGTCATTAGTGGTAGTAATAATAATAAGCTGTTTCATGTATGTTATTGTATCATGATGAAGAAAATTCAATTATTAGATATTTTACACATATGCATTTTGAATTAATAACCCAATAAAATGTTATATACAGGGTGTTCAGTAAAACTGTTTCAATAATTTGGGATGTTATTGATTTTAGAAACAAAATGCAAGAATAATATTTTTTATGAAATCTTATTATAATATTCACAGCGTTTGTTTAAACAAAAACTAATAAAAAACAGCCGAGTTATGCTGCAAAATGTAAAACTATGTTTTACGCATTACCCAAAGGCTAGTGCTGTTTTAAATATGTGTGTACTTTGAACAGCTGATTTCATGTCAGTCTGCTATTTCATATGAACAGCTGTTTATTTATGTTATTAATATTAGGTTTGGTTTCCATTGTTGGCATTATTCATTAGTAACAGTAAGAACACTGTCATGTACACGTTTTTTGTGAGTGTTTCTGTTAAGTTTTTTTTTTATTGTATTGTTAGTTTTAATTAGTTAGTGTTTGTAATTTACTTTCTTATAACATAGTTCTTGTTTATTATTTTCATAGTTTCTTGCCATTTCTGAGTTGGTAAAATTGTTTATTACATTATCTGCTATTATTTGCTATTATTTTCCAATGGCCCTGACATTGTTACCATTATACAGAGTTTATCTGATAAGAATAACAGTGAAAAATGAATTACTCATGTATAAGCCTAATCCACGAAGTAAGGAGTGAGTATTAAGTTTACTCTTAAACACGGTGGTAATAACACCGTGCCTGTATGGGTGGGCGGGTGGGTTAATAACACCGTGCCTGTATGGGTGGGTGGGTGGGTTATTGCTATACACCGCCCATACACGTACAGTGTTATTGACCCACCCGCGCGCCCATACACGTACAGTGGTATTGACCCACCAGCCCACCCATACACGTACAGTGGTGTTGATACATACACGTACATCTCACTCTGTTACATAGAGAGTGTATGGGTGGGGTGAGTGAGTGAGTGTATGGGTGGGGTGAGTGAGTGAGTGAGTGAGTGAGTGAGTGAGTGAGTGAGTGAGTGAGTGAGTGAGTGAGTGAGTGAGTGAGTGAGTGAGTGAGTGAGTGAGTGAGTGAGTGAGTGAGTGAGTGAGTGAGTGAGTGAGTGAGTGAGTGAGTGAGTGAGTGAGTGAGTGAGTGAGTGAGTGAGTGAGTGAGTGAGTGAGTGAGTGAGTGAGTGAGTGAGTGAGTGAGTGAGTGAGTGAGTGAGTGAGTGAGTGAGTGAGTGAGTGAGTGAGTGAGTGAGTGAGTGAGTGAGTGAGTGAGTGAGTGAGTGAGTGAGTGAGTGAGTGAGTGAGTGAGTGAGTGAGTGAGTGAGTGAGTGAGTGAGTGAGTGAGTGAGTGAGTGAGTGAGTGAGTGAGTGAGTGAGTGAGTGAGTGAGTGAGTGAGTGAGTGAGTGAGTGAGTGAGTGAGTGAGTGAGTGAGTGAGTGAGTGAGTGAGTGAGTGAGTGAGTGAGTGAGTGAGTGAGTGAGTGAGTGAGTGAGTGAGTGAGTGAGTGAGTGAGTGAGTGAGTGAGTGAGTGAGTGAGTGAGTGAGTGAGTGAGTGAGTGAGTGAGTGAGTGAGTGAGTGAGTGAGTGAGTGAGTGAGTGAGTGAGTGAGTGAGTGAGTGAGTGAGTGAGTGAGTGAGTGAGTGAGTGAGTGAGTGAGTGAGTGAGTGAGTGAGTGAGTGAGTGAGTGAGTGAGTGAGTGAGTGAGTGAGTGAGTGAGTGAGTGAGTGAGTGAGTGAGTGAGTGAGTGAGTGAGTGAGTGAGTGAGTGAGTGAGTGAGTGAGTGAGTGAGTGAGTGAGTGAGTGAGTGAGTGAGTGAGTGAGTGAGTGAGTGAGTGAGTGAGTGAGTGAGTGAGTGAGTGAGTGAGTGAGTGAGTGAGTGAGTGAGTGAGTGAGTGAGTGAGTGAGTGAGTGAGTGAGTGAGTGAGTGAGTGAGTGAGTGAGTGAGTGAGTGAGTGAGTGAGTGAGTGAGTGAGTGAGTGAGTGAGTGAGTGAGTGAGTGAGTGAGTGAGTGAGTGAGTGAGTGAGTGAGTGAGTGAGTGAGTGAGTGAGTGAGTGAGTGAGTGAGTGAGTGAGTGAGTGAGTGAGTGAGTGAGTGAGTGAGTGAGTGAGTGAGTGAGTGAGTGAGTGAGTGAGTGAGTGAGTGAGTGAGTGAGTGAGTGAGTGAGTGAGTGAGTGAGTGAGTGAGTGAGTGAGTGAGTGAGTGAGTGAGTGAGTGAGTGAGTGAGTGAGTGAGTGAGTGAGTGAGTGAGTGAGTGAGTGAGTGAGTGAGTGAGTGAGTGAGTGAGTGAGTGAGTGAGTGAGTGAGTGAGTGAGTGAGTGAGTGAGTGAGTGAGTGAGTGAGTGAGTGAGTGAGTGAGTGAGTGAGTGAGTGAGTGAGTGAGTGAGTGAGTGAGTGAGTGAGTGAGTGAGTGAGTGAGTGAGTGAGTGAGTGAGTGAGTGAGTGAGTGAGTGAGTGAGTGAGTGAGTGAGTGAGTGAGTGAGTGAGTGAGTGAGTGAGTGAGTGAGTGAGTGAGTGAGTGAGTGAGTGAGTGAGTGAGTGAGTGAGTGAGTGAGTGAGTGAGTGAGTGAGTGAGTGAGTGAGTGAGTGAGTGAGTGAGTGAGTGAGTGAGTGAGTGAGTGAGTGAGTGAGTGAGTGAGTGAGTGAGTGAGTGAGTGAGTGAGTGAGTGAGTGAGTGAGTGAGTGAGTGAGTGAGTGAGTGAGTGAGTGAGTGAGTGAGTGAGTGAGTGAGTGAGTGAGTGAGTGAGTGAGTGAGTGAGTGAGTGAGTGAGTGAGTGAGTGAGTGAGTGAGTGAGTGAGTGAGTGAGTGAGTGAGTGAGTGAGTGAGTGAGTGAGTGAGTGAGTGAGTGAGTGAGTGAGTGAGTGAGTGAGTGAGTGAGTGAGTGAGTGAGTGAGTGAGTGAGTGAGTGAGTGAGTGAGTGAGTGAGTGAGTGAGTGAGTGAGTGAGTGAGTGAGTGAGTGAGTGAGTGAGTGAGTGAGTGAGTGAGTGAGTGAGTGAGTGAGTGAGTGAGTGAGTGAGTGAGTGAGTGAGTGAGTGAGTGAGTGAGTGAGTGAGTGAGTGAGTGAGTGAGTGAGTGAGTGAGTGAGTGAGTGAGTGAGTGAGTGAGTGAGTGAGTGAGTGAGTGAGTGAGTGAGTGAGTGAGTGAGTGAGTGAGTGAGTGAGTGAGTGAGTGAGTGAGTGAGTGAGTGAGTGAGTGAGTGAGTGAGTGAGTGAGTGAGTGAGTGAGTGAGTGAGTGAGTGAGTGAGTGAGTGAGTGAGTGAGTGAGTGAGTGAGTGAGTGAGTGAGTGAGTGAGTGAGTGAGTGAGTGAGTGAGTGAGTGAGTGAGTGAGTGAGTGAGTGAGTGAGTGAGTGAGTGAGTGAGTGAGTGAGTGAGTGAGTGAGTGAGTGAGTGAGTGAGTGAGTGAGTGAGTGAGTGAGTGAGTGAGTGAGTGAGTGAGTGAGTGAGTGAGTGAGTGAGTGAGTGAGTGAGTGAGAGAGTGAGAGAGAGAGAGAGAGAGAGAGAGAGAGAGAGAGAGAGAGAGAGAGAGAGAGAGAGAGAGAGAGAGAGAGAGAGAGAGAGAGAGAGAGAGAGAGAGAGAGAGAGAGAGAGAGAGAGAGAGAGAGAGAGAGAGAGAGAGAGAGAGAGAGAGAGAGAGAGAGAGAGAGAGAGAGAGAGAGAGAGAGAGAGAGAGAGAGAGAGAGAGAGAGAGAGAGAGAGAGAGAGAGAGAGAGAGAGAGAGAGAGAGAGAGAGAGAGAGAGAGAGAGAGAGAGAGAGAGAGAGAGAGAGAGAGAGAGAGAGAGAGAGAGAGAGAGAGAGAGAGAGAGAGAGAGAGAGAGAGAGAGAGAGAGAGAGAGAGAGAGAGAGAGAGAGAGAGAGAGAGAGAGAGAGAGAGAGAGAGAGAGAGAGAGAGAGAGAGAGAGAGAGAGAGAGAGAGAGAGAGAGAGAGAGAGAGAGAGAGAGAGAGAGAGAGAGAGAGAGAGAGAGAGAGAGAGAGAGAGAGGAGAGAGAGAGAGAGAGAGAGAGAGAGAGAGAGAGAGAGAGAGAGAGAGAGAGAGAGAGAGAGAGAGAGAGAGAGAGAGAGAGAGAGAGAGAGAGAGAGAGAGAGAGAGAGAGAGAGAGAGAGAGAGAGAGAGAGAGAGAGAGAGAGAGAGAGAGAGAGAGAGAGAGAGAGAGAGAGAGAGAGAGAGAGAGAGAGAGAGAGAGAGAGAGAGAGAGAGAGAGAGAGAGAGAGAGAGAGAGAGAGAGAGAGAGAGAGAGAGAGGAGAGAGAGAGAGAGAGAGAGAGAGAGAGAGAGAGAGAGAGAGAGAGAGAGAGAGAGAGAGAGAGAGAGAGAGAGAGAGAGAGAGAGAGAGAGAGAGAGAGAGAGAGAGAGAGAGAGAGAGAGAGAGAGAGAGAGAGAGAGAGAGAGAGAGAGAGAGAGAGAGAGAGAGAGAGAGAGAGAGAGAGAGAGAGAGAGAGAGAGAGAGAGAGAGAGAGAGAGAGAGAGAGAGAGAGAGAGAGAGAGAGAGAGAGAGAGAGAGAGAGAGAGAGAGAGAGAGAGAGAGAGAGAGAGAGAGAGAGAGAGAGAGAGAGAAAGTCGAACATTTTCATAAAGTCCCACCCATACACGTACAGTGTTATTGACCCACCCGCCCACCCATACAAGTACAGTGGTATTGACGCACCCGCCCACCCATACACGTACAGTGGTATTGACACAGTATTAATAACAATGGTGTTTGAATATTATCATGGTTCAACATACGGAGGACATCCCGGAAGTGCAAATACATTTTGAAAAATAAATCATTATTTTTATCGACCAAGCTTACAGGATAAAGTAAACCACTTGGTTAAGGAGTGTGAATTGTGTAAAAAATGCAGGTCTGCACCTATGGACAAGTTATACATTGGTATTTTTGGGCCTTTAACTAGAAGTAAAAAAAGGAACTGAATAAATATCTTCTAATAGTAGTAGATGACTACACAAAATTTAATTGGTTATTCCTAATGAAAGAAATTAGATCTAAAAAGATAATTGAATTTTTCAATAAGAGAATATTTAGCATATTTTCACTTCCCAAGTTAATTATATTTTATAATACAGGATATTTTATAACAAGAGAATTAAAGTAATTCTTTTTTAAGAAGAGTATTATACATAAAACTACTCTAACATATCAGCCCCAAGGAAACAACAGTGAAAGGTATTTAAGTAATTTAAAGGCAATATTAAAAATATATTCTCATGATAAACAAAATAAATGGGCTGAAGAGTTAAGTGAATTGAATTTGGTAATAAACAACACACGTGAGAGTAGGCCTACAGGATACAGTGGATTTCAACTGATGTTTACTCCTACGAAGAACGACGTCTACCAACAACACACGTGAGAGTACAGGATACAGTGGTTGCAACTGATGTTTACTCCTACGAAGAACGACTATCTACCAACAACACACGTGAGAGTACAGAATACAGTGGATTTCAACTGATGTTTACTCCTACGAACAACGACCGTCTACCAACAACACACGTGAGAGTACAGGATACAGTGGATTTCAACTGATGTTTACTCCTACGAAGAACGACCGTCTACCAACAACACACGTGAGAGTACAGGATACAGTGGTTTCAACTGATGTTTACTCCTACGAAGAACGACTATCTACCAACAACACACGTGAGAGTACAGGATACAGTGGATTTCAACTGATGTTTACTCCTACGAAGAACGACCGTCTACCAACAACACACGTGAGAGTACAGGATACAGTGGTTTCAACTGATGTTTACTCCTACGAAGAACGACGTCTACCAACAACACACGTGAGAGTACAGGATACAGTGGATTTCAACTGATGTTTACTCCTACGAAGAACGACCGTCTACCAACAACACACGTGAGAGTACATGATACAGTGGTTGCAACTGATGTTTACTCCTACGAAGAACGACTATCTACCAACAACACACGTGAGAGTACAGAATACAGTGGATTTCAACTGATGTTTACTCCTACGAACAACGACCGTCTACCAACAACACACGTGAGAGTACAGGATACAGTGGATTTCAACTGATGTTTACTCCTACGAAGAACGACCATCTACCAACAACACACGTGAGAGTACAGGATACAGTGGATTTCAACTGATGTTTACTCCTACGAAGAACGACCGTCTACCAACAACACACGTGAGAGTACAGGATACAGTGGTTTCAACTGATGTTTACTCCTACGAAGAACGACTATCTACCAACAACACACGTGAGAGTACAGGATACAGTGGTTTCAACTGATGTTTACTCCTACGAAGAACGACCGTCTACCAACAACACACGTGAGAGTACAGGATACAGTGGTTTCAACTGATGTTTACTCCTACGAAGAACGACGTCTACCAACAACACACGTGAGAGTACAGGATACAGTGGATTTCAACTGATGTTTACTCCTACGAAGAACGACCGTCTACCAACAACACACGTGAGAGT
Organism: Stictocephala bisonia; assembly: GCA_035578905.1. Lineage (NCBI taxonomy): Eukaryota > Metazoa > Arthropoda > Insecta > Hemiptera > Membracidae > Stictocephala > Stictocephala bisonia. The sequence goes on along the minus strand of JAQJVL010000697.1, from coordinate 425,167 downwards.
ACATGATACAGTGGTTGCAACTGATGTTTACTCCTACGAAGAACGACTATCTACCAACAACACACGTGAGAGTACAGAATACAGTGGATTTCAACTGATGTTTACTCCTACGAACAACGACCGTCTACCAACAACACACGTGAGAGTACAGGATACAGTGGATTTCAACTGATGTTTACTCCTACGAAGAACGACCATCTACCAACAACACACGTGAGAGTACAGGATACAGTGGTTTCAACTGATGTTTACTCCTACGAAGAACGACTATCTACCAACAACATTCGTGAGAGTACAGGATACAGTGGATTTCAACTGATGTTTACTCCTACGAAGAACGACTATCTACCAACAACACACGTGAGAGTACAGGATACAGTGGTTTCAACTGATGTTTACTCCTACGAAGAACGACCGTCTACCAACAACACACGTGAGAGTACAGGATACAGTGGATTTCAACTGATGTTTACTCCTACGAAGAACGACCGTCTACCAACAACACACGTGAGAGTACAGGATACAGTGGTTTCAACTGATGTTTACTCCTACGAAGAACGACTGTCTACCAACAACACACGTGAGAGTACATGATACAGTGGTTGCAACTGATGTTTACTCCTACGAAGAACGACTATCTACCAACAACACACGTGAGAGTACAGAATACAGTGGATTTCAACTGATGTTTACTCCTACGAACAACGACCGTCTACCAACAACACACGTGAGAGTACAGGATACAGTGGATTTCAACTGATGTTTACTCCTACGAAGAACGACCATCTACCAACAACACACGTGAGAGTACAGGATACAGTGGTTTCAACTGATGTTTACTCCTACGAAGAACGACTATCTACCAACAACATTCGTGAGAGTACAGGATACAGTGGATTTCAACTGATGTTTACTCCTACGAAGAACGACTATCTACCAACAACACACGTGAGAGTACAGAATACAGTGGATTTCAACTGATGTTTACTCCTACGAAGAACGACCGTCTACCAACAACACACGTGAGAGTACAGGATACAGTGGTTTCAACTGATGTTTACTCCTACGAAGAACGACGTCTACCAACAACACACGTGAGAGTACAGGATACAGTGGATTTCAACTGATGTTTACTCCTACGAAGAACGACCGTCTACCAACAACACACGTGAGAGTACATGATACAGTGGTTGCAACTGATGTTTACTCCTACGAAGAACGACTATCTACCAACAACACACGTGAGAGTACAGAATACAGTGGATTTCAACTGATGTTTACTCCTACGAACAACGACCGTCTACCAACAACACACGTGAGAGTACAGGATACAGTGGATTTCAACTGATGTTTACTCCTACGAAGAACGACCATCTACCAACAACACACGTGAGAGTACAGGATACAGTGGTTTCAACTGATGTTTACTCCTACGAAGAACGACTATCTACCAACAACATTCGTGAGAGTACAGGATACAGTGGATTTCAACTGATGTTTACTCCTACGAAGAACGACTATCTACCAACAACACACGTGAGAGTACAGGATACAGTGGTTTCAACTGATGTTTACTCCTACGAAGAACGACCGTCTACCAACAACACACGTGAGAGTACAGGATACAGTGGATTTCAACTGATGTTTACTCCTACGAAGAACGACCGTCTACCAACAACACACGTGAGAGTACAGGATACAGTGGTTTCAACTGTGTTTACTCCTACGAAGAACGACTGTCTACCAACAACACACGTGAGAGTACAGGATACAGTGGATTCCAACTGATGTTTACTCCTACGAAGAACAACCGTCTACCAACAACACAGTGTGAGTACAGGATACAGTGGATTTCAACTGATGTTTACTCCTACGAAGAACGACCGTCTACCAACAACACACGTGAGAGTACAGGATACAGTGGATTTCAACTGATGTTTACTCCTACGAAGAACGACCGTCTACCAACAACACACGTGAGAGTACAGGATACAGTGGTTTCAACTGATGTTTACTCCTACGAAGAACGACTATCTACCAACAACACACGTGAGAGTACAGGATACAGTGGATTTCAACTGATGTTTACTCCTACGAAGAACGACCGTCTACCAACAACACACGTGAGAGTACAGGATACAGTGGTTTCGACTGATGTTTACTCCTACGAAGAACGACCGTCTACCAACAACACACGTGAGAGTACAGGATACAGTGGATTTCAACTGATAGAGGGAGTTGAATTTCATTCAACTCCTACGAAGAACGACCGTCTAACCAACAAGTGGAGTTTAAATGAACTAGTTGAGAATAAAATCAGTCAAGAGGAGAAGCTAAACCAGATTCAAGAAAGCCATCGAGAGCATGGAGAAGAAATACAACAGAATCAACGGAGGACTACATAAATGGACCACACTGACCACCCAATACTACAAGCGAGGCGAGTGTACATCTGAGTCAGAAGTTAGTCCAATATTGGGAAGGGATTCCAGCAGAAGTGACACCTCCTATATGATGGCCCGTTCACCATTCTGTTCAGAGTGTCTGATGTCGGATTGCTGGTTCAAGATGTAAACAACCCCAGAGACGTCCGGAGAGTCCATATCAAAGATGTGAAAACTTAATGATGTTTGGTCTAAGTCAACATAAATGATTTGAATGTGGTTGTGTGTGAAGTGCTTAAACATGAATTAATTTGTTTTATTTTCAGCAATTAATCATTTCAGAAAAATAAAAATAAATAAATTTAAAAAAATTAATGGTAAATAATCTAAACATTTAATCTTTTCAGGAAAAAATAATATATATAAAATAAATAAATAAATAAATGGTAAATAATCAAAACAAGGTGCTCGAAGTGCTCCATTATCCACTCCACGATGACGGCCACCGACACCTATCGCCACATATACACGTCTGACGCCTCGTTTATTGCCAACAAGCGTTGCAGAGCTCGTTTCGGACCTCTGGCCCACGTCTTCGGTACCAGTGACGGAGTGATGGAACACCAGATGCTGGAAGGTTCTTACTGTGTACACCGTATAGGGGTTGGACGTAACAACAGTCTCGATGAAGCGACGTTCACCGTGATCGCCCTCCGAGAAGTCGACCCTGTGAAGGTGGTCAAACTCGTCAAGTGCCTTTCGCCAGTGCAGTGTGTCAGTCGACCCAAAGATCTAGTGTTTGACAATCACAGATGGATGGAGTTGGTCGGCAAGGATGTTCCAGTAATGTGTCCACTGCAGTTCTCGCAGACGTGTATATACACCGCAATGGTTTCGTACGCTTCTCACTTACATGGATTGAAGAACACACGAGGAGACGCTATTTACTCCATGTCACTAGAAGAGGTGGCTTACTGTGACACTACTACCTTTTACATCCGCCTGCTGAACAAACCGTCGACCGGCAGCAGTCGACCGGCGTCGACGAATAACAAACAGTCTCTATAGTAAGTGCAGACCCCATGTTCAAAATTCAGTATGGCGCAGGGCTTGAAATTGTTAGTTCGTACAGTGGGCTGTAGATCGTGCGGAATGTCTTTTCCTTCAAATCAGTGTGTGAGTGAGAGAGTAAAAGAGCGCAGAGGACTTATACTTACAGATCAAGTCTATGATTATTATACCTAAGAAAAATTTGCGACTTTTCACAATATGGCGTCCGCTTGATGGTTGCTATCGGCGTGGACACTACTAGAGAAATCTGGGGTGTCCATGTTGGGTGGTAGTCATTGTGCGGATGTTGTGTGGGGGAGATAACTGAGTATCAGGCTTGTCAATTAGCTGAAAATCAGACCAGCACTACGTGGTTCGGATTCCACGTAAAGCTGTAGGCCCCTTAGTTGCCCTGGCTGTTGGGCTATTAATAAATTGCCCTTTCTGAGTAACAGTTGAACTCAGTAATTAACCAGAATACACTCATCCTACACTCATATAACCATTCATATTCGCCTTAAAATACCAACAACGTTGTGTCGGTGTCTCATATGTAAGAATTGTAAGAATAAGCGTGGTCTTGTTAAAGAGATGTGTATTCCTTGGTTTGATATATGGTTTGTGTAATGAATATATTTTTGCACATGTCCTTTATACTGTAATCTAGATGTACTACAATACGATATGTTAATGTATAATTGTATATTGCTGGTAGTCTTTCTTCAAACTTCTAAAAACAAGTTTTCATATACGTAATCAAATTCCACTATTAAATAAAAATATTTCAAGGTAATTCAGTGTATGCTAATTAATCTTCCATATACAATTATTCTTGTCTTATCTGTTCCATCTTAATTAAATATGACATCTAATTTCACGCATCGTTGTATTGTACTTTTAAAATTCATCAGACGTTTTTAACGAAGTTGTTTGTTGTGTTCTATATTTGTTAAGTCGAAACTGAACATTATTTAAATATATTTTGTTGGATTAAATGTTATTTTTTAGATTTACGTATAATTTATACATAGCATTGAGGTTTTTAAAACGAAATTGCTTATTTTTCAGTTTCGGCTTGGATGAAATGTGTTATTGTTGGAAACTGTATTGTTAGTTTTATGTTGTTAGATATTATTTAGTAATTCATTCTTGTTTTTAATCTTAAACTTGATTTTCCTGTCAGCTCTAAACGGCGTATTGTACCGGGGTATTTTGATAGTAGTAATTGTTTGATAGAATAAAAACAGTTATTTATTCTACTGTGTGATCAATAGGGTACATGACTCTCGTTTCGTTCGCTGTATTGAACGAAACGAGTTATGGAAGTACATCATCGTTTATTGTTTCATGGCAAAGTAAACTCTTGACGAATGTGTCTTCGAATGCCATCGTGAAAGCTGTACTCTCCCAGGAGCCAGACGACGTTCTCCACGTGTTGTTCTTCTGACAGTGTAGGCGCCAGAAGTATTCTCCGAATAACACGTTGTCCTGAGTGATGCGTTTCGCCTCGTCGTAGGGTAGCCAGGACAATATTTCGCACTGCATTTCAATGGGCAATGGCTCGATCGCTTCAAGAACCGCTTTTGCTAGTTCGCTCGGTTTGAAGGAAAATACATCCTCCACAGGGCCTGTATTACCGGTCGACATCGGGGAGTCAAGTGCGGATCGGGTTTCCGACGTTGACATGAAATACAACGTGCGACGCTGAATCGGGACACCGACGTTTGCTGTGTCGATTATTTTTTTTTTTTTTCTATCCTCACAAGGAATTATAAATAGAGGTGTGGACCCCGGTTGAAATCAGTTAAATCGCTCACACTACACTTCCGATACATCGGAAGGGATAAATGCGGTGTTGTAGTCGGGTCTTGTTCAGTTCGAGACCGACCTGAACAACGTATGTCATATAACGTTGTATTTATCATTGAAAGATTTATTATTATATTGAGTAATAGTATTATTTCTTTGTTTTTTGTTATGTTTTGAGTTTTGTTTGTAAATATCATTTGTACTAAACATTCTGTACTAATATGTCAATTTCAGGAAATGTTTAACTAATCTTTTCAGCTGTGCATTAATTGCATTTTATTTTCAGATAAAAAAATAAATAATGATGATGTAGGCCTATTTCTTACAGAAAAAAACATATATTTGTTCTGTTTTGTTTAGATTAAGTTTAGTTATGAAGTTATTAACTTAATATTGATGTAAAGACATTGACATTTCATTCATATACTGTATATAGTTATGTGCATGTCATATTATATTGTCTATTTTTGATAAACATGTTTTATATTAGCATACATATTAATACACTCATTCACTCCTCATATTCGCCTATATCTCTACGATCGGCGTCTTAGAGATGAAATAATAATGAAATGAAATAATGCAAATTAAGAATATTTATTGAAACAGACAAAAAGTAAAATCAATTTGTAAATATTAATTAATTAATTTATTTAAGGTTTGGTGTAAAAATAATCAAATAGTATTTTCAATATGTTCAATACAAATTTTTTTTAATTACTTGCCAGATCTCTGATAAAAATATTTCTTGGCAATTTTCTTTGAATTATTAGTAGAATTTTAAATTGGTATGGAAAATAATAATGATGTTATTTTATAAATGTGTTTGTAGTACAAGAGAGAAACAAACTTCTGCTATAAAATGTATGCAAGTTGAATATTTATCACTGCATTTAAATGTTTACTTGAACCTTTTCCTAGACCGGATTTATTACCTTGTGTAAAAATGAATAGAAAAAATAAAAATCAAACAATTTAAAATGTAATAGTGTGAGTGGACTTACGAACCCTGGATGATTTATTTTTACTATTGTTGTTCCCAGCACTTAGTCGACTTCGAAACTTGAAGATTGAATTCACCGTGGACGTCACGTAGCACACAATCACGTTGTTGTCATTTTCAATTAAATGGGGGAACAACATTTTTCAATTTTCACTCTCATAATACACTGCATTTCACCACTCAAGCGACACTTCACAGAAAACGTGTTTGAACACGTTTGTGATCCATGTTTGTTAACTGTTTCATATGAACCGAGTAATGCAGAACATGACAGGTGGACAACTAATTCTTGATGACATCCTACCTAGCCCATGCCTGCCAACTCGTGTTTTATTGGAGAGTGACAGTTTCAAACAACAATCTGAGGGACTGCCCTGGATGTTCACCAATATTTCTAGAGTACCTGCAAGATGACTCCGCAACTTGAGTACAAGAAAGAGTCTTGTTTGCCTGTTGGACTCTGAAAGACATCGGACAAAAAAATCCAAGGACTTGATAAGTTTTTAACGTTATGTTATATTAGGTTAAGTTTAGTTGTGTTTGAAAAAGAAATTAAGTTCAGGATCTGCCTCTTGGAAACTAAAGATAGGTTAGTTTTGTGGAAAGACATGTTAAGGATAGAGAATAATGTTACCCCTTTAGATTTGTAAAAAGTTAGTGAGTTTTTTTTGTTCAAAACGTGCCTTTTCTTTTGAGGGGGGAATGTAACAATGTTTAGTTACATTGATTTTGGAAAAATTAAAATATTTGGAAAAGTACTTGCAATAGAAAATTAATTCAAACTCTATGTTTAATTTTGTTTTATACCATTAATTTTAAATTTTTTTAAAAAAAGGTTTTTTAATTTTAAATTTTAAATGAAGTATTTTGACAAGAAGAAGTTAACATTTTTATTTTGCTGAAGATCTATTTTATTTTATGTTCAATTAAATTTTACTCAAGAAAATTGTTGAAACAATTTTCATTGTTTGCTCCTGTGTAAGAGAAATTAAAAATAAACAAAAATAAAATTGGAACGATTTTGATATTTTTAAAGAATACGTTAAAAGTTCACACCCGAATCGGCAGTACAAAATTACCTCAAGCAGTAAACCAAGCTCCCTGAAAGCTTCGCGACACTACTCGATAACCTAATTTTAACAAAACTGTGACAGATTTTTTTCTGTAACCTAAAAACACTTTTCCAGATTTATATTTGGCACAGCCTTCCAATCCATATGGTAAATGTGAATGAATCAGACCAAAATAGGCTGTCTTTAAAACATCAAGGGAGAAACATTTTGCCAGGTTACGTAAGTCATAAATATCTTCGAACAGATGTATTCAACATAATTGTTCCAAGTCAAGCCTCTGTCTAGGTACATACCCAGAAACCAAGTAGAATCAACCATGACAGATGGCAGTAACTCATTATCACGATGACGAATATGACTGTTAATATTTGTCTAGAATAGAATGTTTATTCTAGAGGTTAATTAGAATATGTATCAGAAGTGCTGAATGCAAGTTTTTTTATCCAATAAACATTTCTATTCATATTTTGACGACTTTTTTACAGAGAGAGTCATGTCATCCGCATATTGAACAATCTTTCCATTCTGACTTGGTACATTTTATGTAAAATAGGACCAAGAACAGATCTCTCTGTGCCTGGACCTGAGCCATAACTACTCTCTGTGATACAAAATTGACTTGCACGCCATAACTTCTGTCTCTGAGATTAGATGCAAACAATTCCTGTGGCGGACCACGGAACCAACATTTTTCACGCTTACATAATAAAGTTGCATGGTGAACACAGTCAAATCCTTTGGAGTTTGGAGAGGTTAAGAAATACGATTAAAGCATGCCCCCGACCCTCCAAACACTCAACAATGTCTTCCACAAGATTTGTGATTGCGTTAAAGGTTGATTTGCTTTGTTGGAAACCAAACTGATTTGAGGATAAGATATTGTATCTATCCAGGAAAAAGACTAGTCGTTCGTAGTAGTTAAGTTTCTCAAAGACCTCACTTAGAACAGGTAATATCGAGATTGGCCCATATTTACTGATAAGACAAGGATTGTGATAACTGAAGCGGCTTTCACTTTTGACGGAAATACGCCAAAGTTCAAAAGATATGTTTATTAGTCTTTAAGTGGTTTTAAAATATACCTGTACCATTGTTTGAATAACCACAAAGATATGCCATTTATATAGTTGGATAACGTAGTGTGTAGTTTCTGAATAATAGATTCCACATCTGCCTCATCAACATAACACCATGGAGAAAATCATTCGATATATAAAAGACTAGTTTAAGAGCTGATGTCTCTGAAAGATGGTGTCTGGGATGGTTACAGAAGAAAGAAATTGCTTAACTCCTTAGTCAAGATTTCAAAATCCTGTTTTTAACTGAATATTAATTGTCTTTGACATTTTTGAAGACTTGAGTTTTTATTGTTGTGTTCTTTGTGTTCCATCCCGGTTTTGAAACATTTCTGACTCTTTTAATTTACGTTCACCTCAAAATCTTTGGCCGCCTTATGACATTACGGTATATTCTTTTGTAGTTAATGAAAAATAGATTTAAATGATAATTTTTTGATTGTCTGTATATAAAAATAGAACTTTATTCTTTGTCTTGATATAGGAAAGCCCTTGGTAATCCAGGAATTCTTCTGAGTTGTACTATTACCTTTTGTAATTATTAAAGAGTAACGATGATCAAATTAAATTTTATATACCGTACTGATCCAACGCACCAAAAGCATCGTCTAAGGAGTGCATGTTGTTTAAAAACGACCAAAACTTTTGCTGGTCAATTTGTTGTTGATAGATACTCTGTTTAAGATGATATTTCTAGGTCATGTAGCCTACCTTATTCACGTTTTTTTTTTTTTCTCGGGGTTCCTTATCCAATACTGTCCCAGGACAACAACCTCCTGTGCTAAATGGTCGAATATAGCAGTGTCAATAACAGAAGTTGAAGCGGTTTGTATGTTCGTGGTAACATTGTCAATGGCTATGCTCGACGCTGCAGTAATCCTTTATGTTGATGATGCAATACCGTCCCCAGGATACAAAACCTCATGTGCGAAATGTTCTGATATAGCAGTGTCAATAACAGAAGTTGAAGCGGTTTGTATGTTCGTGGTAACATTATCAATGGCTTTTCTCGACGCTGCAGTAACCCTTGTAGGTGTGAGTTCACTGCCCATTCCAACCCATATGAATCTAGAATGTCCACAACCACTGGGTAAGAGACTTGATGTATCTAAAACATTGATATTAAAATCACTAATTGTTATAAATTGTTTGGGATTTCGTTTAGTGAAAAACAAAAATTATTCTAGTTTTGAAAAAGATGTATCGGCGAAGCCCCGAAGGGTCCTGTACGGTCCGATTGCCACACCACAACCCTTGTAATTTGTTCGATGACAGGAGTCGATCAGTTGATAATTCGGTATTTAAAAGATACAGCTCCTATTGTGTCATGAGGAAAGTTGTGCTTTGAGACAATAAACCCATCTGGATTGCACTCTGCACTTAATAGTGACAGCTCGTCAATCTAAGTTATAGTTATTTGAGCAATCTAATGAACTAATGACATTGTTTTTAACGATGAATATGGAACATTGAAATGATAATTTTGTGTGTGCTTTGAGTTATGGAAATCGTTTGAAGTTTTAACATCTGGTCCTTATTATGATAATAAGTGTTAGCAAGTTTCGATTTAACCATCTATTTCCTGCACTGTATATTGAGTGTACACTTTCAGTAACTCGCAACTTTTACTTCACAAAAATATGTCAACCACTGTATTGCGTAGCTCTCTCCAAGTCTTTACCTTTAAAGTGTCTTGCTGCTGCCGGAATGTAAATTTCATAATTGCAGTCATTATAGCGGTCTGTCATTGCCATGTGAAGACATCGACTCTTGTTCGTCGTGCGAGGCAGTGAGTGGGTTTTGTAGAACCAGAACATCACGCTTACTATACGCTAGTCAAGGAGAGTTGAGAGTGAAGCTCCACCCTCTGCTTGTGTGACGTAGCTCTATAGTCCGAATAAAATAACTTTGGTACTGGCGGAACGGCCACGCGTCACTGGTCTGAAATTACAAAACCCCGAGTTTAATTTGCTGTCAGAATTAAAATAAGTAAACAAACATTTTCAAACTAATTTTATAGTGTCCACCATGTTATATCGTTTAAGAAAAAATTATGCTGAAGATTCTGCTAAAACTAATTTGCTTTTTATAGTGATATTTGTGTTTAAGAACACGTTTTTATGAGTGAAATTGTGCGTGAGTCGTCTTTAACCTGTCACTGTAGCTAAAATAATAATAATAAAATTATTTCTTGTGGATGGATGACAGTTTTATTCATTGTGATTAATTTAGTATTAGACCTATTTAATAATTCAAACAAGTTAATGATAAATTAATTTTTTGTAAACCTTTGCAAACTCGGAAACAAAAACGCTAGACAAAATTTCTTTGAGCAAACACTAACTGTGTTATTTATGTATTACTAAAATAATGCTGTGGCACTAATAAAACATGCAGAAATATAATGAAGAGTTGATTAAATAACTCCATAATTCGTTTACATCGAGGCTTTGTTGGACGCGTAAGGTATACTCTGCTCAAGAGAAAGTGTAGACCAGATATTCTGCCCAAGCATAAAATAATGTCAACGAAATAGATCGACGATACTTCCAAATAAGAAAATGTTTCTCTGGTAAGAAATAATGTGAGCTGGTTGACTTTGAGGTGTGTGTTCAGTTCTTAAGGGTGTTCGTCCGGGCGCCTAGTTTAGCGCTCAAAGGAATTTTGTGTCAAATCGAACACCCTTAATTGATTCAACAGTGCTTGGTATATTTTAATCACCAGTTTATTTGTATTACAGTAATTTATTTAGCTTAGTTTAGTTTATATATAATTGGATGTGTTTAGTGCTAATATTTAGGCACTTTCACATATTAGTTAATATTCTATTAGTAATTTACAAGAAGGCATTGTGTTTGCAATGCAAGAGGCCAGAGCTGCGCCAGTGACTGTACAACGCGCGTGTGGAATCACCGCCACCTTCTAGACAATATAGTTTTGAAAACTACTGATTCTTTCTTCCTCGTTCAAGAAAATTTTATTTAATACGAGAGTATGATTTTAGTGTCACTTAAATAACACAATTAATTTATGTTTAAGGAAATTTTGTCTAGCGTTTGTCGTTACCAAGTTTGTACAGGTTTACAACAAAATTTCTCATTAACTTGTTTGAATTATTAAATAAGCCTTAAACCAAACTAATTACAATGAATCAAACTATCATCCGTCTACAAGAAATTATTTTATTATTGTTACTCTCGCTACAGTGACAGGTTAAAGACGACTCACGCGCAATTTCACTCATAAAAACGTGTTCTTAAACACAATATTACAATAAAAAGCAAATTAGTACAAAATCGTTTACTAGCAAAAAAGCAAAATCATTTATTTTTTTCTTAAACGATATAATATGGTAGACACTATAAAATTAGTTTGAAAATTGTTCCTTACTTATTTTAATTCTGACAGCAAATTAAACTAGGGTTTTGTTATTTCAGACCAGTGACGCGTGGCCGTTCCGACAGTACCAAAGTTATTTTATCCGGACTATATCCTGGTTCACAGGCGTTCACATGTAGATGTAGTGATGAATTGTCTTTTCTGATCTATAAGGCTACCTTATTGCACACTTAGACTAATCTTCTATTTTATCTTAAGTACAAAATCTGTTTATTGTTTTGATGACACAGTAGTCCCTCCCTTAGCATGATATTTTTATACTCAGATATAATTTTATATAAGGAACTTTTCACTACAGTAATAATTTATTAGAGCGACGGTTTCTTGCTTATTTCATTTACGAAAATTTTGAGACGACACGAAAAAAAGCGGGCCAAAAGTATGATTTTATCGTAGTCGACAGCCGAGTCCTTCTCTTAGGGCATTGTTGCACTCGAGTACACCGACACTCCACTTAGACAGTCAGAAACTTCCAACTTTCCAGTAAGGTGTGCGTTTTGTGTAATTTCGCAAACTGCCTCCTGAACTTGGCAAAATAAAGTACAAGACGTTCGTTAGCAAAGACCGAGCTAATAAATCTGCAGTAATACAACAAACTTTTATTTAATATGCCAACTTATCCTATAGAAAAATATGAAATTGATAATGAAATGATTATGCATAAACACAACAAGGGTTCAGAGTATGTGATGGTGTAATAATTATATACTGTATTTATTTCAATACTTACAGTTTTTCACATTCACGATAAATAAACCCAAAAATCCTTGAATTAAAGCCTTTATAACCATATTTAAACCATGATATATAGACCGAATAATCCTTTTTTGAATACACGAATTTCTAACCATATTGAAAACAAGTACCAAATATAGTATAAAGAATTAAATTACATTTGTAATAACAAAGACAGCCAAATTATTAATATATTTAGCTTATTTAGTACTGTTTTGATTACAAATAATATAATACCACTTAACTGCTTTTCCTTATTAATATTTTAACCCACAAGCCTGTAGACAATGAATATAAATAGACATTTTTATTCATTGCGGAATGTGCACAAAGTGAGCCAAAGACAAACGGAACCCCTTTAGGTTTTGAAGGTGACAGTAAAAACATCATTATAAATAAGATATTGAAATGACATAATTAATAAGGTGGGAGCGGGGAGGTAGGACGGGACGCTGCGCAGTATGTCGATACCACCCAAGGTGGGAGCTGGGAGGTAGGACGGGACGCTTCGCAGTATGTCGATACCACCCAAGGTGGGAGCTGGGAGGTAGGACGGGACGCTTCGCAGTATGTCGATACCACTCCAGGTGGGAGCGGGGAGGTAGGACGGGACGCTGCGTAGTATGTCGATACCACCCAAGGTGGGAGCTGGGAGGTAGGACGGGACGCTTCGCAGTATGTCGATACCACCCCAGGTGGAAGCGGGGAGGTAGGACGGGACGCTGCGCAGTATGCCGATACCACCCTAGGTGGGAGTGGGGAGGTAGGACGAGACGCTGCGCAGTATGTCGATACCACCCCAGGTGGGAGCGGGGAGGTAGGACGGGACGCTGCGTAGTATGTCGATACCAACCAAGGTGGGAGCTGGGAGGTAGGACGGGACGCTTCGCAGTATGTCGATACCACCCCAGGTGGGAGCGGGGAGGTAGGACGGGACGCTGCGCAGTATGCCGATACCACCCAAGGTGGGAGCTGGGAGGTAGGACGGGACGCTGCGCAGTATGCCGATACCACCCAAGGTGGGAGCTAGGAGGTAGGACGGGACGCTGCGTAGTATGTCGATACCACCCAAGGTGGGAGCTGGGAGGTAGGACGGGACGCTTCGCAGTATGTCGATACCACCCCAGGTGGGAGCGGGGAGGTAGGACGAGACGCTGCGTAGTATGTCGATACCACCCAAGGTGGGAGCTGGGAGGTAGGACGGGACGCTTCGCAGTATGTCGATACCACCCCAGGTGGGAGCAGGGAGGTAGGACGGCACGCTGCGCAGTATGTCGATACCACCCCAGGTGGGAGCGGGGGGGTTGGACGAGACGCTGCGCAGTATGGCGATACCACCCCAGGTAGGAGCGGGGGGGTTGGACGGGACGCTTCGCAGTATGTCGATACCACCCCAGGTGGGAGCGGGGAGGTAGGACGAGACGCTGCGCAGTATGTCGATACCACCCCAGGTGGGAGCGGGGAGGTAGGACGGGACGCTGCGCAGTATGTCGATACCACCCCAGGTGGGAGCGGGGGGGTTGGACGGGACGCTTCGCAGTATGTCGATACCACCCCAGGTGGGAGTGGGGGGGTTGGACGGGACACTGCGTAGTATGTCGATACCACCCCAGGTGGGAGCGGGGAGGTAGGACGGGACGCTGCGCAGTATGTCGATACCACCCAAGGTGGGAGCTGGGAGGTAGGACGGAACGCTTCGCAGTATGTCGATACTACCCCATGTGGGAGCGGGGAGGTAAGACGGGACACTGCGCAGTATGTCGACACCACCTCAGGTGGGAGTGGAGAGGTAGGACGGGACGCTGCGAAGTATGTCGATACCATCCCAGGTGGGAGCGGGGAGGTAGGACGGGACGCTTCGCAGTATGTCGATACCACCCCAGGTGGAAGCGGGGAGGTAGGACCGGACGCTGCGCAGTATGTCGATACCACCCCAGGTGGGAGCGGGGAGGTAGGACGGGACGCTGCGCAGTATGTCGATACCACCCCAGGTGGGAGCGGGGGGGTTGGACGGGACGCTGCGCAGTATGTCGATACCACCCCAGGTGGGAGCGAGGGGGTTGGACGGGACGCTGCGCAGTATGTCGATACCACCCCAGGTGGGAGCGGGGAGGTAGGACGGGACGCTGCGCAGTATGTCGATACCACCCCAGGTGGGAGCGGGGAGGTAGGACGGGACGCTTCGCAGTATGTCGATACCATCCCAAGTGGGAGCGGGGAGGTAGGACGGGACGCTTCGCAGTATGTCGATACCACCCCAGGTGGGAGCGGGGATGTAGGACGGGACGCTGCGCAGTATGTCGATACCACCCCAGGTGGGAGCGGGGAGGTAGGACGGTACGCTTCGCAGTATGTCGATACCATCCCAGGTGGGAGCGGGGAGGTAGGACGGGACGCTTCGCAGTATGTCGATACCACCCCAGGTGGGAGCTGGGAGATAGGACGGGATGCAGGATGTAAACAAACTATAAAATACTTGTAAAAATTGGGATTGGCATCAGCATATAAAGATTTAGAAGAAGAAAATTTGATTGGTCTGTTTTTCGAGTAAAATCAGGTTATACGTTTTGCTGAGTATTCGTCAAATGAGCGACAAACTCGTGAAGTTTAGTAGATACATAAATATGTGAAGGTGACGTTAATGTCCCTTGTATATTTAGGCTTTGAATTTTTATATTTATAGAGAAAAATGAGCTCATGTGAACGTTTTCACAACTATTCATGTTCGTCTCCTCATCCAATAATTTCAATCTTCATTGAATGCTTAAATGAGGGTCAGCTGGAGATATAAATTGACATGAATAGTATACAGAATCCCGAGGTGCTTTTAAGAAAGAAAAACAAAACGTATTGAGAAGAACGAACTGAAAAATGATTAAGTGAAAATTAAAATTTTTTTATATAATTCTGGAAAGGTTGTTTAAAATAGTATGGTGGCTTTCAGTTTCATATATTAAGTATATTTTAAAACTATAATTTTGGAATTTTATAATTCATTAATTCCCGCATTCCATTATCTGACTTGTGAAGTTGCTTAGTTTTTATCTCTTGAACTAGTAAGTTGGAATTTTGTTTGATACATTTTGTTAATAGATTTTATATTTTTTTAACTTTTAACGATGTAACTTTTTATTTTTTACTTAAAAATGTATAATTATTTTTTATATTTAAAAATTTTTAAATAGTACAACTTTCTGACTAACATGCATAGCCTACTTATTGTAATTTGTAGTTTTATGATTTCATTTTTATTTAATAGGTACAAATTATTACAAAGACAACGTTATTTACAAAATATTACAAATTAGGATGATTTAATTTACAGTTCCCACAATATAATATTCATATCAGGATTATAAGACTGTTTATAGGTAATCTTTATTTATAGTGAGGTAAACGTATTTATTTAAAATAGTTCAATTATTCAAATCTTAAAGATTTATTAATGGTCGGTATCTTTTTGATATATCTAAATTCTTACTTTAGTGCGAAGATTAAACGTGGACTACTAAAGTGTATTCTGTTCTAATTATAAAATGAACTAAATTAATTGATTCCAAAACAAATAGAGCCGTAAATTGTGACGACTTGTGATATACATTAAATGAACGTTCAGCTATACTTGGAACAATGACAAAAATGAACGTTCAGCTATACATGGAACAATGACCAAAAATGAACGTTCAGCTATACTTGGAACAATGACAAAAATGAACGTTCAGCTATACATGGAACAATGACAAAAATGAACGTTCAGCTATACTTGGAACAATGAATAAAATGAACGTTCAGCTATACTTGGAACAATGACAAAAATGAACGTTCAGCTATACATGGAACAGTGACAAAAATGAACGTTCAGCTATACATGGAACAATGACAAAAATGAACGTTCAGCTATACATGGAACAATGACAAAAATGAACGTTCAGCTATACATGGAACAGTGACAAAAATGAACGTTCAGCTATACTTGGAACAATGACAAAAATGAACGTTCAGCTATACATGGAACAATGACAAAAATGAACGTTCAGCTATACTTGGAACAATGACAAAAATGAACGTTCACCTATACATGGAACAATGACAAAAATGAACGTTCAGCTATACATGGAACAATGACAAAAATGAACGTTCAGCTATGGAACAATGACAAAAATGAACGTTCAGCTATACATGGAACAATGACAAAAATGAACGTTCAGCTATACATGGAACAGTGACAAAAATGAACGTTCAGCTATAAATGGAACAGTGACAAAAATGAACGTTCAGCTATACATGGAACAATGACAAAAATGAACGTTCAGCTATACTTGGAACAGTGACAAAAATGAACGTTCAGCTATACATGGAACAATGACAAAAATGAACGTTCAGCTATACTTGGAACAATGACAAAAATGAACGTTCAGCTATACTTGGAACAGTGACAAAAATGAACGTTCAGCTATACATGGAACAGTGACAAAAATGAACGTTCAGCTATACATGGAACAGTGACAAAAATGAACGTTCAGCTATACATGGAACAATGACAAAAATGAACGTTCAGCTATACATGGAACAATGACAAAAATTAACGTTCAGCTATACATGGAACAATGACAAAAATGAACGTTCAGCTATACATGGAACAGTGACAAAAATGAACGTTCAGCTATACATGGAACAATGACAAAAATGAACGTTCAGCTATACATGGAACAGTGACAAAAATGAACGTTTAGCTATACATGGAACAATGACAAAAATGAACGTTCAGCTATACATGGAACAATGACAAAAATGAACGTTCAGCTATACATGGAACAATGACAAAAATGAACGTTCAGCTATACATGGAACAGTGACAAAAATGAACGTTCAGCTATATATAACTCCATAAACATAACATATATAATACATGTTTTTTCATGTAACTCCGGATGTGGTCCAGTTCGTCCATAAACGAAATCACTATCTGAGCCACCTGGGAATTTGTTCACGCTAGGACAAAGTGTCCCAACGACAATCTGTCCCACCTAAACTTGCCCAGTTTCTTTGGCCCACTTTGTCGCGTCCCCTCCATTACTAAGGAGTTGACTAGGCAATAAATCTACCCTCGTGCTTGGGATGAAGAGGGATTGTAGAGAATATATGCAGTCCCGTGTGTAAGTTGGCTTCCAGCAGACGAGCAGAGCGGGATTTAAGGTGACAATTTAAGGCCGATTTTGTATACTTGAAAAAGTAAAAACTATCAGAGGCGCAATCTGAAATCAAGTTATGTATCCGGCATTTGAAATAATACGCGCACAATTCTCCTCAATAATACTCAGTAGGTAAAATATTTTCCCAGCGATAACGTTAACACACATGTTTCTTATTTAGATAATGTCCTTAGTATGTCTTTACACTACTGCAGTTAAACATAGTGGAAGACCAAATCACTGACACCATACTTGCTTATAGGTAAGCCTATACTAATAAACCCTACAAACAAATATAAATATGTATGAACAATTTTTATTCAAGTACTATACTTTATCATAGAATAAATTAAAATTAAACTAGTTCAAAACAAAACATATGTAAATTTGATAGTTGACGTAGACAAATTTAATTTAAATGCTGGAATTCGTAGTATAAAAAGTTAACTAATTCCGTGTTTTATTTAAAAAGTCTTCAACGCGTTCTGAAGACGATTATAAAGTTCTTAACCAAGGAAAATACTGATAAAATTAAATAACTAAAACAAATAGGCTTCATTTAAAAAATTAAATTGTTAATGGAAAAAACACGGCGAGGAAAATAAATCGGAGAAATAACATCCAGTGGTAATGTAAATGGAAAACATTTTCCTAGCAAGAAATGTTGGATCGGAAAAGTTTACACTGTTTAGGTGTCTGATCTGGAAAACCGAGACTGAATTTTAATTTATTTTGTTGAAGAGATTAAAGAACTTAAACGCGCAAAGTTTTGGCCTGATTTCATTAATGGCACAATCTTTCAACGAGCGCTTCAGCTCCACTTTGATTGAAGGTCATTTGTTGGCGCTTAGAGTTTGGACATAATAATGCCGTATCTTTCGAGAGCCTCCTGCCGCAACCTTTGTCTGATTTTCAAATACTTGTATAATTTTCTAATACCCGTCAAAATTGTCCAAGTTTGAACTATCACTAATTTCATATCTTCCATTAATATTCTCCATCTTCATTGTTCATTTGACAATTTCTAAGTTGAACTCTATCCATAGTCCTGTAACATATATTCTTATCTAACTTAATCTAATTTGTCCAAGTTTTTATACTTAAATGGTGATACTTTTTAAATATTCTTTCTAAATTCAACTTGTCATACCAACTAGATTATGTTATTTTTAAAATTAGTTAAAATTTCGCAAGTTTTTATACTCAAAAGGAGATATGCTTCCATAATCTTTATCAGTTCAACTCTATTTCTTTTAAACTTATCGAAGGTCCCTAGATGTTATACTCAACAGGAGATATTCTTACATACTCAAACAAAGTTCAACTCTTCAACCAAATAGTCCTATCAACCAACTAGTCCTATCAACCAATTCAAGCATGTAATAATACAACAGTCATTTCGAACTTAATCGATGTTTTTCTTTAAGTTATTACAGTAAAAAGGAGATATTGTTCTAAACTATTCCTAAGATCAACTCTAATACTTTGACTCTTTTTTAACTTTATAGTATTCCTTAGTTTTTTTAAGTTCAACTCTATGTATTTTTTAACATGTATACATTTAACATACTCTTTCTAAATTTAACTTTATCCGAGTGGAAAAGTCTAACTTAATCAAATGCCCCTAAATGTTTAATACTTAAAAGGAGATATTATTCCAAAAACTTTCCCAATTGAAATCTCATTCTTCTAAACTTATCGAATTTATTTCCAAGTTTTTATACTAAAAAAGGAGACATTTTACTGTACTCATGCAAAGTTCAACTCTATCCATAGTCCGACTAACGAAATCAACCTAGAACTAATAGTTGTACTCTTTACGAACTTATTCGAATTTTTCCAAGTTTTTATACTTCTAATAAGATATTCTGCCATACTCAGTTATCGTTCAACTCTTTTATAGTACCATAAATCATATCAATCTCCTATTTTCAAACATCGATTTTTCCAAGTTTTTATATTGATTAGGAGATATTCGTACATACTCAAACAAAGTACAACTCTATCCATAGTCTTATCAACCAATTTAATACTTGTACTCATTTCGAACTTAATCGAATTTCTTCAATGTTTTATAATCAAAAGGAGATGGTGTTATATACTATTCCAAGTTTAACTCTAAAACTTTGGACTCTTTTCTTTTTTAAATTGAAATTTTCCAAGCCCAACTCTATTTTACCGATTAAACGATTTTTTCAAGTTGTTACAGTTAAAAGGGGATATTTTTTAATACTATTTCTAGTTCAACTCTAATACTTTAACAAACTCTTTTACGACTTTAATCGAATTTTTCCAAGCCCAACTCTACCATTAGTCCTATCAACCAAATCAAGCAACAATCATTTCTTAATGATTGTGTTCTTTTCGAACTTAATAGAGTTTGTTACTCTATTTGTTTTATGTCTAGTTGCAGATGTTATTTCATACTCATTTAAATTTGAACTATATTCATGATCTTATCAACGAAACTATTAATCTTCTCGACTGGTTTGAGCTAGTATTTAGTTTTTTCAGACTTCATTACTAGATATTAAGAAAACTATGGCTCACAAAGTTAACGTCCCTTGTTGAAGTAGATTTTCAAATTGTATATTATTTTGAAACTTTTCGTATATCTGAACAAATGACTAATTTTAGTTTATAATCAGACGTGGTTTTGTTAGTTTCTTCAGACTTCAATACTAGATACTAAGATAACTATGGATCACACACCAAGAAAGTTAACTTCCCTAAATAAAGTTCCTGTGAAAATAAAGAAACTACATACAGTTAGTTATTAGTCAAACATTTAGCTAATAACTAAATGGTTAGAGTTACAATTTAGTTTCTCCATACTTCATTACTTACTACATACTAATATGACTATGGACCACAAATAAGGAAAGTAAACTTCAATTGTTCAAGTTGATTTTAATTTATTGATTATTTTGAAAGTTTGCGTGTAATTGATAAACTGCGTACTGTTGGTTTTTAGTCAGAGGAAGTTTGAGGTACGATTTAGTTTCTTCAACCCCAAAGCAGAATGTTTTCAAACTTTCTGCGACGATGTAAAAAAAAAAAAAAGTTCTGCAAGTACTATATTATGGTACCAATAGCGTAAAATATCAACTGGAAAAAACATTATTTCTGTTGTATATTTCCCAACTACAGAATGTAGTCTAAAGATGTTTACCGAAATAGTAATAAGATAGAAACACACTGTTATAAATTAGAATATTTTTAAACGTTTTTTAAATTACATTATTTTATTTTTATAACTTAGATTCAAACTCAATACACAAATAAGAAAGTTGAAATAAAGTAATTAATTAGACTGTTTAATTTTATACTAAATATTTGGAGAGCAAACAAATTTAATTGCGTGTAAATGAGCTAATTTATCCTTAGTTTCCTAAAGTTACAGTAAAATTCAAAGGATCGTAATAATTACGATTATTTATTAACTTAAACAAAGGAATTTTCTCTGGTAATAGTAAATAGTAAAAGAAACAATTGTGTAGAAAGATGGTTCTAAATAGGAAGGGAAGCAGCTGTCGTCTCTTACGTGATAAGTCAAGGTTGTTGAGAGAAAAAAATTGACGGGAATAGTTGAGACTAACTCATTAAAATCAAGCGATTCTATATAATTGAATTGTAGATTTTATTTGGTATTTGTATTTATTCACTCAAGTATTTATCTTGTTCTTTGACGAAAAATTAATTTATTTTGTTTGATAAATATCCTTCGTTTAGAGTATTATAGTTGTAAAATATTAAATTAAGGGATACAAACTCTGTTTAATTAAAATTTATATGACCAATATTGTAACTATGATCACTGATTCATTGACGAGAGATGCAAATATCAATTTTATTTTAGTATACACTTACTTTTTATTTCTTTATTAGCCAACCTGATTGATTACCGATACCCTGCCTGACGAACAAGCAGAAGCTGTCGGACTGTACTGGACTGGAAAAATACCAATATTTCCGTTGGTTGCAGACGTCTCCATCAAAGAACGTCCTGGATTATGTCTTATTGTGTTTTAAGATTTGTAAGTAGTATTTTCTCTGAGCAGTTCCTATAAACAATACGCTCTCCAGAGGCAGCAATTATCAATCAATGATAACATAATAATTGCGCATGATCATGATGATCGTAACGAATATAAAATTACAACTCCACATCATCACACCACAATTTTTTAAACTCATTTAACTTACAATAATATTTACCTTTCCAATAAGCTTCCGAAAACTCTCCGGAAATTAGACCCACTAGCTCAGTTTGAAAACAAAACTAAATAGTTTTTCTTAAACAAAAGCTCTTACAGCCTTCGGGAGTATTTATCGGACAGTTGAAGCTTGTATTTTGTATTTTACGAGCATATTAGGTTCATACTTAATTTGACTTTTGTAACAACTGACTTGTTTCATCCAAGGTCTTGTACGTATATTGTCAACGAAATAAAGAGTTGTTGATTTGATTTAAGTTACCTCAGACACGACGAACCGATCCGATCATAATAATTGAATAGCAGTATTCATAATTAATTGTACTCTTTTCTATCTTTGGTCGAACTTTTTAAAGTTTGTATACAGAAAAGTTTATATTATTACATACTAATTCTTAGTTCACCTCTATCCATCCATCATGGAACAGCTAGCTATTAATACTTCTACTCTTTTTTTAAAGAATCAAATTTTTCCATGTTTTTCCACTAAATAGGAGTTTTCCTTCAATACTCATTAGAAGTTTAACTCTATCCATAGACAAATAACCAAATAAAGTAACACCAAAGTATACGTGTACACTTTTCTAATTTAATCGAAAATGAAATAGACCAATTAATCATATCTAACTTCACTTATAACATCACAGCATCTATAATCAATTTAATTAACAGTCAAACGAGTCAAGTTGGAATATAACAGCATGTGTTAGCCCGTTGACGGTAAGACTGTAGGTAGGGTTGCCATGCGGACTGTTTATATTTTACATTCTGTGTCCGTGTCCGTACCGTACAAAGGAAAACCCTGGTAAATGTCCGTATTTTTCGTTCTTAAGTTCATATTAACAATATATCTTAATTATTTAATATTGTAAAGAATTCAAAGGTGTATTACTACTTTGGGCAATCGACAATCGTGAGAGGTTGTGTGTTGTATGATGGCTCATAGACTATGCATTATAATGCTATCACAAACTTTCCTCCTTAAAAAAATTTTTTTGTTTAACTCTTGAATTTGGCCGAAAATAAGTTTGAAAATTTTGAAAGAGTGTTTTGAATGAAAATTTTGAATGGAGTTTACTCTTTCTCTACCCAGTACATCGGTATCAGTTGAATGAGTTTTTTCACTAAATAAAAATGTCTGTACACCCAATCGGAACATATTGTCAGTGGAGAAGGTCGAAGCTATTCTGAGCATCAATGTTAACATGTCATGTATTGAATTTTTGAAGCCATTAAAACAACGGTTCTTTACTAAAAAAGTAATCTCTACAGAAAAATATGACTGGTTTCACACTACAGCCAGTACAACTAGTGCAAGTGATGCCTAAATATTTTAAAGGAGATTTATGAGATATATTTTACCAACTTAACTTAAACTTTATGAACTACTTTTTAAAAGTATACAAAAAATGTGTATTAGTATTGTATTACCCTGAAATCTTAAAATAAAATATTGTTGTAATTATTAATATTAAATATCACAATGCCATTAGTATAATTTCCCCACTTTAACAACGTAACTCGCCTAAAATAAAAATTCATAAAAGACAGTTTACAACCCCCCCCTCCCCCCGACCCCCAAGTATACTGGTGTCCGTATTTTACTATGAAAATTTATGGCAACCCTAACTATATTGCTTATTTGCCAGCTGTGACTTGGGGAACGGCTCCTTGATAAACAGCTCTTTCGAAGTAACAGGAGAATATACTTAGTAACAATTACTCGTTCATCAAACACATAATACTCGATCGTTCGTCAAACACATGATACTCGATCGTTCGTCAAACAAATAATACTCCATCGTTCGTCACACA
The DNA here is from genome assembly GCA_035578905.1 of Stictocephala bisonia. Classification (NCBI taxonomy): domain Eukaryota; kingdom Metazoa; phylum Arthropoda; class Insecta; order Hemiptera; family Membracidae; genus Stictocephala; species Stictocephala bisonia. The sequence goes on along the minus strand of JAQJVL010000697.1, from coordinate 401,414 downwards.
CATAATACTCGATCGTTCGTCAAACACATAATACTCGATCTTGTCAAACACATGATACTCGATCGTTCGTCAAACAAATAATACTCCATCGTTCGTCACACACATAATACTCGATCGTTCATCAAACACATAATACTCGATCGTTCGTCAAACACATGATACTCGATCGTTCGTCAAACAAATAATACTCCATCGTTCGTCACACACATAATACTCGATCGTTCGTCAAACACATAATACTCGATCGTTCGTCAAACACATGATACTCGATCGTTCGTCAAACAAATAATACTCCATCGTTCGTCACACACATAATACTCGATCGTTCGTCAAACACATAATACTCGATCTTGTCAAACACATAATACTCGATCGTACCTCATATTCAACCATAACGATTAGCTTCTTTTCTAATTATAATTCTAATAAATAACTCAGAGGAAATAAAAACCCTATGTATGAAAGTGCGATTAAGTAAAGACATGCCTTTAAGAAATATCAGATTTTGCCGCCAAATGTGAGGTGCACTGGCGAATGTTGCAGTCGAGTTGCGCAACGTGAAAGTGAAATTGTTGGAATGCGACCCGCCCAGCAGATCGAAGGTGCGTTACGTTTGTGCGTGCCATACGCAATGTTAAAATGTTAACTTCAATACTGACTTCACAGCTCCACAAATAAGGGAAAATGCACAGCCACTCAAGTTAATCAATATCATTGTACGTGTAAGGTGGGTGGGTGGGTCAATACTACTGTCCGTGAATGGGTGGGTGGGTTAATATTATTGTACGTGTATGGGTGGGAGGGCGGGTCAATATCATTGTACGTGTATGAGTGGGCGGGTGGGTCATTATCACTGCACGTGTATGGGTGGGTGGGTGAGTCAATACTACTGTACGAGTATGGGTGGGTGGGTAGGTCAATACTATTGTAAAGGAATTCTTCTCATAGTTCTTTCTTGATAAAGATTTATAAAGACAGACATTTAAAGTAGTAATGATTCATTTGCCAGCGAAGTATCTAGTATATTGTTATATTTTATTATTATTAGTAGTAATATATTATTTGAAGTTGTTTATTGTAATCTGTACAGTTTTATTAGTTATCATTAATGTAGATATTGTTCAGACAGGGATCTCTTATGACACTGGGCAATATTGCTGCATCAACTCAAACATGGAAGACATTGGTACCAAACTAAAATCAAAGGCACAAACATACGATAACGAGCCATATAGATAAATTAACAGCATGTTTTAGCCCACTGACTTTATGTCCATTGAAGTGCTATAGACATTCCAGCGGCGGCTTAGCAGTGTGGGAAACAGCGAGCTCAACACACTTTATTGCACCCTTTGAGTATTCCTTCAAGTTTTGCAAATATTATAAACATGAACTCACCGAAATTCAAAAAATCTTTTAGGTCAATAAGGCATCAAACAAAAAGTTTAATTTTTCAGAAATTGAATACAGAAAGACAGAATAACAGAAGAACGGAGATCTCACTATCTGCCCGAACAAACTCGAGTGGGGGTATAAGATTTAAGGTTTATTGGTCAAAATTATAAACTTAACGCAAGAAAAAAGGAATATCAGGAATTATGATAGAGAGTTGAGTGTGAATTAAGTGTGGTTTGCTACAAAAGTTACTATCCATAGAACCAAACAAGTTAAAAACAGCAGATAAAATATGAAAAAAATACAGCATTTCTCAGGCATAAATGTAAGATACACGTGAGGTTTAGTAGCAATGGCAGGTGTTGCCGAATGATGTAACTGACAAACACGTTCCATCAGGCAGGTTGGGGGAAAACTCCCTCCGGCATAACTGACAAACACGTCCCATCTATGCAGGTTGGGGGATAACTCCCTCCGGCATAACTGACAAACACGTCCCATCTATGCAGGTTGGAGGATAACTCCCTCCGGCATAACTGACAAACACGTCCCATCTATGCAGGTTGGGGGATAACTCCCTCCGGCATAACTGACAAACACGTCCCATCTATGCAGGTTGGGGGATAACTCCCTCCGGCATAACTGACAAACACGTCCCATCTATGCAGGTTGGGGGATAACTCCCCCCGGCGTAACTGACAAACACGTTCAATATGGCAGATTTGGGGATAACTCCCCCCGGCGTAACTGACAAACACGTTCAATATGGCAGGTTGGGGGATAACTCCCTCTGGCATAACTGACAAACACGGTCCCATCTATGCAGGTTGGGGGATAACTACCTCCGGGATAACTGACAAACACGTCCCATCTATGCAGGTTGGGGGATAACTCCCTCCGGCATAACTGACAAACGTCCCATCTATGCAGGTTGGGGGATAACTCCCTCCGGCATAACTGACAAACACGTCCCATCTATGCAGGTTGGGGGATAACTCCCTCCGGCATAACTGACAAACACGTCCCATCTATGCAGGTTGGGGGATAACTCTCTCCGGTATAACTGACAAACACGTCCCATCTATACAGGTTGGGGGATAACTCCCTCCGGTATAACTGACAAACACGTCCCATCTAGGCATGTTAGGGGATAAATTCCCCTGGCGTAACTGACAAACACGTCCCATTTAGGCATGTTAGGGGATAACTTCCTCCGGCATAACTGACAAACACGTCCCATCAATGCAGGTTGGGGGATAACTCCCTCCGGTATAACTGACAAACACGTCCCATCTAGGCATGTTAGGGGATAACTTCCCCTGGCGTAACTGACAAACACGTCCCATCTATGCAGGTTGGGGGATAACTCCCTCCGGCATAACTGAGAAACACGTCCCATCTAGGCATGTTAGGGGATAACTTCCCCTGGCGTAACTGACAAACACGTCCCATCTATGCAGGTTGGGGGATAACTCCCTCCGGCATAACTGACAAACACGTCCCATCTAGGCATGTTAGGGGATAACTTCCCCTGGCGTAACTGACAAACACGTCCCATCTATGCAGGTTGGGGGATTACTCCCTCCGGCATAACTGACAAACACGTCCCATCTTGGCATGTTAGGGGATAACGTCCCCAGCGATAATCGCTAGACGCTCCAGTAAAAACATCACACCTTAGTAGCCCTGTTAATTACCCACTTGTGATCATCGTTCAGCGATAATCGCTAGACGCTCCAGTAAAAACATCAAACCTTAGTAGCCCTGTTAATTACCCGCTTGTGATCATCGTTCAGCGATAATCGCTAGACGCTCCAGTAAAAACATCACACCTTAGTAGCCCTGTTAATTACCCACTTATGATCATCGTTCAGCGATAATCGCTAGACGCTCCAGTAAAAACATCACACCTTAGTAGCCCTGTTAATTACCCACTTGTGATCATCGTTCAGCGATAATCGCTAGACGCTCCAGTAAAAACATCACACCTTAGTAGCCCTGTTAATTACCCACTTGTGATCATCGTTCAACGATAATCGCTAGACGCTCCAGTAAAAACATCACACCTTAGTAGCCCTGTTAATTACCCACTTGTGATCATCGTTCAACGATAATAGCTAGACGCTCCAGTAAAAACATCACACCTTAGTAGCCCTGTTAATTACCCACTTGTGATCATCGTTCAGCGATAATCGCAAGACGCTCCAGTAAAAACATCACACCTTCCTTAGTAGCCCTGTTAATTACCCACTTGTGATCATCGTTCAGCGATAATCGCTAGACGCTCCAGTAAAAACATCGCACCTTAGTAGCCCTGTTAATTACCCACGTGATCATCGTTCAGCGATAATCGCTAGACTCTCCAGTAAAAACATCAAACCTTAGTAGCCCTGTTAATTACCCACTTGTGATCATCGTTTAACGATAATAGCTAGACGCTCCAGTAAAAACATCACACCTTAGTAGCCCTGTTAATTACCCACTTGTGATCATCGTTCAGCGATAATCGCTAGACGATCCAGTAAAAACATCAAACCTTAGTAGCCCTGTTAATTACCCACTTGTGATCATCGTTCAACGATAATCGCTAGACGCTCCAGTAAAAACATCACACCTTAGTAGCCCTGTTAATTACCCACTTGTGATCATCGTTCAACGATAATAGCTAGACGCTCCAGTAAAAACATCACACCTTAGTAGCCCTGTTAATTACCCACTTGTGATCATCGTTCAACGATAATCGCTAGACGCTCCAGTAAAAACATCACACCTTAGTAGCCCTGTTAATTACCCACTTGTGATCATCGTTCAGCGATAATCGCAAGACGCTCCAATAAAAACATCACACCTTCCTTAGTAGCCCTGTTAATTACCCACTTGTGATCATAGTTCAGCGATAATCGCTAGACGCTCCAGTAAAAACATCACACCTTAGTAGCCCTGTTAATTACCCACTTGTGATCATCGTTCAGCGATAATCGCTAGACACTCCAGTAAAAACATCACACCTTAGTAGCCCTGTTAATTACCCACTAGTGATCATCGTTCAACGATAATCGCTAGACGCTCCAGTAAAAACATCACACCTTAGTAGCCCTGTTAATTACCCACTTGTGATCATCGTTCAACGATAATCGCTAGACGCTCCAGTAAAAACATCAAACCTTAGTAGCCCTGTTAATTACCCACTTGTGATCATAGTTCAGCGATAATCGCTAGACGCTCCAGTAAAAACATCACACCTTAGTAGCCCTGTTAATTACCCACTTGTGAACATCGTTCAGCGATAATCGCTAGACGCTCCAGTAAAAACATCACACCTTAGTAGCCCTGTTAATTACCCACTTGTGATCATCGTTCAGCGATAATCGCTAGACGCTGCAGTAAAAACATCAAACCTTAGTAGCCCTGTTAATTACCCGCTTGTGATCATCGTTCAGCGATAATCGCTAGACGCTCCAGTAAAAACATCACACCTTAGTAGCCCTGTTAATTACCCACTTATGATCATCGTTCAGCGATAATCGCTAGACGCTCCAGTAAAAACATCACACCTTAGTAGCCCTGTTAATTACCCACTTGTGATCATCGTTCAGCGATAATCGCTAGACGCTCCAGTAAAAACATCACACCTTAGTAGCCCTGTTAATTACCCACTTGTGATCATCGTTCAACGATAATCGCTAGACGCTCCAGTAAAAACATCACACCTTAGTAGCCCTGTTAATTACCCACTTGTGATCATCGTTCAGCGATAATCGCAAGACGCTCCAGTAAAAACATCACACCTTCCTTAGTAGCCCTGTTAATTACCCACTTGTGATCATCGTTCAGCGATAATCGCTAGACGCTCCAGTAAAAACATCACACCTTAGTAGCCCTGTTAATTACCCACTTGTGATCATCGTTCAGCGATAATCGCTAGACGATCCAGTAAAAACATCAAACCTTAGTAGCCCTGTTAATTACCCACTTGTGATCATCGTTCAACGATAATAGCTAGACGCTCCAGTAAAAACATCACACCTTAGTAGCCCTGTTAATTACCCACTTGTGATCATCGTTCAACGATAATCGCTAGACGCTCCAGTAAAAACATCACACCTTAGTAGCCCTGTTAATTACCCACTTGTGATCATCGTTCAGCGATAATCGCAAGACGCTCCAGTAAAAACATCACACCTTCCTTAGTAGCCCTGTTAATTACCCACTTGTGATCATCGTTCAGCGATAATCGCTAGACGCTCCAGTAAAAACATCACACCTTAGTAGCCCTGTCAATTACCCACTTGTGATCATCGTTCAGCGATAATCGCTAGACGCTCCAGTAAAAACATCAAACCTTAGTAGCCCTGTTAATAACCCACTTGTGATCATCGTTCAACGATAATCGCTAGACGCTCCAGTAAAAACATCACACCTTAGAAGCCCTGTTAATTACCCACTTGTGATCATCGTTCAACGATAATAGCTAGACGCTCCAGTAAAAACATCACACCTTAGTAGCCCTGTTAATTACCCACTTGTGATCATCGTTCAACGATAATCGCTAGACGCTCCAGTAAAAACATCACACCTTAGTAGCCCTGTTAATTACCCACTTGTGATCATCGTTCAGCGATAATCGCAAGACGCTCCAATAAAAACATCACACCTTCCTTAGTAGCCCTGTTAATTACCCACTTGTGATCATAGTTCAGCGATAATCGCTAGACGCTCCAGTAAAAACATCACACCTTAGTAGCCCTGTTAATTACCCACTTGTGATCATCGTTCAGCGATAATCGCTAGACGCTCCAGTAAAAACATCACACCTTAGTAGCCCTGTTAATTACCCACTTGTGATCATCGTTCAACGATAATCGCTAGACGCTCCAGTAAAAACATCACACCTTAGTAGCCCTGTTAATTACCCACTTGTGATCATCGTTCAGCGATAATCGCTAGACGCTCCAGTAAAAACATCACACCTTAGTAGCCCTGTTAATTACCCACTTGTGATCATAGTTCAGCGATAATCGCTAGACGCTCCAGTAAAAACATCACACCTTAGTAGCCCTGTTAATTACCCACTTGTAATCATCGTTCAGCGATAATCGCTAGACGCTCCAGTAAAAACATCACACCTTAGTAGCCCTGTTAATTACCCACTTGTGATCATCGTTCAGCGATAATCGCTAGACGCTGCAGTAAAAACATCAAACCTTAGTAGCCCTGTTAATTACCCGCTTGTGATCATCGTTCAGCGATAATCGCTAGACGCTCCAGTAAAAACATCACACCTTAGTAGCCCTGTTAATTACCTACTTGTGATCATCGTTCAACGATAATCACTAGACGCTCCAGTAAAAACATCACACCTTAGTAGCCCTGTTAATTACCCACTTGTGATCATCGTTCAACGATAATAGCTAGACGCTCCAGTAAAAACATCACACCTTAGTAGCCCTGTTAATTACCCACTTGTGATCATCGTTCAGCGATAATCGCAAGACGCTCCAGTAAAAACATCACACCTTCCTTAGTAAAAACATCACACCTTCCTTAGTAGCCCTGTTAATTACCCACTTGTGATCATCGTTCAGCGATAATCGCTAGACGCTCCAGTAAAAACATCACACCTTAGTAGCCCTGTTAATTACCCACTTGTGATCATCGTTCAGCGATAATCGCTAGACGCTCCAGTAAAAACATCACACCTTAGTAGCCCTGGTAATTACCCACTTGTGATCATCGTTCAGCGATAATCGCAAGACGCTCCAGTAAAAACATCACACCTTCCTTAGTAGCCCTGTTAATTACCCACTTGTGATCATCGTTCAGCGATAATCGCTAGACGCTCCAGTAAAAACATCACACCTTAGTAGCCCTGTTAATTAACCACTTGTGATCATCGTTCAGCGATAATCGCTAGACGCTCCAGTAAAATCATCAAACCTTAGTAGCCCTGTTAATTACCCACTTGTGATCATCGTTCAACGATAATCGCTAGACGCTCCAGTAAAAACATCACACCTTAGTAGCCCTGTTAATTACCCGATTGTGATCATCGTTCAGCGATAATCGCTAGACGCTCCAGTAAAAACATCACACCTTAGTAGCCCTGTTAATTACAGTAACTTGATTTAATACTGTAGTTAAACTTTATTTCTTTATACAATGACTCCAAATGAAGTGAGATGAGCAATATTGTCACTCAAGCCTAAGAATTAATGTGGTAGTGATGGAATATCGCCTAAGGTTGGATGCTCCCCTTCATACGACATTACAAAGCTGTATGCTCCCCTTTGTCCGACATTACAAAGCTATATGCTCTCCCGATAAACTTACATTTGCTCACTACCAATACATATTTGTGAATTATTCAGATATATTTAATTTAGACACATTAGCGTTTGGCCTGTGGCGAACGAAATATTAAACAAAAATAACTGATTTGGGATAAGTTTGTTTATTATCCTCCATCTTTTTCTACATCACAAATTGTGCTGCATTGGACGCGAGTCCTAACTTACTGCAAAATCTCCTCCACAGTTTTCGAATGGGATCGGTTTTATGAGAGTTGCTTCCACTGAAGCATGTAACACATGCAAGCCCGAGAAACTGGGATGCTTTATGTTTGTTATTGATACATAAGCTAAGGATTTTAATCTATGAAACGTTTGTAAAAATACATTTTAAATATACTTTTTTTATGTACACAAAAGTACATTCACAATTCATTAACTTATTGATTCCAATGGATATTAGACCTATATAAATATATGTTGTATATTTAAATTTTTTTAACAATCTCTATGGTCAATACTTTTTTTTCTTCGTAATTTTTAGTTAAAACATAATTAAGACTATATTTATCTATTTAACTTTTCTAGACAACGTATTAGCAAGATTATCTTCAAGCTTCAAGGAGTAAAAGTAGTAATTTTAACACGCGAAAAGGTTTGGAAGAAAAATTGTAATGATAATAATTTATTGCTATTCCCTCTATCGAAGTTAATACAAATAAAAATTGTCTAAATAAAACATATTAATAGCCTCAGTATGATAGAAAAGAGCAACTAAATTGATAAGCAAGTGTGGCATTTTACAAAACCACGGGAACTCGACTGAATAGCCGAGAAAAAAAGAGAATACCATCCTCTCTGAACGTACCCTCTATTGCTTTCTTATAGAGTGCAATGTCCAAATATTGATACTTTTGTATGATAAGTTCTTCACCTGAACTTACCATCCTGTAATTTTAATCCTGAAATTAAAAAAGCGCGCATTTATTAGTACGAGAGGGAGGGTGAGTGAGTGAGTGAGTGAGTGAGTGAGTGAGTGAGTGAGTGAGTGAGTGAGTGAGTGAGTGAGTGAGTGAGTGAGTGAGTGAGTGAGTGAGTGAGTGAGTGAGTGAGTGAGTGAGTGAGTGAGTGAGTGAGTGAGTGAGTGAGTGAGTGAGTGAGTGAGTGAGTGAGTGAGTGAGTGAGTGAGTGAGTGAGTGAGTGAGTGAGTGAGTGAGTGAGTGAGTGAGTGA